>OZ004706.1:56349356-56536675 GCA_963924515.1 Vespertilio murinus
ACATCAATTGGTTGCCTCCCACATACTCCCCTAACCAGAGCCTGGGTGAACCTGCAACCCAGGTATGTGCCCTTGACCTGGAATCAAACCCAGAACCTTTCATTCCTCAGATCAATGTCCAAACCACTGAAAAACACTGGCCAGAGCAATGTTACCTATTTTCTCATCCCAAATCCCTAACAACCCCTTTTCTATTTTTCTCATAATGCAATGATCAAATGTTTTAATTCAATACTTATGTCGTATACTCCTGACTTGGCTATCTGTACACAGGAAAAAAAAACCTATCTTTCTTAAGAGTAGAGCAAAATTAAGCTCAACACAGTCTTTCTGGGTTGACAGGGTTCATTTATACTGCCATTTGCAAGTGCTTCATTAATAAAATTCAATAGAATAAAAGTGGTTCAATGATTTGATTTCAATCTTTTTCATCCATTTTCTATACATTAAATTTGTCTGGGAGTAATCATCAAATACACTTTCAAATAAAGTGTTCACTTAAGATCATGAAATTTAGAATTGGTTCATTTTCTTTTTCTCTTTTATGAAAAAATCCAAGTTATAAAGATACATATCTAGTTATAGAGAACTGAAATTGTTTGATGTCACTCTGAATTATGTTGTAGAAGATCTAAGTAATTTAGGGGAATAATTAGATGAATAGAAAAATTTGAAGAATTTTCCACTTCAATCATTATGTTAATTTTGAATTCATGGGAATACTTCAAACAATATTTGCTAAATATTGAATACAAATAATTTGAGAAACCAGTTGGGTAATCAGATTAAAATCATTTCCCCCTCACCTATGTGTCTTATTTTAGTTTACAAAAATCCATATTTTTAAATGCTTTTGGGCAAAGCTTTGTTGAATTGACTAGAACAACTTAAGGTGGTTGTTGTTTTTTCATTTGGTTTGTGGCATTGTTAATATTAGCTTGTTATTGACTTGAAATTATCCTGTTATTTCCTTTAAAAATGTTCGGCAATGAAAATGTAATGAATAGTTGTTGTTTTTTTAGTAATATCTCATGTTTTTTTAGCTGTTTTATTTTCCAAGATGCATATTATTTTTCCACGCATAATGAGAAAATGATTGTCCTGACTTTTGTTCATTTAAATACTCAATCATTACATTGTGTTGTTATTTTAAATAAAGTGTCCTTGCTTTTCACATGAAAAATTACAGAAAGAGAATGATGTGATTGTTCAAACTTTTGAATTGATGCATATTCCTTAGAATGGATGAAATAGAACTCGAATCCACTGGCTGCATTTATTTAAATATTATCATTGATTTTCATGAGTAATCATTAAAGTGAATGCAGTAATGTGCTTTTAAGTAAAGACTTTTTTTGCATGTACATTCATCTCAGAGTCTTAAGAGACCTGTTACCTATAACAGTTGTTAAGATAGCATCTAACTCCAAGCCTTGAAAATTTTTAAGACTATGACAGGGAGGTTGTTTGTTTGTTTTTAAATCTATTGCTGGAAAACAAATTATTTCCACTTAAAAAAGAGATGTTGACAGGAAGCCAGGAAGGCTGGTCAATAAGCTTAATTGTGTTTTTTTAGTTGAGATATTGTTAAGCTGAAGCAGCCTCCACCTTATTTTGTCCCTTATAAGTTTCTGTTATTTTCCTGCCTTTAAATTTCCATTTATGTTGCCTAAGATGTTTTCCCCAAAGCCTCAATAAAAGGGGATGGCAGGGCCAGAGAAGGAGTAGTTTTCCCACTAGAGGTGGACTACCGCCTGGCCCCCCATATCGCCAAATTGAATTTCTTCAAGTCTCAAGTCTCTTCATTTGTGTGTGGCCCTTCTCCAGAACCTGAACCCTGAATTGGAACCCTTTCTATGCAGGCTGTGAAAGAGAGTCCTACAATCTATGATCTTGAGTTTCCATATATATCTCATATTCCAAAAAACTACTTCATGGATGCATAATTGCTTTCAGAATAGTTCATCATGTACTAATATTGATGTGTAAAATAATCATTGTAAACTGCAGAAATAGCAAAAGGACAGAAATTTCAATTAATAAAGGGAAATCTTAAATTCTATTGTGTAACAATGATATCAATTCATAATTAATGGACAGTGCCTTTTGACCTAGAATATATGTGGGCAGTTTAAAATCTACCAAACTGCAGAGAAACCTATTCAATAAGTCAGTCCTCTAACAAGTACTTGCTACATGAAATATAAAATCTGAATTACCAAAAGTTCACTGAATTTGTAGCATAAAATATTTTGGTTAATTATCTCAGTAGTACTCTATATGTATCCTCCATCTTAAAGCTACAATAAATTATCAAAGTGGGATAAAAATGGTTATGCTTAAGCAGCTCTTCTTCTGTGATTAGACATCTTCACTGACAAATCTATAACTAATGCTTGATATTTTATAAAGAAAGGAGAAAATTATTTGTTATTATAATATTCTAATATAGAACATTTGTATTATGCATATAATAAACATTTTATTCAGAAATTTAATGGAACATCTGAATGTTAAATCATCATAGTCATGAATGAAGTCCTTTAGTCTCATAGACTTATCCTGGGGTAAAACAAAATAATAATATTAAAATCCCCCAAACCTTATTAAGAGATAAATTTAAATATAAAGGAAGGAATGAAAGCAATGGAAGTTTAAAGTGGGGTTCAGTGCAGTCCAAAGCTTTTGTCTCCTTCCCGCTCGGGCAATCCAGTGGCACAGTAAACAGTCTGTCATCTGCATACAACGTGCATGCCTCTGGGACTCTGACTTTTGCCTCTCCCCTGAGTTTCTGCCTTACAACACAGATTCCCTCGATATGAGCCTGGGTCCCCAGGGTCTGGCCTAGAAATGGGGTTCAGTTCAGTCGAAACTGGGACTCAGCACAGTCCGGAGCTTTTGTCTCCTTCCCTCTAGGGCAATCCACCGGCGCAGTCAACAGTCTGTCTTTTGTGTGCAAGAAGACAAGAGAATCCAGAAAGTTGAAGATAATGTAAGAAACCTCTGGGACATTTTCAAGCGAAGGAACATCAGAATTATGGGGGTCCCAGAAGAAGAGAGAGAGCAAGATACTGAAAACATATTGGAAGAAATAGTGAGAGAAAACTTCCCCCACCTGATGAAAGAATTAGACTTACAAGATCAGGAAGCACACAGAACCCCAAACAAAAGGAACCCAAAGAGGACCACACCAAGACACATCATAATTAAAATTCCAAGAGCAAAAGACAAAGAAAGAATATTAAAAGTAGCAAGAGAAAAGCAGGTAGTTACCTATAAATGAGCACCCATACGATTGTCAGCTGATTTCTCAACAGAAACCATGCAGGCCAGACGGGAATGGCAAGAAATATTCAAGGTGATGACTAGCAAGAGCCTACAGCCAAAAATACTCTACCCAGCAAAGCTATCACTCAGAATCCAAGGCCAGATAAAGAGCTTCACAAATAAAAAAAAGCTAAAGGAGTCCATCACAGCCAAACCAGAATTATATCAATTGCTGAATGGGGGTTCTTTAGGAAGAGGAAGAAAATAAAGATAAAAATTATGAACAACAAATATGTAACTATCAACAAGTGAATCTAAAAACCAAGGAAATTAAAAAATCTGATGAATATTAACTGGTGAATATAATAGAATCAGAGGTATGGGGAAAAGGGGAGTGGGGAGTGCAGGAAGAGACTGAACATAAACTGTGCACCTATGGGTGAGGACAATGGGGGATGGGGAAAGGGCAGAGGGTGGGGTGGGAACCTGGTGGAGGGGAGCAATGGAGGGAAAATAAATGAGGAACATTTGTAATAATATGAACAATAAAGATTTATTTAAAAAAGAGAAAGCAATGGAAGTTTATTTGTTTGGTTTGTTGAAAATAAAACTATGAGTGTAGGATTTCAGGGAAAGTTAATCTAAAATTTTGGCTTTGACAGTGATATTTGAAAGTACATCAGAATATTTTAGACTTGCTATATAAAGCCATTTTAAATGTTATATCAAGAATCATTTAGACTTGCTATTTTAGCCAACATCTTAATTCTTATCTGATTTCATGGCAAATAAACCAATTTTCTCCTGTTATTTTTAGGATATTTTTAACAAATCAGGTACAAAAATCAGTACCAGTGGCTATCCTATCATAATATATAAATGAAGATACAAAATGAGCAATTATTCATTAAAATAATTTCACAAACAAAACAAAAATAGATAATTATTCTTAGCCTTTAAATTTCATTTGAATCTTGAGTCAATAAAATATATTTTCTAATTTCAGTTTGCAAAAGTAATATCAGATTAACAGGAGAATTTCAGAAAAAATAATAATGTACAATTTTATATTAATCTTAGAGAATAATATCTGACTATCATTTAATTTCATAAAGTGGTTATTTTTGAAAGCTTATATTCACTATGCTTATTCCATGAAATGAATTATTTATACAGAAAGCATTCTAAAATAGTCTTTAAAGCTTATTGCTAAGAATGGTATCAAATGCACTAAGTAGAACATAAATAGAGTATGAAAAACTTGTGGCAATGCTTAGAAATTTAAGTTAAAAAAAGTTATATAAAACTTTATAATATATATACATCATTGTGTATATATATATATATATATATATATATATATATATATATATATACACACACACTGTATTTGCCGGCGTATAAGACGATTTTTTGGCCCTAAAAAATACGTATTTGCCGGCTAAGAGACTGGGCGTATAAGAAGACCCCCTAACATTTCCACTAAAAAATACAGAGTTTGTTATATACTCGCCGTATAAGACTACCCCCCACTTGGAGGCATATTTTTCAGGGCCAAAAAGTCGTCTTATACGCCGGCAAATACGGTATACACACACACACACACACACACACACATACATGTAGTGGTCATTTATAAATATAAATATATGATATACATAAAAATAAGTACAATGGATATTACAGTGAAAGGCCTATTATAGATGTCTCTTAGGAAGTGAACACAGAGATGTTAATTTCTAGTAAGAGAAATGCATGCTGATACACCTTAGATTTATGTTTTTCTTCCACTATTTGTTTTATATACTTACTTTCAATTTAACATCAGCCTATTTCTTCCAAGATGAAACACTTAAACTTTAGTGGGGTTTGGATAGTGTACAGGATAAAAATGCAGCCATTGTAAATGACCCTGCACCAACCTTTTAAATTGTAGCTTATCAACTCCACTGTCTCTTTGAAACCTACATGGTTTAGGCTAAAGCTGGCAATCAAAAAGAAATCTGCTTTTCGTTACAAATTCTTTTTTTCCCCTGTTCAAAACTTAGTTCTGAATAGCATGAATACCAAAAATAAATAAAAAGTACTGTTTGTTTTTGAAATTCCCTTTTTCACTGAAGCCCGCCATAGTCTGTGTCACATCAGTTTCAAAGAGTCAGTTACAGCCGCAGAGCAGCTCCGGTTTAATGGGCCGCCATGCAGCTGCCTATGGTGTGGGCTTTTCTTGTCCATTTTATAAATACTGATAGAAACTGCTGGAAGAGATGGAAAAGAGTACTTTATGGTTCAATTCTACTGTCATGTACAAGTTTTACTTGTACAAGTAAAATATCTTTTTCAAAATATGTTACATGCATTTTTGGTTTGACTTCATATACAACCACGTTCCAAAGTTTCTGCAGAATTATTTTATCCTTAAAAATTTTTTATAATGCAGTATTAGAAACAATCAACTGATTATTAATTTAGTGGCAATTATGAAATAGTACATATGAGTTCTATTTATATTATGTTTAAAAACAGATATAAACTAGTATAAATGTATAAAATATATTTTTCTATGGATTTGTATGAAGAACTGCTGACACAATAAATCAATTTATTCCATAATATAAAGAATAGCTGCAAAAATTTTTTCTGTGAGATTTTTAATTGAATTATATATGAGAAATAAAAATTAAGAGATTCCTTTATGTTAGATACCATTAGAAATAATAGGCATTATTTGTTGTTTAGGACTAAAACACACTTTTAAAATTAATAAACACATAAAACATGATAATTTTATATATCTCCACCAATGGATATATAATAATCATTTCTGCTAACTAAATAAACTACCTTATATTAAATAAGAAGATCTTAACATAAGAATGACTATCACAAAAGACTTTGAGTAAAAAAAGGTATGTAAATTATTTTTACAATGTTATTTTTGTTGCAAAATATTTATATGGAATTGTTTTAAAATAAAAGATTACTTACATATATATAGATAAACAATTTTTAAATGTAAATTCTTTGAAAGATAATTTTCTTTTAAAAATATTATTTTATTGATTTCAGAGAGGGAGAGAGAGAGAGAGAGAGAGAGAGAGAGAGAGAGAGAGAGAGAGAGAAAGAGAGATAATAAGAGAGAATAATTGATTGGCTGCCTCATTCTACTTCTACTGGGTATTAAGTCTACAACCTGAGCATGTGCCCTGACTGGGAATCAAACCATGACCCCCTGTTGCATATGTTGATGTTCAACCATTAAGCCTCACTGTCCAAGTAAAAAATAATTTCAATGAAAGGAAGGAAAAGGGCATGATTGTGTTAAAAATAAAGAGCATAGGCCGAAACCAGTTTGGCTCAGTGGATAGAGTGTCAGTCTGTGCACTGAAGGGTTCCAGGTTCAATTCTGATCAAGGGCATGTACATTGGTTGCGGGCACATCCCGGCAGGGGGTGTGCAGGAGGCACCTGGTCGATGTCTCTTTCTCATCAATGTTTCTAGTTCTCTATCCCTCTTCCTTCCTCTCTGTGGAAAATCAATAAAATATAGAGAAAAAAAGATTGTAGATTTAGTCTCAGAATTCACAGTATCATTCATATATGTTTTAATGGCTTGATTATTTTAATGGAAATATTACATAAACACAGTCTATATTTATATGGTGAGAAAGGGGGGAATGAGAAGGAGAATTTGCATTCACTGTTTCATTTAGAGAATGAGCATCACCTATATATTAATCATTTTATAAATAGCTGCATTCTTTTTCTCTGCTTTTCTGTGACAACTTTATGCCTTTTCCCCTGAGTGTGGAAGGCAGCACTTGAATGTGAAACCCAAGAGGACAATGGTGCTTCTCAGGAGCACTTCCCTATTAAAGCTCCTCATGAGAACAAAATGCTGTGCAGTTTGGAATGTCTGCTGCCCTCTTTCACAGCCGAATTCCTATATTTGAGATCTGAATGCATAAATATCCATAGTCTTCCTCAAACGGATTTGTCTAATCCAAGTCCTGACATCATTAGTACTGACAGGATTTTTAACACTCAGGGAGATAAAACAGTTGCCACATACTTCTTCAAAGAAAGTGTTGTCAAGTGAACTTGTCCAAAAGCATCAGGACATATAAACATTCCTTAAGTGGGTTTACTTATCAAGTATAAGGTGACTGGGCTGGAAGAATACTAAGGCTTTGACAGTGTGTGGCTTGAAACGAAGCATGACCCTTTGTACCTTACACAGAATGTGTCTATTTTTTATCTATCTTGATTCAAAAGAGAAGCTGTCACTGCTAAGAATGGGGGGAAAAATGAGAGCATTTATGAATATGATTTATAAAATCAATTGAAAATAAAGATTCCACCCTGTAAACCCCTTGAAGTAAGACGTGAATAGATGGGCTTTCTCTCGTGATTGTAAAGCACCACCACTACAGAAAAGAAGTGAAAAGGAATCAAGTGACAGGAAGTTTGAAACAGCTTGTTCATTTACTCTGAGCCATATTCCCATACTAAGTAAATACATATTTCATTATTTCTGCAAACATGCTAATCATAAACTACCTTCTTTTCTTTATCAGGAGTGTCAATGCTTTTAGGTTTTGGAAATAAATTGTTACAGTATTTTAAAACATTATTCTATGAGGAAGACTAATCTTTCATAACGTATTAAATCACGGCTAACTCTATTCATGATGAATTGGTACACATGATTGAATGTAATTTTTTTTTGTGGTAAAAGCCCACAAAATAGAAAATCAGATGTGTATCCAAGAAAAAAAAAATGCTTTTCCAACTCAAATCTTTCTCTCTTTTTGAATCAATGCAGTACATTTGATTAGGTGACAAACTAAGATAATTAATACAAATAAGTAACTTGTACAATAATAAATATTATTTGAAAAAAAAAGACTTCCATAGAAGCAGGGATTACTGAGCTATAATTCTCATAAAATTAAACAAATATTACAAGTGACTATTGAAGTTCCCAAAAAAGTCTCTCCAAGTATGCAAACATCATTTATCCGATCATTTTATTCTTCTGTGATCTTGTTCAAATTCTATAGACTGAATTTCTAAAAGAAATAGGCAACCTAAACACAAAGAATCTCTTCAAATAAGACTGAATAAATAAATGCAGTTCATCAGGGGAACAAAATACTAATCCTTATCCTACTGCTTATAACTTATAATTATGGGGCCATGGAAAGGGAACAGTACCTTTCTTGGTTTTTCATCCATAAAATTTGGTAAGACAAGTTTCACCTGCAGGTCCACAGGTCAGAGTCCATTCAGACTTATAAATCAATGTAACACGTATTTACTATTATGCACATGCGCATTGATTTCACAAATTAAAAATCAAGCATACATCTTTTAAGCTATTTTATGGATTAACTTATTAATGCTGATTATATATTTGTATCTCAATCAATATGTGTAATTGTCCTTGAAAAAAACATCTTTTGACGAATCTGTTTCCCTTTGCCACTCTAATTAATGACCTTTATGCTCCATCTTACTTGGGAAAAAATACTCTTGCTCCAGTCATTGAAAAAAGAAAGAGAGAGAAGGAAGACATATAGTCAAATCTTCCAATTGCTGTTATTGCTATTTGTAAGTTATCCTAAACATTCCGCTGCCTAACAAACATTGAAAACCAGTTATCTCTCTCATGTAAAATGTAAAGACAAAAACACAAATACATATATACAAGCAATTATTTATAAATATGAACTGACTCTAAATACTAAACGGGAATCAATATTTGAATTGTATTTCTAATAATGATTTTGACTTTATAAGATGCTATTTTTTCATGATAATGAAACTGTATTATAATTCAGAGAATAAACTTTAAGGGCCTTCTTGGAAAAATTATTGAGGTGCCTGAACCACCTTTGCAGAATGTGTTGCTGTTTTTTAACAATATATTCATTTAGTACACTGTCAAAGCAGAAAATTGAATATTTTTATAATATTTGTAAATTTATAAAATAAAGAAAAAGGTGTATCATTTGGATACTGTGGATTTTATAATGATCCTATTATTTCTAGTCATAAGTTCCAGTCATGCCTATGGTCACTTATGGAAAAAAATGACCATTGAAATACTGGTAATATGTACATACATTAGAAATGGTACCTAAATTCCCCCTATGTAAAGTAAATTTAATTATGCAAAACCTTATTTTGTGACCTTCAAGAAATACATATGAACTCCCAGAATATATGTCAAACCAGAGCACGATGTAGATGACTTCTCTTGTTCCTTTTAAAGATAATTTCAAAGAAAACCTACTAATCTTTCCTAACTTTATTGTCTATCATCAAGGCAGAGGTCAAAAATTTAAATTCTTTTTAAAAGAAATGAAATTGTGATGAGGAGTAGAAGAGAAAAGGCCATTTTTCCTAAGGCAAGGTAACAAAAGTTTAAGGGCCATAAAATTATTTGGAGGGAGTGGGGGTTTCTTTAAGAATTTGACAGCCAGGCCTCTTGACATTTCTGTCTTTCCCTGTCTGCTGGCTCTGCCCACTTAGGAGGAAGCCGAGATGAAAAGGCTCATAAGAAATGTAAGTGATCTTTACTGACCTGTGACTTTTGTAAAACCATAGCCTCTGGCATGTGACTGCAGTATGCATTTCTTGTCAAAACAGGTAAGGGAGTTGAGCACTGGCCTGAAGGAACCAGTGTGTGTGTGTGTGTGTGTGTGTGTGTGTGTGTGTGTGTGTCAGTGTGGTGTGAGAGTGTGAGTGTGTGTGTGTGTGTGTGTGTGTGTGTGTGTGTGTGTGTGTCAGTGTGGTGTGAGAGTGTGTGTGTGTGTGTGTGTGTGCATGTGTCAGTGTGGTGTGAGAGTGTGAGTGTGTGTGTGTGTGTGTGTGTGTGTGCTCAGAACTGACAGATAAAAGATTTGTGGAAAAAGTGGAAGATAATTTGGAAAAGTCAGGGAAGAAAAAGGTAATTATTATAAATTTTCTCCTTTTGTGCAAATCCAAAATGCTCTTGCTCTTTTTTTAATTATCTCATCCTCAATCTTTGCTCACTTTTCCTAATTTTCCATCAATACATATATATATTTTCAAATAAATATGGTCATAAATTTGGGAATAAATTAAAAAATAGCTTGCAGCCTCTAGCACACTTTCTCAGGTAGGATAGGATATGTTGGCTAGGCAGAGTCAGCTCTTCCATCTGTTATGAAAAATAATGAAATTGTATCTCAGATTTTGTAAAGACACCCCACAGGAGCATCAGGATACATTAGAAACAGGGAAGTAGAATCATTTCCTTTTACCTAAGCCTTATATTTTGGGGGGAAATGGATCACTTAAAATACAGTCATTAATGCTTGCTATAAATTGCACCGTCCCTCAGAAAAGGAAATGGCATAGAGGAAGATGTATTTTAATGACAGACTTGTTTCCCTGAAGAAAATGATTTAAACATCGTAACAAAAAGAGGGGAATTATTTCACCCATATTTTCTTTAACCTTTCAGGGCATCTGCTCTGGTGTGCTCAATAGTCATTTTTAAAAATACATAAACAGATACTGTCACATTTAAAATAAAGATGAAAGGGAAAATCAACACTCCCAGCATCAATACTCCCTGCTGAAAAATCCTACTCAATCTATGTTTCATCCCCCCGGAGTTCACAGAAATGTTTCAAATAAAAATATGAAAACGACAACCTCTCCCTGTGCTTCCACCTGACGGTTGCTTTTTCACATCAATCTCACCTGCGTGTTTCATCCAGGGAGCTGCAGGACCAGACCCCAGAGCACAATGTCAGCAGCAGCTGCCTCTCAGCCAGAGCCCCCTAAGGGGAAACGGTGGGGTGTTTGTGAGCCTACTGGCTGGCTAGTTTGCTCTGGTTCAAAAATCAAACTCGGTACAGAGCTGACATCAGCTCTCTATGAAATGTCCTACCTGGCTGCCATCTTGATGGAGAGGAAAAGGGTTTCTAGGGAACCTGCTTTCTGAGAAAATGAGAACCAAACTGAACCTGTGAAAAAGGTGATAACATGCTGAAGGCGGTTCACATTCTGTATTTGCTCTTCAGGCTTCACTTATATTGTGGATATATATATATATATATATATATATATATATATATATATAGTGTATATATATAATGTGTATATATATATTTTTTTCATGGTCTTTGGAATTTAGTGTAGGCAGGCTATTAAGTAACACGAGAATCAGTAAAGGTCACTGATTCTAAAGGATATCACTTGGGAGGATGCATATAACTTATACAATAACAAACAATCCACATTTTTGGCAAAAGCAACTCTATCAATATGCTGAGGTCAGGAAAGTTTGTGCCAGATAAGAAGTTCTGAATGGTGACTTTAATATTTGTCATCCTCGAGAGACAATGCTTGGTAGGTAAAAATATAAGGAGAAAACACTCTGATGCAAGGTCAATATGGTTTTCCTGTCTTCTTAGCTGTCAGGAAGAATGGGGCAAGAGGAGATGAGGAGGCACGTGTTTTATTTTATTTTTAAATTAAGTCCCAAAGTCACATTTCTCAGGCTGTTGCCTTTGCATGAAGTATATAGGGACTGTCTATCAAGCCCCCTTTATTTTTATAAAGAGAAACTCATCATCCTATGAGCCAAATTATCCTATATAATAAAGTGCTAATATGCTAATTAGATCAAACAGCCAAATGACCTTCTGGATGTTCTTCCGGATGACCTTCCAGACGAAGCTGTGGCGCTGAGGTCTGGCCACGGCTGTGAGGGCTGAGCCCCATGCATGTATTTCATGCATTGGGCCTCTAGTTTTACATATGATGAGTGCTCAATAATTGTAATACATTTTAAATAACATTTTGTATAGAATCTAAACCCCAAACCAAAGACTAAATATAGTCATGAGTCCATAGACTGACAGATAAATCTGATTGCCAATGTGGCTCAGTTCTTGATAGTCAACAAATGAACCAGGAAGTCATGGTTCGATTCTCTGTCAGGACACATGCTAAGAAGAAACCAAATAAATAATATTTTTCTACTTTAAAAAAATTGGGGGAGGGTCATTGGCTTAAATCAAATAGGAATGCATTTCTCTCCTTTACAAAAGCCCATAGCTTGGCAATCTAGAACTAGTATAGTGGCTCTATTATAACATGTCCTAGGGAATTTAGGATTCCTTTCAACTCCCCCTACTGCAGGGTTTGTCCTTCCTCATAGTCCAAGCTGATATCCATATAGGCTGCACATGGAAAGAGGTAGAAAAAGAGGGAAATGTGTATTGAATCTTAGGAAGCTTTCTGGAATCTGCCCCAGAGCACTGATTTAAAACATCCCCACTTAAAAACATAGTCCCCTGAAAATGTATAGCTGCACACTTCCAAAGGTTAAAAAAAAACAAAAACAAATCAATAACAAAGCAACTATTATGTTGGGAGAATGAGGGAACAGATATTGGAGGGCAAGAAGTATTGGGGGATCCCCAAATTGGTTCTATCAAAATGATAAAGTAAAATGCATTCTTTTACTTGAAAAACTCTTTCTGATATAAAGTATTCTTCATTTATTTTCTCAATTCTGAGACACTGTTAAAAAGCAATACGGTGGGCATGCTGAGAGCTCATAAGTGGAAATATAAAAGGGGAGGAGCTACTTATTCCTAACTTCCTTAAATTCTCTGAAAACAAGGTAGAGACTGGATCTGAGAAAGTGAAGAAAAAATAATGAAAGACCAGCAAATGGGTATTGCAGCCAGTATCTGTCCTTACTTTCCCTGTTACACTCTGTCCTCATGTCCACTCTGTTCACTGAGGTGCATGTGAGAACTCCCTGCCTATAGACTAAAATCTTTTTCTTTTTAAAATATCTTGACTTTGAAATATTTTATTATTTATTTTAGAAATATTTCTAATTCTCACAAAAAATTATAACCTTTTGAACACTCTGTCCACTTACAGTCCCATAATTAATATTGATTTAATCATTACAATCTATTACTTTTGTTAGAAAAAATGTATCTGAGGAAAATTGTGAAGACATGTTGAAAGAATCTAGTCTGCTCTTTATCAACACCCATCCCTGAAAAGTATTTTTGACTCTATTTGAATTTTTCAGTTTATTCCAATATTCCCAATTTGTTCCAGTTTTAAGTCTTTTTCATTTTAGATTAGTAAAAATAGAGGAGGCCTCTACTTCAGCACATTCACTAGCATTTTCAGCAACATATCACCACACATGCACTACAAAGTATATGGCTATCATCATCAGAGAAAGAATTCAAAATCTGGCCCTCACATTCCACAAAAGCTGTAAACTAGATCACTTTGATCTTCATTGTCTTCACTTTGATTTTTACAGACTATTTACATCCTCTTATGTTTATATGACCTCATGAACTCCTGAGAGTCTCAATAGACAGTTAAAACATGAAGCATATTCTTAAAAAGCAAACATACTTTAATAAGTCTGCTAAAAGCTGAGAGCCTTTCCCAGAATATACCAAGCATTAATTATTCTTCCACTTTCTTGAGTCAAGGATCATAAGGAAAGAAAAGGGCATAACCTTAGTCCATCTCTATAGCAAAGATCTCAACAATAAAAATATCAAAATGTGTTTTGTTAAAATGTTGATGTTAACATTTGAAGACTTCCCCAAATACCTCAGTTGGTTACACATTTGTTTATACTGATCATAAACAAATTCAATGCAGATACTGGTATTGGACAGGCTCAGTATATATTTAAAAGGATAATGTTTGAGATAGAAGCAGACACAAAGAAAACAGAAAAATTCTTTCATGTGAACATTTAGTTGCAAAATCATCAATTGTTTAAGATTCTGTGGTGTATGAAAGTGTTTCATTTCATTGACTTGCTATTGTCTTGGCAACTACTGATCAAAACAATGGAAAAGCTAAAGTAGACTTTGAATTGATGGCTAAATTTTGTTACAAATTCCAAGAATAATTAATTAAATTTAAAAGTCATCCTAAGGTGATATTTAAATCTCAATTATAATTTGTTAAAGTTTTAATATTTTTGTCTTTTTCCTAGAGTGAACTACAACTGTTCTTGTTTAAGTCTCTCTGCCTGTGTTATTTATAAACAAGGTGAAAATAGAAACAACTAACTTCTACATAATCACTGGCCCCTACATAATAAACAGAGGTCTTTTTAATATTATCCTGCATTCTTTTCTTTTCTAGGAAGTGATTTTTCTTTCCTTTTATAATTACCCTTACTGATATCTTTCCAATCTGGTTCTTAACTTTGTATTGTAAATCAAATCACCCTAACTTCTTGGCCATCCATCTGGGTACGTTGTTTGTTAATCAATCAAAAACATATCCAGTGGCTTTCAGTAATGATAATAATGACCACAACATTAATAAATTCTATCCATCTATTGAACACATACCGACACTGTCAAACATTGTATATGCACTAACACATCTAATCCCCACAACAAGGCTGAGATTGCTTCCTTTACTAGAATCCTCACTGAATGTGTGAGGAAACAGAGCCACAGGAGATAAACTCCTAGAGCATAGCCGAGTTTGTTTTTCCCCTCATCTTATCCCCAATATTTTCTATAAACAGTTGCTGGATAAGTGGAAGGAATAAAAAAGTGAAGAATAAATCAATCCATTACACCCAGGTTAACTGGACCAAGTTATAATATGGAAACAACCAAGTTTAGATTCTCTAGAAAACAGAGCCTGAGTCAAATACTATGATTTGATTAGGAAAGGCAATCCCCAAAACATGAAGAGCGAGGGGGAGAAGGAAGTAAGCAGAGAAGGGAAGAAAATAAAAACAAAATGGTAAATACTGAGCTGCCTGCAGTATCCTAAGAAACCCTAGCCTCAGTTCTGCAGATAGATCTCTCACACGTGCTGTATCTGGGATCAATTATTTTTCAGTCAGAGACTAAAGGGAGATTATTCACTCTCCTCTGGATTCTCATTGGTCAGTTTGTTTTGACTTCCTGGGCCTTGCCCATTGTGTCCTCTAGGTGGCACCAACCATAGCTTTTCCCATCTTCATATTCCAAATCAAAAATCGGTGAGGGATGGGGCAGAGCTTCGCAAAATATTTTTTCTTACTACCTTTTGGAGCCCATGGATAACCAGCTGAGTTGTTTATTTCAGCTATTCATAAAAATTGAATGAATTTGCCAAAACCGGTTTGGCTCAGTGGTAGAGCGTAGGTCTGCGGACTGAAGGGTCCCGGGTTCAATTCTGGTCAAGGGCATATACATTGGTTGCGGGCACATCCCCAATAGGGAGTGTGCAAGAGGCAGCTGGTTGATGTTTCTCTCTCATCAATGTTTCTAGCTCTCTATCTCTCTCCCTTCCTCTCTGTAAAATATCAATAAAATATATTTTAAAAAATTGAATGAATTGATAAACTATGAGTGTAGAATCTGATTCTATTCCACTTATCACTAAATCCTCAGCCAAGTCCAGTGTCAGTACAAAGTAAATATTCAATAAATACCCATTGAACTAATAAATACAATTATGATGATAAGTCTTAGAGCCCTTATGGTAAATTTGTGTCATTTATGATTATACTGAGTGGCCAGATTATTATGATCTCTGTACCCATAATATTGTGGCCACTCAGTGTATATCTATATAATAAAAGGCTAATATGCAAATTGTCCCCTTGACCAGGAGTTTGATCAGCAGGCCAGCCAACCTCCCATGTCTCCAACCCCTGGCCAGGCACGAATTTATACACCGGGCCTCTAATATATATATTGATTGGCCAGATTATTATATGTTCAGAGATCATAATAATCTGGCCACTCTGTGTATATGCATAGCTGTTTCTATTTTATTCTCCATATTGTTCTTCATTATGAACGCTGAACTAGCAAATAATTATTGCCCCTAGAGGAAATGCAGGATTACATTCCTGTGAGTCTCAGTTCACACACATTTTTTTAACCAATCAATACGTGTCTTTCTTTTATGTATGTTTTTGTTTAAAGACAACTTACAGTTGATTCATTAACATTGAACTCAAGGGCAACAGATCTATAACTCATGCCTGAACAATGCTTGGTTAATACACATTTTCAGTACTGCCTTACTGTACTTGGAGATACTGAACAATGCTTCAGTATTACACTTAGGGGCTGTTTTAAACAGCAAAATCCCAACAACAAAAACAAAACACAAAAAGGCAAAGAAAAAAAGAAAAAGAATTATTCATAGCATTCTATGAGAACTGAAGAAGAAGGCAGAATGCCAGCTTGTTTGATCTAAAGTGGAATTTTGTCTAATTTGGGAATGAATGCATCAGACAACTTAAATATTTGCTCCCCCACTGTGCATGTCTCAAAATGATTGCAAAAGTGTCATGAACATTGACTTTGTGATTCCCAGTAAGTTTTAGCAAGTAGGTAAATTTTCAAATGCATAATCTCACCACCTGGAATGAGAATCAACTGTTTGTGTGTGTGTATACCTGTGTGCACATGTATGTATGCCTGTGCACACATATTTTCCAATACAAATATTTTTACTTGGAATTTGTTTTATTTTTATGCATAATCTATATTTGGGAAACTTGAAACATAATATTCAAATTATTATGTCTCAATTTTATTTTTTATTTTTAATGTTAAGCTTTATTTTTTTTGACTCAATTTTTTTGAATAACTTTTTATTTATGATGAAAAGCAATGAGTTTTAATCTTACTTTTGTGAAAAACTATAGTCTAGACTACTTGTCAACTAAATTACAATCTCTTAGAATGGGTCTAGGCATCAGCATTTGTAAATTATTTTGATTAAGAAGCTATCTAAAAGATTTTCATGAGTAGTCAATGTTAGGAACTAGGTTTAAATACTAGCACAGAATCTGTTTTATTATGCATGTTCCACAACAACTTTTGGAGTCAAGATTTTTATTCATAAAATAAACATTATATCCCCTGCCTCAGAGATTTTCAACCATTGTGCCACAATAACTTTTAAAAACATTGCAACACCTAACTATTTAATCAGAGCCAGTGACCTATTTCCATTAGATCCGTGATTGGCAAACTGTAGCTCAAAAGCCACGTGCGGCTCTTTGGCCCCTTGAGTGTGGCTCTTCCACAAAATACCACGGCCTGGCCTGGGTGAGTCTATTTTGAAGAAGGGGCATTAGAAGAAGTTTAAGTTTAAAAAATTTGGCCCTCCAAAGAAATTTCAATCGTTTTACTGTTGCTATTTGGTTCTGTTGACTAATGAGTTTGCTGACCACTGCCTTAGATTGTCAAATAAAAAATAAAAATAAAAAAACAATGACAAGAGCTATCACAACAATAGCCAACTGATATAATAAAAAAAAATATATCCTTTTTTGCCTGATCAGCAAAAATATATATGGTTTTAGGTGTGCCATATATTTCAGAATTTTAGTGAGTTTATGTGTTCCATGAAATGAATAAGAATGAAAAATCGTCACCTTACCTCATAAAATGAGTGAATTAAATGATATAACATATCAAATTCTGGGTTCATAAGAGAAAAGCATTCATAAAAAATGTTCATTGTTATTTTTATGTAGAGACAAAGCCTGACATACTTATTTCTTTTTCTGAAGATCCATTTAATTTCAGTAAAACTTCTTAATGTGAAAATAATACAAATCTTACCCCCTTATCTTTACAACATAACATGTATGTTACCTTAGGCTTAGAGTAATAGTTAAGATTCACAAGTATCTTTTGTAAGATATTCTCCCACTATGTTCCTTTGCATACCCAACTTGTGATTTACATTGAAATTATGATAGTTTTACATAGATATGCCACATATTTCTATCTCCAAGTATTTGGTCAAGATATGTTCATTGCTTGGAACGGCCACCAGCTTATAGTTACCCAGATATAACCCCACCTGTAGTTTAAGCGCATTCCGGGCCACCACATCCCAAAGCCTATTTCCTTCATCCATTTCCACCATTATACAGTCCCCAACACAATGAACTTGGTCTCTTCTACACATCAGTGGTTTTCTGTATGTTTCCCTATCAAGGCACTACCAATTCTTTTTTTATACCAACTAGAGGCCCAGTGCACAAAATTCATGCATGGGTATCTTCTGTAATTCTAGCCTGCAAATCAGGGCCATCTTCCCCATCTGCCTATAGCCAGCCCCGCCCTGCACTGCTCCTACCTCTGGTTCCCTATTCGCCATCGAGTGATCAGTGCCTGACAGCCAGGGGAAGGAACCAAGAGGAGGTCAATGCACCTCGTGGTAACTGGTCCAGCAGTTGTTCAGGTCATTCTGCCATTAGGGTCAATTTGCACATTATCATTTTATTATATAGGATTGAGGCCTGGTGCATGGATGGGAGCTGCTCGCCTTCCCTGAAGGGGGCCTCGGATTGGGGTGGGGGGGTCTCTGCTGAGGGGAAGGGCCAACAGAGGTGTGGGGCCACAGGCAGTTTGCAGGCTGGCCATGCCCTCTATTGTGGTGGGGGTCCCCACTGGTGGGTGGGGCAAACCTGCGTGAGGGGCCACAGGTGTTTTGTAGTCTGGCCACACCCCCAGCTTTGTTAGAAAGGATGTCCAGAATGATGTCTGGAAGACATCCACTTTATCCAGTCTAATTAATGTATTACCCTTTTATTACTATAGATTGCTTATGTGTGTAAGGCTTTAAAATTAGAATATTTGCTTATTTAAGACAGAAACTTTATGTTTAACTTTTGTATTCATCTTGTTTCTATAAATGTCTATAAAGAGGGGAGGTGGTTATTTTTATTTTGTTCTTTCTTTTCTTGACTAAATATTAAGGGAAAATACATTGCCCTCTTCTACAGTAGAAATCAGTATGAGAGGATACCCCACATAAGGAATGGCTCAGAGTTAAATTTTTATCCCCTTCCAATCCAAATGATGTCTTTCTGAAACAATTCTCCACTCTAATTTTGGAGAACTGTCTTTTTAATAAGAAAGATTGTTCCCTTATGTATGTATTCAATCAGTGTGCAAACTATGCCCCTCTAGGTTTACTGTGATAA
The DNA here is from genome assembly GCA_963924515.1 of Vespertilio murinus. NCBI lineage: Eukaryota > Metazoa > Chordata > Mammalia > Chiroptera > Vespertilionidae > Vespertilio > Vespertilio murinus. The sequence continues at coordinate 56,368,629 of OZ004706.1, forward strand.
ACATTAAAAATACTTAAGGTGATCACTCCTTAATATATTCACATGATCAAATCCTTTATTTCTCTGTTTAGTGGTAAGCAAATTCAGTTATGCAACACATTAATCAAAGTTGATATGAATTCTGTCTATTCTTTCTCTTTAATTTTCTCAAAATAATGAGCCTTTTATTCTATAGAAGATTAATATAATTGGGTAGGCATTAAAACATGAGAAAGGTAGTCTCCGTGGTATGTTAATGAAAGCCATATGTAGAATTATTTAACACTTAGAGGCCTGGTGGGTAAAATTCGTGCACTTGGGGGAGGGGTTCCCTCAGCCTGGCCTGCACTCTCTTGCAGTCCTGGGGCCCTTGGGGGATGTCCAAGTGCCATGGAGGCAGAAGAGGCTCCCACCACTGCTCACTGCTGCTGCACTTGCCAGCCATGAGCCCGGCTTCTGGCTGAAAAACACTCCCCCTGTGGGAGCACACTGACCACTGGGGGAGGCTCCTGTGTTGAGCATCTGCCCCTTGGTGGTCAGTGCACATCATAGTGACCGTTCATTCCAATGTTGGGCCAAAACTAGCTCTCTGACATCCCCAAGGGGTCCCAGATTGAGAAAGGGCACAAGCCAGGCCAAGGGACCCCACTGGTATACGATTGAGGTTGGGGAGGGACAGAGGATGTAGGCCAACCATTGAGTGACCACAGGATGGCTATAGGTATGTCCAGTCCATCTTGCTCAGTCCCAATTGACCAGATCCCAACAGCAACCTAACCTACCAGTGAGAGCATCTGCTCCCTGATGGTCAGTGCATATTATAGTGAGTGGTTGGGCAGCCATAGAATAACAACATATTACACTTTGATTGGTTGAAAGGCCACCTGGATGACCAGACATTTAGTATATTAGGCTTTTATTATATGGAATAGTAAGTGGACATACAGCTTTATAAAAATGACTCAAAAGTTTATATTTTTTAATAATTTAGGCTGTGCTGACCTGATTAATATGAGTTATTTAAAGGAAAAATTAGCCCAGCCAGTGCAGCCCAGTACTTGAGCAACCACCTATGAACTATAAGGTGATGATTTGATTCTCAGTCATGACACATGCTTGGGTTGTGGGCTTGTTCCCCAGTGGGGATATGCAGGAGGTAGCTGATCAGTGATCAATGATTCAATCTGATTGTTGATAGGCACTTATTTGTAGCCATTTTTATTCTTTATGCCTGTGTTCTTTCTTCCCTGTCTCTTACTTCTTTTTACAATAGTACCTTTGGCATTTCTTGCATTTCTGGCTTGGTAGTTATAAACTCCCTTAGACTTTTTTTTTTTTTTTGTCAGCAGAGCTTCTGATTCCTCATTCAATTTTGAATGACAGCCTCTTGGATACAGTATTCTATGATTCAGTCCCTGTCTTTGCATCACTTTGTATTCTTCATTCCATTCCATTCTGGCCTGATGTGTTTCTGTTGATAAATAATTTGATAATCTATTGTTAGATCCTTTGTAAGTAATTCTCTCCTTCATAGCCTTTAAGATTCTCTCTTTGTCATTACCATTTGCCATTGTAATTATGGCATGTATTGTTATGAGTCTCTTTTGTTTCATCTTTTTCTTTTTTCTTTTTGACTCTGTGCTTGTATGACATTTTCCTTTCCCAAATCATGGAAGTTTTCTGTCATTATTTCTTCAAATAGGTTCTCTAATACTTGCTACCCTTTTGTTCTTGCTCCCATATTATACACATGTTACTTCATTTCCTGTTGTCCCAAAGCTCCCTTAGGTTCTCCTCCTGCTTTCTATTTTTTTTTCCCCTCCAATTGCTGTTCAGATTTGGTGTGTTTTCATGCATTATCTTTGAACTCACCAATTCAGTCCTCCATTTTCTCTAATCTACTGTTGAAATTTTTATTGTAGCTTTATCATTTTATTTATTTCTTCTTGATTCTTGCATAACTTGTTGATTTTCTTATCCATCCATTTTATGGACTGTATGACACTTACTCTGAATTTTTTCTGACATATTGTATACCTCCATTTCATTTTGTTCTTTGCTAGTAATTCCTCCTTTTCTTTCCTTTAGGGGTTGTTTCTTTGTCTCCCCATTTAAAAAAAATAAATTTTATTGATTTTTTACAGAGAGGAAGGGAGAGGGTTAGAGAGCCAGAAACATTGATGAGAGAGAAACATCAGCCAGCCACCTCCTACACTCCCTACTGGGGATGTATCCCCAACCCAGGTTCATGCCCTTGACCGGAATCAAACCCAGGACTCTTCAGTCTGCAGGCCAAATCTCTATCCACTGAGCCAAACTGGTTTTGGCTTTCTCACCATTTTTTGATGTCTCTTTCTTGCCCTTTGCACTCTGCTTGGAGTTTGAGAGGTTGAAGACCCTATCAGGGAAATGGTCCAGAAATAATTAGCCCAGAGGCTGAGTCTGCTTTGAGTCTCCCACCTTTATTGTCTCTGCTCCAAATTGTATCCCCTTCTCCCACAGATATTGTCCTTCAGTTGTCTTCAGATGCTCAGGGTGGTGAAAGCACTTACACATTTTCTCTAATGTGCCACTGCCTGTGAGAACTCAGAGCCCTCTGGCATATAATTTGCTGTGCGGCCCCAGCATCTGTGGCAGGGTGACATCTTTGGTCCCTCTGGCAGTGCACTTTCAGTGTGGTCCTGTGGCCCCTAGAAAGGCACACTGGCTTGCTCCGGGTTGTAACAGTAGTGCTCTCCTGTGGCCTGGAGTGAGGCATGTGTTAAGTTGCTCCAGGTAACCCCTGCAGGACTGTTTAGGTGCTGGGAGAGATGGGTGCAAGTTGTCTGGGACATCTGTGTCTGATTTTTGAAACTCGCCCCAGAAACATTAAGTGAATTAATTTTTAGCACAAAGTTACATGACATGATTATTGGTCTTTGAATGGCCAAAGGCAAGGATTTTCCTCTCATACAATCACTGTTGCCACATTCTTCTTGGTTAGCTACCACAATTAGTCATATATTGAGCCATTACTGGTATACCATATGTTTTTCGTGTCGCACAGCCAAAGTTCCACTATGTTGCCCCATGTTGCCCAAGCAGCAAGACTCTGTACTTGGGGTAGAGTGAGTGTGAGTTGCTCTGGATTGCACAGTCCTCTCTTTCTTGTGGCCTGTAGTGAGATGTGGGTTGCATTGCTCCAAATATCACCAGCAGGAATGTCCAAGGGTCCAGGGTGGAGCAGGTTGAGTTTGCTCTGGGTCACACAGAGTTCTTCTATGGCATGAAGTGGGGGAGTGCTCTGAGTTGCTCCAGGTTGCCCTGGCAGCAGGTCCCGGGGATTGGGGTAGAGTGGGTCCTAGGTGGATTTGGATCAGGCTAGAAGCATGGTTCTGGGGTCCAAGCAGGGGTGGGGCACAGGGCTCCCCCTGGATTGCACTCACTGTGGGGTCTTGCAGCTAGATGCTAGGACATTGGGTCCCAGGAGGCTGATGAGGAGGCCTAGTGAGGTAGCTCACTCTCAAGACATAGAATTCTTAAAATCATCATCCCATGGCCCATCTGATATCTGTAAATGTTTACATTTTTCCATGAACAGATAACATTTTTATGTAACTACTTAATATTTTACTAAGGTTACCTGTGAAAATATTGTCTACTGTACTTAAAAATATATCTGAAATTTCCATATGTACTTATATTTCAGGTAGACTATCTTCCTAACAGTAAGTATTAACCACACTTCAAATGTTGAAATAATACAGGCACATATAACACAGAGTTTATATAACTTAATAAGAAACAAAATCAATAACCATAAAAAATTATCAAATATTATAAAAACATATAGTGGCCCAGTAATGGTTCAATAATGACTAATTATGGTAGCCAATCAAGAGGAATGTGGAAATAATGACTGTATGAGAAGGAAATCCTTGCCTTTGGCCATTCAAAGAACAATAGTCATATCAAGTAACTTTGTGACAAAAATTAATTCACTTAAATGTTTTTGGGATAAGTTTCAAAAATCAGAAACAGATAGTCATTAGGAGTGTCATTTTTTCCTAAAGATAAAATGAATTAATAATAGCAACAACTTCAGAAAGTTGTTATTAATTTCTTACTATAACAAAATTTTTAGCTACTTTAAAAAAAATTCTCCATGTTCTGGGGTTAATAATGACTTTATTAAATGTTCATAAAAATCTCTATGACTCAAAGCGTTATTATTCCAACTTTTCAGGTGAGGAAATCCTATCTAATAAAAGAGTAATATACAAATTGACTGTACTTCTGCTATATACACAAGCCACTCCCACCAGCCAATTATGAGTGGGTATGCAAATTAACCCAACCAAGATGGCTGCTGCCACGGAAAGAACTGGAGGCTTGGATTTCTTTGACAATGGAGGAAGCCAAGCTTTCTGCCTGCCTTGGGGGGGCCCAGGCCTCCACTAAAAGCTACAAAATTTCAGTTATAGAAGAAAAATAAACCCCAACAAAATAGCAGCAGCCACAAAGTTGGACAGAGTAGGAGGCTTGAGTTGTTCCTGGCGATAAAGGAAGCCAAGCTTCCATAGCCAAGGCCTGCCTTGTCCTCTGCTCAAGGCTACAAACTTTCAATTTTAGAAGATAAATAGCCGAAACTGGTTTGGCTCAGTGTATAAAGTGTTGGCCTGTGGACTGAAAGGTCCGGGGTTTGATTGTGGTCAAGGGCATGTACCTTGGTTGCAGATATATCCCCAGTAGAGTGTGTGCAAGAGGCAGCTGATAGGTGTTTCTCTCTCATAGATGTTTCTAACTCTCTATCTCTCTTCCTTTCTGTAAAAAAAATCAATTATATATATATATATATATATATATATATATATATATATATATATATATGAAGATAAATAAATCCCAACAAAAATGGCAGTGGTGACAGAGCAAGCATGAGGCTTACCTCCACTGAAGCCTACAAAGTTTCAATTATAAAAGATAAATAAATCCCAGTGACTAGGGCCTCTGCTTGGGGTGCTGGAGGGTATGGCTGGCCTGCAAACCATCACAGGACCCTCACCCATGCTGACTCACACCACAAGAGAACCCCCACCCTGATCTGGGACACCCTTCAGGGCAAACAAACTGGCCTCCACCCCTTCACCAAGCCTCTATCTTATGTAATCCTTTTTACAAAAAAATTTTGCAAAGTGAAAGTCACTTCAACACACAATATGGCTGCCCCCATGTGGACACAAGATGGCCACCACAAGATGGGCATCAAGGGAGGTCATTTGAGAGGGACCAGGTCTGCAAGGGAGGGCTGTTGTGGGCATTCAGGCCAGCAGGGGAGGGCAGTGGGAAGGGACCAGGCCTGCAAAGAACACAGTTGGGATGATCAAGCCTGCAGGGTAGGTCAGTTCAGGGTGACCAGACTGGCAGAGAAGGGCAATTGGGAGAGAATTAGGCCTCTAGGGGAGAGCAGTTGGGGGAGACCAGTTCTGTAGGGGAGGATAATTAGGGGTGACCACGCCTTCAGGGGATGTCAGTTAGGGGTATTCAGGCTGGCAGTGGAGCATTTAGGGAGTGATTAGGCTAGCAGGAAGAAATGGTTAGGGGCAATCAGGAAGGCAGATAGAGGAGAAGTTGGGAATCAGCAATCCTGGATTGTAAGAGGGATGTCCAACTGCCCAGTTAGGCCCAGTTAGGATTTTGCCTAAATGGGCAGTTGGACATCCCTCAAGGGGTCCAAGTTTGGAGAGGGTGCAGGCTGGGCTGAGAGACATGTACCCCCCTGCATGAATTCCATGCACCAGGCCTCTAGTTAAGGAATAAAAAGATTAAAAACTAGGCCAGGCAACAATAACAGAAAATTTGAAGTCAGATTACCTGACTAGACTCTTGCCACATAGTTCTCATGTATTTTCTGTTTTCAATCAGAAAATAACTAAGTACTCTATGAAATAACTAACTTCTACAAGCATCTTGGCCATACCTATAGAGTTGTTTTATGTTCCTGTATAGAGCTTAAAATCATTTTCATTACAGTTAAGAGAGACAATACAATTGGACCCACATTGGGGAGAATATGTGGTCCAATTATTCATGCAATTAGACCACATTGTAAATACAAAGAGAAGAGGCTAGAAAGGAGGAGGAAAAAGGAAGAAAATTTGTTGCCTGTAGATTAAAAAAATAGATTATATACCTATGGCATTGAGTTACCCAAAAGTGTTTTATAATAGGGTTCTCTTTATTTAAAACTCAGATGATAGAGTTTCACTTTCATAATTGAATCAGAATATTTGGGGACATAGGAATAGGAATATACTTTTTTAAAAAAGTAATCAAGCCGAAACCAGTTTGGCTCAATGGATAGAGCGTGGATCTGTTGACTGAAGGGTCCCAGGTTTGATTCAGGTCAAGGGCATGTACATTGGTTGTGGCCACATCCCCGGCAGGGGGTGTGTAGGAGGCAGCTGGTTTATGCTTCTCTCTCATCCACGTTTCTAGCTCTCTATCCCTCTTCCTTCCTCTCTGGTGAAAATAAATAAAATATATATTTTTTAAAGTAACCAAATGATTTTTTACATGCTGATTTTAGGTACCCTTCAATTATCAAAAATATACATTAATTATGAAAAATTTCACCCACTTATATAATTAGGAGGCCCTGAAAATATTGGCAACCACCAAAATTTTAATTTATGTATTATTAAGTAATTTTTAAATTTTTCTTTAATATAAAAATCAGTTGAGATTATGCAATATAGTAGAAAGAACCCAGGTTTTTAATTAAAAAAATCTTGTGTTTAGACACACAGCTCTACTTTCTATTAGCTACAATGAAACTAAATAAGTGAATTCAATTTTCTTAATTTTAAGTGATAGTAAAATATTATTATTATGTTATTATGATAATTATAGGAAGCAATGTATTTCAATATGTTTTGATAATATTAAAGTACTGTCTAAATATCAGTTAATATTAAAAGGCTTGGTTTTTATAAGATAATTGTGTCTTGATTTTTAAATGATTTTGTTTTTATGGTATTGATAATTTGGCAACATAGGAAAGTTTAATGCCTTTAATTGGTTATACAATAAAACCAAAATTTCACTTTCATTTGCACCCAAATGATTTCCTTTTAAAATAAAACTTATCTTACTTCAGATAATATATTCAGTATATTTCCAAAGGACAAAAGAAGAAAAAGAAACCTGTCATATTAAAAATAAACACACCAACAATTCAATTGTTATTTCTAAGCAATTTAACTTATAACATTTCTACTGATAATGTTTTTATCATTGACAGTATTTCAGATGTTCCCAATACCTCCCCTTACCCCTCTTCACCAAGCCTCTGCCCTATTCCAGGCCTTCCCCACCCTATTGCTTACAAATATCAATTGAATTGTTGGTTACTATTATCATAAAATAGAATTGCTAATATTAAAAATTATTACCATTACTGCAATTCTTATTATTGATGTAAATTATGAATAGCAATGCCATGAATTAGATTATAATTCCTAATAGAAATGGAATAATTATAACTAGTATCATCAAAGATTATAACTATTATAACAATTATCAATATTATAAATTATGCTCTAATATAAATAATAAGTCCCTGTTTTAAATTATATTTACTTATAGAAATTGTATTATCATTAATAATTTAATCACAAATATTATAATTTATTACTAATTTTACAAATAAGATTATTAATATAAATGATTAGAACTTATGTTGTAAATTTAGTTCTAATTACTAAAATAAACTAGTAGTAAAATATTATAGAATAATAAATGAATAAATATGCCAATATTTGACTTGAAAATTAGTTATAGAGAGAATATGACCTCTAGTTTTATGCCACATGATAAAAAAAATAAAAGGAGGCAGAAAGAGAATGGCATAACTCCTAAGAGAAGATCTTACAATGTCTACAATTTTTAATGTCCTCTGAAGTCATTAGAATTTTTGCATAAAGAGTCCTTAGAGAGGGAGCTAAATGTAAGTATCTGATTTTCCGTCTCTGCTGATTTCCCAATTTTGTATAAGTTATAATGAAAGTCCATTACAAGTGGGGACAAGAAATATGATTTACATCCAATGTATAATTGCCTACATTGTCATTAAACATATGGAACTCTTCAGCTATATCTGTTACAAAGACTAACAACATTTTTTATTTACTATTATCCTTTTGATACTCATTAGAAACAATAATAGATGGTCACAATAACTTTTCATTGTTTCATAATTTTGATAAGGATGTCTGAGACCCTGTACATTTTTTATAACTCACTCATGCTTTTCCTTCTTCTGATCCATCTTTGTCCCTTTTTTCATAAGGCACAGGTATAAATTCTTCATTTTGCTGAATATGATTTCAATTATCATGTCAATAGTAATATATGAATTCCTTCATCCTTAAAAGAAATGCTTGTTTCAGCAACACATTTTTCCACAGAAGTTTAATATTCATGAGTGAACTTGAGATTTCTTCCACACAGAGCTGACAGTTTGTGTCACAGATGACTATGTCAAATTTTCAAGAAATACAGCTCTGGAAGACAGCAGCACATAGCTCAGGGCGATAATAAGTCATAAATGTGCAGTTACAATGTTGGTCCAAAGAGTAGACCACTGTTGTGCTTTGGAAAAACATGACCTTAAGTTTTTGTGTATTTTGATATCCATTTCTGAAATGAAGGAGGCAAATGTTGAGTAGTGATTGAGAAGGAGTAAATAATCCCTGCTCTTTTCACACATGCTGGAAGCAAATCTATAAAATGATGACAATTATCCATAGAATAATTACCTCCATAGTTTATTTCGAATTATTTATTTTACATGCATGAAAATCAGTGTGTGTGTGTGTGTGTGTATATATATATATATATATATATATATATATATATATATATAATACATATATGTATATATATAATACGTATATTTATACGTATATGTATATGTATATGTATATGTATATGTATATGTATATGTATATGTGTGTGTGTATGTATAACCATAGAGTGGTTCAGCAACAAATTAAAGGTCTTAGCCATTCAGACACAAAGAAGTAATTTTTTATTGTTAATTTTCAACTAGTCTATTTTTCCACATTAAAATTAATTAGCATGTTTTAAAACATTGGATTAATGAAGACAATCTCATTCTGAACATTTAACCAATATTATGAAAAATATATTAAATCTTGTAGTTTATTATATCTGGAGTTTTAATTTTATTATCAAAATTGACCTTGTCATGAAAGCTGTTTTGTGATTTTTACTAAATTCCAAGAATCATATATTCATTATTCTTCTGAAAGATATGTAAACATATTTTAGATGAGACTGCTCTAAATAGAGCTTTTATAATTCTTCTTTCATCATCTATCTATATCTACAATGATCTAACTTCTATAATCTACTCCAATTTCAAATACTCTGATTTTGATTCGTTATCATTCCCTCTGTGAATATGATTTTGCTAAGCCATTCCTAATATTAATTTTAAAACCACTTATTTGAGTCAAAACAGGTTTGGCTCAGTGGATAGAGCATCAATCTGGGGACTTAAGGGTCTCAGGTTTGATTCCAGTCAATGCATGTACCTTAGTTGAGGCACATCCCCGGTAGGGGGTGTGCAGGAGGCAGCTGGTTGATGTTTCTAGTTCTCTATCCCTCTCCCTTCCTCTCTGTAAAAAAAATCAATAAAATATATTTAAAATCACTTATTTGAGACTTTTCATGTTAATTGTTATTTGTATAAACCATACCCCTCAGAAGCAGGACTGCAGCCAGGGGAGTGGGGGTATTATCTGGCATTCAGAAACATCATGAGACTTCAGGGTTCCCAGGCCTGAGGAGAGCTGAGATCAGGCCTGAGGGTTGTGCCTTTACTACTCTGCGGTCCCTAAACATGCCCCATTTTAATAGAGCTTTGGTTTTCCATTACCTGTTGGGAGATGTTGCAATGGCCATTTACTACATAATAGGTTAATTTTCTGTGAGCTTTTAAAGTACTTACTATATGTAAGAAGCTATCATCTGGATAACAAGACTACAGTAAGCTTGGGTCATGGAAACTGTATACCAAAATAAGACTGGCCTTCATTTAGTACTAACTACTAATCATGAGTTAATCTTGTTTCAGAAAGAATGTTACATATTGAGTATAGGATATAGAATTATCTTTAAAATTGGACAGATTTTCTGCCACAGCTTCAGAATGCAGGGTATTCTGGTGTATATAAACAAACTGGTTTTGATATTAAATTGGAAAGTTAAATAGAGATATAAAGATGTACCGTATTTGCCGGCATATAAGACGATTTTTTTGGCCCTGAAAAATATGCCTCCAAGTGGGGGTAGTCTTATACGGTGAGTATATAACAAACTCTGTATTTTGAGTGGAAATGTTAGGGGGTCGTCTTATATGCCCAGTTGTCTTATACGCCGGCAAATACGGTATATCATCTTTCATCTATCTATCTATCATCTATCTATCATCTCTTCATTTGTAGTTAGTTTATCAAAAAAGAGTATTCACACTAATTCATTAACTTAAGGCCAATTATGATAAGGTTTAGTTTTAATTGGCCAGGACACAAAATTCTCTCATATAAATGTTATTTTTTGGAAAGTATAAACTGCATCCAAATAGGACTTACTGCATGTTATATCACGCAAGGGAATATTAGTAACTAATGGGATTTTTAAAAACTCAATTTTATATTCAAAATCAATCCTTATATTATTGAATTCTCTCTACAGGAGCGAAAGGGTATAAAAGTTATTTACTAAGTGAATTACACACTCATTGTTTTGTTTTCATAAGTATTATTACTAGAACTATAAAATCTGATTTCCCAAGTGTGTGCATATATTTTTAATCATTTTTCACCTAAATTTCTTTAGGGTAATGGACATGCCCAAATACAAAAAACAGATAGGTCCCAAAGAACTTTTACTAAATAATTAGACCTACTAGGGAATTACCAGGGAACTTTTATTTTCTTTCAGAATAGCTGCGAAAATGAGTGATCTATCTGTGTTCTTAGTATCCTCATCATTCAATAGTAAAACCTTCATATATCTTTGTGGAAATTTGGAATTATCAATACCTGATATCAAAATCTAATTTGTATACAAATGATATTTATGCATAAAGGATATATAGGGCTATAGTGAGTAGCTGAAATGCTCACTATAGAATAAGGATAATGAAATCTAGAACAAATAAACATATTTCCTCCTTTGTAATATTAAACTACAATTATGTACAAAATATCCCAGGTATCTAAAATATGATAAAATATTATAAAATACAGATTTGAGCACTCAGAATAGGGAAAATAAGGATAAAGGCACATTATTATGACTATGATTATGATTATTTTACAGAATCTGACTGCTAGACTTCTCAGTGTTGAACACTATAAACAGATAACATAAGGAGTGAAGTGATTTTTCTACCCTTTTTAAATATGGAAAATACTTTTTATTTATATTTATTTTGATGTTATTTCATTTTGCATTTGATATGCTGTGCTCTATCTTATTATTAAACAAACCACTACATATAAAGTACATTGTTTGGAGCTCATAGTGAACTCAGCACTCTCTGGATTAGATTAATGCTGAATCCAAATATAGCAAAATCAACTAATCCATTGATTTGACAGCAACCTTGGCTTTTGATATTTTTCCCCAGGGATTTGTCTGCTTCTAAAAATTCTATTCTTTGATCACCATAAGGGAATGTGAATTGAAAAGACTCAGATTTAAAGAACTTTGGCTGGTAGCTGTCATATTGGCACACTAAGTACCAAGATTGCCTGTTAATGATTATGTCTATATGTGAATACTATCACTAGTTTTTCTCCCTTGAAAAATAATGTAATTCCAATTGAAGAATTGGAGATTTTCTAATAGAATTTTTTTTTTATTTCAAAGCTCAAATGAGATGAGGATAAATAAAATAGACCATAATTAAAACTTTGATAGAAATATTGGGAAATATTTTTCCTTATTGAAAAAATACTTCAGTATTGAGTCCACAGTGACTTGACATTTATCTCTTATATTTATTTAGTAAATGACATTTTAGTAATGAGTGCTAATACCTAAGAAGTTCATAATAATTCAAAGCTCTTTCTAAACGATTACTAATTTACTTGTCACTATATGCAAGATATTTTTTTTAAAATTCCCACTAGATCAAAAATAAACTAAGACATTAAGAGAGCAAAAAATTAAGAGTAGCTAAGAGGTAAGAATTCAAATAATTTTATTCATTTTACCATAAGTAAAACAATAGTCACTCTACTATAAGATGTTGAGTGAGTTAAAACAAAATTAGACAAGAGAAGAAATGTTTTCATCTTCACTTGGTAATGTCTGAGTAAACCTTATCTTTGACCAGTAGAAACTTGATGATATGCTTCTTACCATAGCTTATTATCATTTTCTTTAAGATGACAAACACAATGTTAAATTATTATTTCAAATAATTTTATTCATGAAATAAATGTTTATTTTACTCATGAACTTACATAATATATTACTTTATATATTGAGATTTAAACACAAACTTATCCACTGCTTTAAACCTTTTGAAGAGCAAAAATGGATAATATTTTTAGAAAGATAAATATTTTAATAGCTTCTACATTTCTTAAAATTTAGAAAGGCTAAGAGATTAACCAAAGAATATATATATATATATATATATATATATATATATATATATATATATATGAACAACAATAGTGTGAAAGCCTGAGGCAGAGGACCAGGACAGACTGAAAGGAGACAATGGGGGAAAAAAGGGATATCTGTAATACTTTCAACAATAAAGATTTTTAAAAAGGCTAAATCAGAAGAGTTTTCAGATGCCTAGAATATGAATAATTTTATATAAACCTTGTTCTTTGACAAAGCTCACATCAAATTTATAACTCTACAATCTGTTCGGAAGTTTTCAGTAAATGCATAGTCTTTATAGATTCTTTTTTTATAAACAAAGGTACATTAGTGATACAAATATGTGATTTCTCTGTCAACAAGCAGGCTTCACAATAACCAGTGCAATGGTATTGACCGACAGGAAAAAATAGAGGACATTTCCCTTTTCCACGTTCTTTGTCCTTAAGGTTCCTGTTAATTTTTTGCATTTTAGAGATAACTACAGATTTTGTGAGTCTGTGGTATAGATTAAAGGATGGCAATACTAATAATCAGTCTACTCATATTTTCTCTTTCTTCCTTAGTCATTATTAGAAGACTGGAATGAAGTTGTCCATTTCTTCTAGGTTGTCCAATTTGTTGGCATATTCCCATATGGTCCTTTGTATTTCTGTCATTCTACTTTTTCATTTCTGGTCTTATTTAATCCTTTTTATTTATTTTTCTTAATGTGTTTATAAATTTTGTTTAACTTTTAATGGATCAGATTTTTGTTTTATTGATCTTTTTTATTGTTGTGTAGTCTCTATTTTATTTTATTTTTTTAAAATATATTTTATTGATATTTTACAGAGAGGAAGGGAGAGAGATAGAGAGCTAGAAACGTCGATGAGAGAGAAACATCGACCAGCTGCCTCTTGCACACCCCCTACAGGGGCATGTGCCCGCAGCCAATGTACATGCCCTTGACTGGAATCGAACCCGGGACCCTTCAGTCCGCAGACCTACGCTCTACCGCTGAGCCAAACTGGTTTCGGCTCTATTTTATTTTTGTCTGCTCTGATCTTTATTATTCCCTTCCTTCTATTAACTTTGGGTTTTGATTATCTTTCTTTTTCTAGATCTATTAAGAGTAAGGCTACATTGTTTGTTTTGATATTTTTTCTAGTTTGTTTATGGAAGGCTTGCATTGTTATACCTTCTCTCTTAAAAATGCTTTTGCTCTGTCCCATAGATTCTGGAACTTTTCCATTTCCATTTGTCTCAAGGTATTTTTTTATTCCCTTTATTGATTTCTTTGTTATTGAATTAGTTCTTTAGATGCATGTTACTTAGCTTCCATATACTTATTTTTTTCTAGTTTTCTTCTTATGATTGATTTCTAATTTTATAAAGTTTTTGTCAAAAAAATTTGCTTGATATGATTTGAAACTCCTTAAATTGATTGAGCTTTTTTTTTTGTTTTTTTGTATTCTGTTTTGTTTTTTCTTTTCGTTTTTGTTTTTTGTTTGTTTGTTTGTTTTTGTTTTTTTTGCCTAATGTAATCTAGCTTGGGGAATGTTCCACTTGCACTTGAATAGAATGTGCATTCTGCTGTTTTGGATGGAAAGCTCTATCAATATTTTTAACTTCATTTGGAGTGCAAGGGCTGGCACCCTTGTGGCAGCGACTTTGGAGGGGTTCTGGTGTTAGCCTGTTCCACCCATCACATGTGCCATATCTGGAGCCACTTGGGAGGGGTTCTACTCAATTCTGAGTGGTAGTGTGGAATGAAACCTCAGGAGAATCCTGAAGCACAGTGAATGATATTAGGCTGATGGACAGTGTCAGAATTGATGCCCACCTGCACCAAGCCAGTTTGGTGAAAAGATAACATAAAAGAAATAAGGGTAACCACCTGTGCTACCGTCCCTGGAGAAATTTCCCACCGAACCTGGCCCCTCTAGCACTCAACATCTGGTTTGTCAATGTAATGACTTCATGGATGACCCAGGAGTTTTTCAAACCACTGCTTCTGTGTTAGAACTCAGAGTGAGTGAATTTTGGCATAAATCTTTTAAGTGTGGAGTCTCAGTTTCTTACAGCCTTTCAAATCTCTTAGATGTGAGCACTGCTGGTTTTCAAAGCCAGATTTAATGGGGCTTCTTTTTTTTCAGTACACAGCTCCTGGGCTGGGGTGCCCAGTGCAGCTCTTGGACCCATCACTTCTCAGGAGGCATCACCACAGTGTAATTTCCCTCCTGCTAATGGATCACGTCACTGAAGGAATGGGTCCTAACTAAACCATGTTTCTATGCCTTCAGCCTGTTTCAATGTGGTGTTTTCTTTAAGTCCTTAGTTGTAGCAAGTCTATTCAGCCAGTCTTCATGTTATTCTCAGTGATGAGTACTCTTTGCTTAGATTAGTTCTGGTGTATGTCTTGGGAGAGCTGAGATCAGTGTCTTCCTACTATCCCATCTTTCACCCAGTGGTATTTCCTTAAGAGCATTATTTGTTTAGAACATAAGCTAAAGCTAATTAAATGTGCAATATAGTGCTGTAGTTTCAAGTAAAAATGGCAACATTTGGCATGGGGGTACCGATTTACAATTAATATTTTTAAGCATTCTGCAAAGCACTCAGCGCTACTCTGTGAATGCTGTAAATTTGAATAATTAAATAGCAACAGCAAAAGTTAATAAAACCTTAGGAAAAAACACCAACTGATTGTAGAACAAGATATCAGGTGTGATGTGCTCTTGTAGACTTAAGTGGTTTTTACTAGAGTCAACATTCTAAGAATAAAATTTAAAAAATAGTAACGATGTCCTAAATCTGTGTGTGTGTGTGTGTGTGTGTGTGTGTGTGTGTGTGTGTGTGTGTGTGTGGTGTGTATTTATTTAAAGAGTAACATTAATTGTGTTTTCAATGAAATTTTATTAGGTAAATCATATTCTCTGCTGCGTAAGATATTTCTTGGTATTAATTATAACATTACTTAAATATTAGAGTAACACTAGTCAAAATATGCTAATCTTAAGCTCAGAGGACTGGTAACTTTATACAATTTTTCCTCTTCCTACACTGCTGTTAAATAAATGTAAAGAATGTTCCCCTATATCACCACCACCCCAATCTCTTTTCTGTTTAAGATACTAAAGATGTTGAGGCTTATTTTGTATTAAGTATGTTAAGTACATAAGCATAGAGTGGAAATGGCTCACATTTATGACCCTCTGGGAATGTAAAGGATTAATTCACAATGCAGCTATTAATGTGTTTGGATGATGCCTAGGTCTGAAGCTCTCTAATACATTTGCTAACAGTAATTTTATGAGTACTCGTATTAATAAGCAACGGCACCATCCCAAGACCAGTACCCTTTTCATTAAATCACTCTTAAAGGACTGAGACATATTGCAAAATCAGAGGAAATTTGTGAATATGTCTTCTGTTATTTGGAAAGAATGCTTTAGATGCCTGGACTGTCGATCTTCCACTTCTCACAATCATTGCATTAACTTAATAAAAAAAGAATAATTTTATTACTGTTCTTTTTCATCATTTCCAGATATTATTTTGAATATTGATGCCACAGCAGTCAAAATAACTGTGAGATATTTCCCTTGATACCTCGCATATCATTGAAAGTAATTTAACCCTGCCTTTTCAGACAGACATGAGTGGTAATAACTTTCATTTTTGGCCATGCCTTAAATAGTTTTGACTTCATACCTATAAAAATAATCTTCAGAAGCAGAGAATTCTTAAGATGCTGTAATTGACTTAGAAGGTTAAGTGACCTCTGAGAACAATGTGAACTTGTAAACTTGGCAAGTCTTATAGCCCATGGAACAGTATATTCACAACAAGAAGTAACTGTTAGTGAGCTCCCTAGCTAGCAAAGCTATATGTAGAGCATGTAAAACTTAGAATGTCTAGCACTTTATAGTACAACAATAACAACAACAAAAATAAATGTATGTGTTGAGCTCATTAAGGCCATCTTAGTGGTTCAAATACAGAAAAAAAAGAAAGCTTGTGGGCAATAAAATAACTCAACCTTTTCTTAAAGTAATGTGCTACTTTAAGTTTATTTCACATTAAACATGGGAAATTTAAACCTAAAAGGGAAGTAATTTCTTTCCCATCAAGTTTTCACTTGAAACTGGGTGTTCAAATCCCAATACAAAACAATATTAGAATACAAATTGGGTTTTAAGGACAGAATTTGATTTGAGATACTGAACACAGATTTAGCACCTACCATGTGCTAAATTCTGTGTTACGTACTACAGATCCAACAGTAAAGAAATCATAGTGGGTTTTTGTTTGTTTGTTTTACTATCAAAGAGCTCCGCATCAAGTGGAGGAGGACTCAACAAATTAGTAATTTCAATGCTAATAAGTAAATATTACAAAGTTGTTATTTGAAGAAAATAAGGGGGACCAAGTCCCCCCTTTCCCCCTCAACAGATTGAGTCACCATGGAGTAACTTTGCTCTTACTTTATTTTGTTTTAATTTGAATCTTTGAACTATGAGTTATTGTCTAGTGAAGGACTGAATTAGAAGTCTCATAGCTCATGTAAAAAAACATGCACTTGGCCATGGATTGAAATGTCATTTTTGCCTTAAATTCCTAATAATAAAATTTACAAAAGGCAAAAATAAAAAATGCCTGGAAAATCAAAGAGGGGGTCATAGTGATCTGAGTCCAGCATTCAACAAGAGCAACCACCATGAACAGCATACTGAATAAAAAGATTAAATAGTATTTTCTAAGGTAACAATAAAAGCATATGTTTCATGCTCAATATGTATTAACAAAAATGCCATTAGATAGGTACAATTATTCTCCCTACCTTATTATTGAGGAATAAGAAAGACCATGCAATTTTCTGAGTGTAAAAAAAAAGCTAGAAAAGCTAGAAAGCTAGAAAGAGCAGGGGTGGGTTTGATCTCTGGCCATTCTCTTCTCCAACCATGCTATTTATCACCAACCACTGTGGACTAGCAACCAAAGAAGGAATCCAGAGTATTATTGTTCTAAATATATATATATATATATATATATATATATATATATATATATATATATATATATATATATATATATTTCTGCATTTCCATTCAGGAGAGACATCCAAGAGTATCATACTGATTGGCATCCTGCACTCGGTATTTGATCTACTAAGGCAGAGGCACCAGATGGCAGATAATCTGAAGCATTACTATAACTCCTTCCTTGATTTCTGACCGGAAATGCCTTTAATATACTCCAGTTGAGTGCTAAAGTATAGTATTGTAGCATCACTTGGCAACATGTTAGAAGTGCAAATTCTCAATTCCCACCCCAGGTGAAATCGGCATCTATGGCATATGGATCCTTAGAATTTCTTTTAACAAGATCTTCAGGTGATTCTCATGCTTAAATTTGAGAATCATAGCTCTCAAAGGGTAGAATGCCCTACAAATTTATTGTGCTATTTAGGAAAGTGCTTGCTTTCCACAACTAATCATTCATTCCTCTATTTTCTGAATTTTTAAACTTTGTCTTGGATAAATTATTCCAACTCTATTTTTCATCTAGCTACATCATCATGTATATAAATCTATGTATTTATAGCTTTTCATATTTCTAATAGAATACCACTACTTTCTAAGAGTCTAATGACTTTATACAATAGTATTCTCAGCTGAATTAGGTTAGAATCCTTGATTTATCAATTATTAGTTTTTAACCTTCAACAAATAACTTCTTTAAGCTTTGGTGGCTGTAATTTAAAAAGGCAAAAAAAAAATCATAATAATTCGACCCCAGAATAAGGGTTATTGTGAAGATTAAAATAAATAAATCATGTTAAAATTTTGACTTAATGCTTAGCACATATTAACCACTCAATGACTCTCAGTAGCCTTATTATCATTATGTAAATAGTATACTAAATTGAAAAAATGCAAGGTATTAAGATAGTATATAATGAGGCATAACTCAAATTATATTTTGTCCTGGCTGGTGTGGCTCTATTGGCTGTGCATCCTCTTGTGCACGGAAAGGTCACTGGTTCATTTCCAGTCAGAGAGCATGCACAGGTTGAGGTTCAGTCCCTGGTCACAGTTTCTCACATCAATGTCTCTCTTGCTATCCCTTCTTCTCCCTTCCTCTCTCTAAAAATCAACAAAAAATATACATTTTTAATTTTTATTTAAATATTTTAAAGTAAATGATGCATCTTAGTATTAAACTAACTAACTAACTAACTATATATATATATATATATATATATATATATATATATATATTTGTTATTTTGTATATGTATTCTTTCTATAAAGAGTAAGGAGTTGAGACTTCAAGGGAGTCTATATGAGACTACCAGCATTAGCTTTTCTAATCTGACACTAATTATGCAACATTGATCAGGTCACTTCAGTTTTGATACAAAATAGTAAGGTAAGGAGACTCCCCGACTTACATTTCCAGTATACCCCTTAGTTTTGTTGGCCAGACATGTGATTTCATACAACCAATTTTACCTTTCATTGAGTAGCATTGAAACTCCAGATTCCTTGCTGTTTGGAAAATGGTCTAATTGGTTATGTTTTGCTATCCTGGGCACACTATTAGACAAAACTGCAACAAAAGGCATCAATAAAAAGCAGAAAGCTTCAGAATGTTAAAATCATGAATGTTATAAATACTATTAAGATGCTAATTGCTGTTTAGTGGAGATTCAGTTGCAATTCTGAGGGAGGAAATGCTTAGGTGGCAGGATCTGAGCCACAGATTGTTTGTTCCCTAAAGGGGAGAAAATTCAATTTTGTTTAAATTATATGATCAAGAAGGCATTGCAAGGAGGTGCGCTGAAGAGCCTGCAGACCTCCTAAGGTGAGAGCCACCTTCAGCTTCACCCCCACTCTAGGTGGTCCCTAATTGCCACTGCACACTGCTGGCCATAACTTATTGTTTGCACTGTGTGTGACCTTGGATGCAAACTAGAGCACTATGAATTAATCCCTGTAATATTTTGTGTTTAACATCTGCATTGTCACCAACCCCGGCCATTATTCAGAGGATAAAAACAAACAATCATATCTGTCTTCTACTTTTTCTTTTTCTTTTTCTTTTTTTAGTTTATTTTATTGTTTCTCAGAGACTCCCTAAATGTATCACCCTATAAAAGAATAAAACTATTCAATTCCATTATTTTTCTGGAACAAAGATCTAGAGATTTAGGGGAGATCCTATATAATAAAAGGGTAATATGCAAATTGACTGTAACTGTAGAACAACTGCTCACCCAGTCACTAGGAGGCACACTGACCACCTTCCGGTCCCTTCCCTTGCCAGCAGGCTCCTATTACCTGATGATGAGTGGGAAACTGGGGGCGGGTGGCAGGGGATGCAGGCTTTGCCAGGCCAAGGTCCCCGCCCTGCCAGTCACTCCACATATAGAGGACACCTGTGGTAGGGGCAATGCTGGTAAATGGGCAGGAATGGCCAATCTCTCGGTCCCTCCCCAGAAGGCCAGCAGACTCCTATTGCCTGATGGCGAGTGGAGAACTGGGTAGGCTGCAGGCAGCTGGGGAAGCCCACCAGGCCTAGGGACCATACCCATGCATGAATTTCATGATCAGGGCCTCTACTGTTGTGATAAAATATTAATTTTTTTAAACAATAGGATCTCCCAAATATTTTTATTTTCTCTACCTATTTTATCTTTCTTTTCTTTTCCATTAAAATAAGAAAGAGCCGAAACCGGTTTGGCTCAGTGGATAGAGCATCAGCCTATGGACTGAAAGGTCCCAGGTTCGATTCTAGTCAAGGACATGTACCTTGTTGTGGGCACATCCCCAGTAGGGGGTGTGCGGGAGGCAGCTGATTGATGTCTCTCTATCATCGATGTTTCTAACTCTCTATCCCTCTCCCTTCCTCTCTGTAAAAAAATCAATAAAATATATTTTTTAAAAAGGAAGAATTCCAAAACACATTTATTAAACTAAAATTATTTAATTTATTCATTAATGCTCTATTCATTGAAAAAATGTCACCACAGGGGAAAATGGCAACAGCTTAACATCTAGAAAAAAAAAGAAAAGGGCAAAATAATGTATTTACTGCATTAAATGGAGAATGCCTACAAAAGGAAGTAAGTTAATAAAAATTTAATTACTCAAATAGGGAAATTTTCCAAGACCCTAGGGTTAAAACCTAGATTAAACTCCCCTTCTCTCCCTCTCTCTCTCTCTCTCTCTCTCTCTCTCGTTCTCTCCCTCTCTCTCCATACACATACCATGCACACCCAAAACACAAACTGAATTTTATTAATGATCACAGTGTTCCAAATGTTCCATTTAAATGAAGGCAAGTGAACAGTTGTGATATCATCAAGCTGGGAACTACTTTCACATAGACACAGGGAACAAACAATAATAACAACAATTAAAAATATTATTTTAAAATGACAAAGTGTTTTAGACACTATATAGAATAAAGACAGATTCCAACATTAGACATTATGATTAATAAATAGTCACTGAAGAGGGCAGAATGACTCACATAAGAGGAGTCAGATCATCTCTTCAAGGTTATGGAAGGTATATTGTGAACCTATGTTGGAGATTTGGATATAAAAGGAAATAGAATCACAGATGGGTATTAAAAGACCATTTTATTCTACTTCAAAACTTTGAAATGCACAATTATTTGAAAAAAAAAGACAAAAAATAAATAAATAGAAGACTATGGTGCATGAGGTCCAGGATTTGAAATATTTCTATAATTTTAAAGAACACTGAACTTTCAGAATGATATCATACTCATCTGGGAAGTTACATGGACTGGGATTTCTTAGATATTCAGTAATTGATTATGGGCAATAAAAGATGAGCAGTTAAGCCTGGGGAAAAGAAATGTTAAGAAT
The DNA here is from genome assembly GCA_963924515.1 of Vespertilio murinus. NCBI lineage: Eukaryota > Metazoa > Chordata > Mammalia > Chiroptera > Vespertilionidae > Vespertilio > Vespertilio murinus. Next base: position 56,390,188 of record OZ004706.1, read on the forward strand.
TTATCTGAAAGAGAAAAACATCAAAAGGTTTGGCCCCAGTTAAAAATTCATAGGCAAATTCTGCTGGAAAGGGAGTTAACAGTTTAATGAATAAGTTACCTAAACACTAGGAGCTTAAAGGTTAACAGAAATGACTAACAATATTAGATAAGTGTACATATTCTTGATATATAATATCTAGCTTTTTGTTAGTTTTTTGTTTGTTTTTATTTGTGTGTGTGTGTTTTTGTTTGTTTGTTTAAGATAACTTTTATATAAACTATAGACCAGCTTATTTACTTTATAATATTGAAATTATCTCCCACATGACTTTGAATTTTACTAATATAATATTCTACATTCTCATGATGAGGGGTATAGTTGAAAGAATGAAGAAAGAAAAAAAATTCTCCAAATTAAATGTGTTTATTGATGTTACTGATCAAGGTAGATCTTCCTCTAAAACCGGGTTATATAACCTTTCAATTCCTACTATGCTTCTGTCTAAGACCTTTATTCTTTGAATTTTGATTTTTTTAGTTGATTTATCTTATTTTTGTCTGTCATTTATTCAGGATTTTATTTTGTGAAGTGATGGAAATGGAGAGTGAAGAAAGACCTATTTTAATACCAATGTCATATAAGAATACTAATAATGTTGGAGTTTATGGAAAAAGGATAAAGCACTATTGTGATAGGCCTGATACCAAAATAAAAATTTCATTCCCTCATTCTTTAAAATATCTTTACATTTGTTTTCTGTTTTTGTCAAATGCACCTTACATAAATTAGCCCATGCTTTTGTTTATCTAGTTTTCTTTTATTTTATCAATCACTTTCCATTTCTTTAATATATCATTGGTTTTAAAGGGTGGATTTAATAAAGTATTCTTATAATGGTCTATAAAACATTTAATTAAAGGAATATAGTTTTCTTATTATGTTTGAGGGGTCTTCTGTACCCCATTTTCTCTTCCAAGAACATTTTCTTGGCTATGAGGTTCCTCCACAGCACCTTCATTTTCCGATTATAATTCATTATGCTCCTGCCACTTTTTCAAATCACACTTTCTTAGACATAATTAGATTAAGAAACTGTCAGTAACTGAACCTTCTACCTCCTTTTGAAAACTTCCTTCGCTTTACAAATGCCAGGCCAAATCTCTATAATTACTGCTCGAACAGACTTAATTCTTAAAGCAATGTTATCCACACGTGACTTTCTTGGGGATTTGCTTTATTCATTTCAGCTCACTTAATATCATTATGTCCCATGTCAGACTTACCCAAAGAGAGTAAGACAGTGTCCATGCTGTACACTGTTGTTTTCCCAACATTTAGCACAGATTATCAAACAATGCAGGTAAACAATAAACAACTGTTAAATCCATTCTGACTGTATGTAAGATAGAAGGCATAATTGATCTCCAGGATGGGAGATGCCCTCAGTTATAGAGTAACTAGTGGCCCAGTGCATGAAAGTTGTGCACTGTGGGGAGGGGTCCCTCAGCCTGGCCTGCACCCTCTGCAATTTTGGATCCCTTGAGGATGTCTGACAAGCAATTGGACATCCCTCACACAATCAGGGACTGCTGGCTCCTAACCACTCACCTGCCTCCTGCTTGATTGCCCTTAACCACTCTGCCTGAAGGCCTAATCGCCCCCAACTTGCCCCTCTACCAGCCTGCTCATCCCAACTGGCCCCCCACACCAGCCTGATAACTCCCAACTGCTCTCCCCTCCTGGCCTGATCACCCTTAACTGCCTCAGCCTTGGCCTCACCACTATGGCTTTGTCCAGAAGGATGCCCAGAAAGTCTCCTGTCTAATTAGCATATTACCCTTTTATTAGTATAGATAGGATATTACATACCACCATATTTATAACATATCTACCAGTATTACCCTATGAGAATATGTACTTCATGCGATAGGAAGGCATCTAATACATTACATTGTGTATGTTGTAAGTAGTAGGAAATACTGTATTTGTAGCAATAGTATACACCTCATGACTTCCTTTCCTGATTTGGGAATGGCTCCCCAGTTCTTTGAACATTTCCTGGCCCCTGACGTATTTGGAAAGAAAATAGCTCTGAGTTTGGAGAGATTAAATTATAATCACGACTGTAATATAACTGCCTCCTGTACTTCTAGCCAGATAACAGGAAAAACACCCTGAGGCCGGCGCCCCCTATGACTGAACCCTGGAATGAGGGCCTGGGGCCCAGTGCTGGGTGGATTATGGCTACTGGAGGCACCTTGCGTCCATCCTGCTGTCAGCCTAGCAACTGGGTCCCTCTGCTCCCAGCCCCTCCTCAGCCCCAGTGCCTTCTCACAGGGTCCCGAGGCTGCACCCTGATCCGGCTGCCTTCTCCTCACCAGGGATTGGGGCATGTGGGGGGGGGGGGAGGAGAGCCACAGGCGTCCCATTTTCATTAAAATGTTCAACCAGGCTTGCTCCTCCACCGGTGTCCGTGGGTGGCCTAGGGGCAGGCAGTGATCCTGGAGGCCCTAACTGCCCCCGCCAGAGCTCAGCCACGATGGTCCCTTGGTCCAAGGTGAGACAGCCCTGCCAGGCCCGGTGGCTGCAACTTGGACCCACTTCCTTAACCAGGGACCTGGCACTGTGCGGGCAGCAGCAGCGCCTCCTCCTCCCCCCACGCTGGAGAGGGCTCCTGCAGTTTCAGAACCGAACTCTGAGGTCCTTTGTGGGCCGCAGTGGCCCTGAGCCTCCCGGCTCTCCCTCCATCCCGCCAAGGCTTGCTTCTCACCCTTGCTGAAAACCTTCTCGGTCCACTTGCCATAGTAATCTCCGGCAAGGCTGAGGGAACTGGGCGCAGCCATCTCTGTGGTGGTGTGATGGTCAATTTGTATATCCTGTGCTTATTAGATAGGATAATTGAAAATTGTGATAACAATATTTAACATTTATCAAACCCTCCCCACCACAAAATATACCAAGCACGTAATATACATGAACTCTATGAAACATCACAAGTCCAAGAGGTAGACACTTTGTTAACCTTCATTCCATTGAGGAGAAAACAACACTGGGAGTTTGAGCACTGGCCTCCAGTCAAATATCTGCTATGAGAGAGAGGTGGGCCAAAACCGGTTTGGCTCAGTGGATAGAGCCTCGGCCTGCAGACTGAAAGGTCTCAGGTTCAATTCTGGTCAAGGGCATGTACCTTGGTTGCGGGCACATCCCCGGTAGGGGTTGTGCAAGAGGCAGCTGATAGATGATTCTCTCTCATCGATGTTTCTAACTCTCTATCCCTCTCTCTTCCTCTCTGTAAGAAATCAATAAAATATATTTTAAAAGAGAGAGAGAGAGAGAGAGAGAGAGAGAGAGAGAGAGAGAGAGAGGTGGTCTGTTTGACATTGTGTCCACTAAGTGATTTAAGCTGCTGATATTTTATGTGAAAGAAACTCTTTAATGTAGCTAAAATACTAAAATATACCTTAAACTCACTTTTATGTAATAATTATTTCTATAAGACCTTCATTATACCTTTATATACTATATATCACCTTGATTTTCTTTCAGAAAAATAAACTATGTATACAAATATACCATATTAATCAAGTTATCAAAAATACGCTCTTACACATTCATTAGAAAAACTGTTTTCTTATTCTTTTCTCATTACAAATTGGTAAGTGCTTTTATACATATTAGTTACTTGAATTCTTTCCCTAAGACTAAACCATGATTATTTTAAAAACTTCCAGACTTTTCCTTGCAAACTTGGGCTGCCTGTTTTTAATTGGTTTCTTCTACAGATCTTCTTCTGCCACTGCCTTTCTGTTACCTACAATTACTGAGCAGCATCTCACAAAGTTATTTGATCTTCAAATCCCTCTTTTCTTCTTAGGGACAATGTAATCTGTTATGCTTTAATTAGTAGGATTGTCCTGGTCTATACCTGTCTTCTTCACTAATAGAATTTCTATCTCACAATTATTTCTGATTCACAATTACTTGCTTTCTTGACATCTCATATGCTTGTAATCTTGTATTCTTTGATCCTATTTCTCACAATGCCAGCTTTAAGTAAAATGCAGTCCATGTAGTAAGGATATTTTTATCTATTTTTAAATTTGCTTTATCCGTTCAGTGACTAGTAGATAAAATTTCATTTTACATCCCATAGGAGCCTCCTATTTGTGCATGGCAGAATACTTAAATAATACTGGCATTTTTATTTTATTTTATTATTTTCTTTTATTTATTTAATTAATTAATTAATTTGAGAATGCCTTAGTTGCTCAGGACCTAATAAGGTTGCACTAAGAATATGTCTTTTTCCTCTGAGCATGTGCAAAGAACCTGCTGGCCCCTAACCTTCCTGCTATCTGTCTGCTAACTGTTGGACCACCCATGGAGAGGTGGTCTGAAGACAATATTAGCCTGACCTCTGTTCAGGACCCCATGGCAGGCCCCACCCCAGACTCTCATGTCTAACGTCCTACCTAACAAAGAGACCTGAATGCCTTCCATTTACCTGCTCTTCCCTTTATGGGAAATATTTGGCCTCAGTCTCAACATTTGTCTGGGTTGAGGGCAAATATTGTATTACTCCATCCCCAATTATCAACAAAACAATGTTGATACTGAGAATTCCTAGGACTGAGCTTTGTAGTTCTGTGAGACCACACTATCCAAGTAAAAGTTTGACATCAATACATTCTTCAGATTGATATATGAAAACGGGTTCTTTGAATCTGTTCAAAAATTCCTAACTGGGCTTACAAATTCTTTAATTAAGAGGCTTATACTTGCTTTGAGCATGCCTGATTATTGTTTCTGTCCAAATAGTTAATACACCTTTGGAATGTCTTTATTAAAACCCCTCCTTCTTAGATATAGCTACCCCAAGACACAAATAATTTTAACTACCCTATAAGTCAATCCCTGCCTTGATTTCCCCCATCTTTTTGTAATCTTCCCTATGTCTCTTACTTATTTCAAATATATAAAAAAAGGACAAAACTTATTCTATGAAGCATTTTAGATCTTGCTTTCTGATTTGTCATAATTTTGGCTCAAACACATAAAAATTTTCTGCAGGTTTGGATATTTTTTACATTAATAATACTTATTTGTATTTTAAATGAAAATAAAATATCTGTTGAAATTAAACAATTGACTGTGATATAATGAAATTTTCTCTTCAATAAGCCCAAAATGTGAAAAATAAGAATTATATTCATTAAATTAATCACAAAGCCATTATCAATCACTCTCAACATTTCATGGAAATGATTTAAAAAATAAAATAATTCTCAGTAGCAAACAACAATGCTGATTTTTCTCCCAGTCTAAATAAGAACAACATAGCAACCTTAACTACAAAACATATGCTGCCTTCCACTCTAACTACTGCCATACTAGATTTATTTACTTTTCAGTAAAACTTCTTAAAAGTTTTCTATTTCATACTGAGTTTCTCCCTTCACATTATTTATTTAATTTAATCTCATCAGGTTTACCCTCCAAAATGGTCTACTGAAATCACAGTTCTCCAACTAATCAATGTACTCCATGTCAATAAATCCTACGGTTACTTCTCAGCTTTCTTATTTTACACGTCAAAATCATATGGCAGATTTGCCTACATTGAATCATTTTCACCTCTAGAATTCTCTACACATTTAATAAAAAATTGAGACCTTGAATTGAGCCCTTGATATGCCTATAATAAAAAAAGTTATTATATTTGGAACCTTGAAGTTAGAAAATAAATGTTCTTGCCTTCCCCAAAATGTGTATGTTGAATCCTCAATTCTAATGCAATGATTTTGGAAAGTGGTCTTTTAGAAAGTATCAGATAATGAGAGTGGAACCTTCATGAATAGGATTAACGCCTTTATAAGAAGATGCCAGAAAGGTAATTAGGTCTTTTTTACCAGATGAAAATACAAAATGAAGTCAATAGTCTAAAACCCAGAAGAAAGTTCTCATTAGAAATGGACCCTACTATCACCTGATATCAATCTTTCAGCCTCTAGAACTGTGTAAAATAAATTTCTCCTGTTAATAAGTCACCCAGTATATGATATTTTGTCATAACAAGACCAAGTGGACTGAGACGCTTATTGATTTCAATTAATAGCAACACCATTCTTCCTTCTAGTGCTCAAAAACTTTGTAATATCCTCTTCCTCTCACACCTCACATCTAGTTCATCAGCAAATCCTGTTACCTCTTACATCACAAGGTATTAAGAATTCAATTACATTTTACCAGCTCCAATGATACCAGTTTGATCCATCCCACCATCATCTCTAGGATTACTACATTAAAGAGTCTGCAAAAGTAGTTGCCTAATTCCGCCATTGATTCATTCCTTGTAGTTCATTCTTAACATGGTTGTCAAATGATCTAGTTAAATAAAAGACAGATCATGTCCCTTCTTAGCTAAAAACAAACAAACAAAAAAACCCAAAAAAACAAAACAAAACAAAAACAAAAAAAACAAAGACACAAAAAATACAAACCCTAGGGGATTCCTATATTAGAGGAAAAATCAAATTCATTGATTAGGTAATTCATTGATAAGGTGTTATCTAATCTAGTTCTCCATTATTCCTCTAACTTGACTTTCTGCTTGTTTATTTTTTATTTGTTTTAATTATAGGGATAAGTTTGCCTTTTTTGATATTTCTGTCTGGAATAGACTCTCTTCCTCTCCAAATATAGGAGATAAAAACAGGAATAGTAATTTGGAAATAAATTCATTTGGGAGCTGCTACATTTAATTTTAATAACAGTGGATTAAATTAGTATGGGCATTTCTAAATATACAATATTATGATCAATAGGTAGCCAATATGGAAATTAAAGATAAATATTTGATGTGATTGATCTGTATGATAGATCTGCCTGTGTAACATCCCCACCAGTCCTCTTCTAGCATGTTTCCTGTGCTGGAGAGGCTGGGAAGCTTTAAAAATATATATATTTCTCAGTTTTCCTTACTAATAAGGTCATGGGTAAGACTTCAATGTGGAACTTCATGGGATGAAAAATAGGTTACAAGGTGTCTATCTTGCTGATGGAGATTATGACAGAGATGTGCAAGTCTGGAGTAGCAGATGCAGCAGCAGTTTTCAAATGTTATTCTTAGCCTTCTGTTTCTACGTCTTGCTAATTTTGTCTCAGGCAGCAGTTTCCTTGGTGGTCAAGTTTTGATGTATGGCTTTGTTAGTAATAGCCTGTAATAAATCCCTTTTTATTTAAATGAGGGTAAATTTTGTTCTCTGGAACCAACCTGGTGACTAAAACATTGGTGTGAGTTTTAGGGTTTCTTTTATTCTTCAAGTGAAAAGACATCATCGTTTATCTGTCAAATATGGCTTAGTCTTCAAACTCTTAACATGATACACAACTGAGGGACTATACCGGCACAGAAAATATTATTGTATACCTATGCTACTTAAACCAATAGAAGAGAAGAATGTGATTTTTTTAGTAGAGAATAAATGTATTAGAATGGTTCAATTTATAGCAATAAGGGAGTGTTACAATTTTTAACCTGTTTTATTCTTTGCTGATTTGGAAGAGAGGTTAAAAACAAAGGGCTGACAAGAAAACAACACAAATAAGGTAGGACTCAATGCTATTTACCAGGAGAAATGTAAGCATAAAATTAGAAAGAATGAAGAGTAGTGAATATAGATTTAGTTAGTTAACTATACTATATCCAGATTATGATATTCTTTTATGCTGTAAATAAGAAACTTAATATTTCACAATATGTTAGAATTTTTTACTTCCTATTAGTAACACATAAATAAGTACACATAAATACATCATCATCCTCATATCTTTTTGGAAATTAAATGAACACCTATTTTCTATGAAGTTTATTATGTAATGAGTTAAGATGAGAAAGCAAATAGGATTCTTATAGGCTGCTTGAAGTATGTTTTTGAAAAAGAAGTATGTAATTTTGACTTACTATCTAGTGTCTACTAGAACGAGCAGGATGCACTTTAGCTTCTTGAAAATTATATATATTTTTTAAATAGTGCAGTAATCTATGATGGGTATATAAGATTTAGCAAAATCACCTGTGAGTGATACATGGAGATATACTATAAACTAAATTTAATATGACTATCAAAAGTAAAATGGGGGTATAGAGTGTGATGCCAGAATTATAATATTTAAAATAATAGACAGTTGCTTTATTATAGTTGAAGAGTACATTTAGTTCTGAATGTTCCATTTTAAGGCAAATTATATACAAACTATAAATAAACATTTAATATCTCCAGAAAAATGTGATGATTAAAATAAGGTACCTAAAAGCTTACTTTGCCAGAAAAAGGGAAGAAAATGGAAGAGAATAGCAAGAAAAAGCTGCTAGGTATGAAAGCAAGTTGATATATTTATTCTAAATTTACAGAATAACTTTCCCTTAGAGAAGTCAAGGGGTAAAATACACTTAATCAAAAGATACAAAGTTATCTGTCAGTAGAGCTGTTCAAGATAAATTATTTGACAAGTGGGTTGAAAAGATTTAGAAGAGAGTCTAACCTTTGAAATCTGGTGGACCAAATGAACTTTAATTTCCCTTTCAACATCAAAATACTATGTTGGTGAAAATCACATTAAAATAACTCTACAAGTCAATAAATGCCAGTCACCAAATAGCTCATGAGTGCTGAGGGAGATTAGAGGTGGGAGAAATAAATGACTTTGATAGAGGGAAAAGGCCTCAAAGAAGTAATGGGATTTAAATTGGGCCTTTGAGGAAAATAAGAAAAGAGCATGTTGAAAACATTCTAATAAAGGGAACATATTTGATCAAAGGTAAAAACAATCCAAATATGCATGGAGTGCTCAATAAAAAATAATGATAAAACATTACACATACTGTTTATATCAGTTTCAAAATGCATTGCAAATATTATCAAATTTTCCTCCAAGAATGTCACTAAAAATTAATATTACTCCATTCTTTATGAAAGGAAATGAAAATTCAGGTTGGTCACAGTAAAAGTGCAACCATATCCTGCATTTTCTAACTTTTAGTCTAGTGTTCATTCTACTCTCTCTTAAATGACACCCCATGGAGCAGAGAGTAAATTTTGGGCCGTTTTTCCCCATGAGCCATACGGCTTGGAATGTGCAACAAAGTTCTAAATTTTGAACACTGAATAATACATATTTATTGCTGTGCAATTGAATATATGTTTGTATAAGAAATATGTTTCTTTGAAGATACGCTGAATCCAGTTGTTTCAAAGATGAATACATTGTGTGCCATTGCAATGTGCATGTTCAGCTATTATAAAACCTCCTTATATAAGTGAAGTCAATTCATCAAGCAGCAGTTCTATTTTTATTATGCATGATTCTTCCTGATGCAAGGAGGGAGAAGATTCTGACATGCTGGCCTTTTGTGATTCCATCTCCCAGGAACACATATTTCTTTATTCTTCAGGTCTGAATGACTATTGTTATACTGCCTGAATGGCTATAATATATACAGAGAGTGACGTAGGACATATAGTCATATCTAGGTATATAAAGGGTGAGGCATGAGTAATTTTATAGATGCTTGTATAGAAACTACAATAATTAATAAATAATAATACAAAAATAAAATATTTCATGTACTCACAACTATAAACCTACTTTTGCCCCACACTGTATAATAATTATGTATACTACATATGACTAACATCCGAGGATATTGTGCTACAAATTGATAATTTCAAAATTCCATACATTTAGGGCATATCCAGAGACAAGAACTTTTAAAAGTTCCAATGAGAAACCTCTCATTCAAAAGCACATTTATAACTGAATAGTCCTTGAAATTAGTTTCATGCATTCTATCTAGAATTATCATTTTCTCTAAATACACACATATCCACAGAGATATATAACTAGGTCATAATACAATTTCCACACTTATTACTAATTAATTATGTGCAAATGGATAGAGCATCAGTGGCAAAAATCCTCCAATCCAATAGTACTTGAACCACAGAGGATTATATCAGCAAGTGTTGAGATTATCAGTTCTCAAATGATAAAGGATTAAGCCATAGACACTATTCATATTGCTGCACCATATGGATGAAAACTTAACATCTATTCTTGGTGTTTAAATTGTTATTTATTAATGTGATTGTCATTGGTCATTGTTAACCTTATATGAAGTCAATCGTGTCAGTCAATTAATTCCTATTAGAGGACTAACCATGGGAAAATACTTAGATGTCTCAATCACTAACATAATACATTTTTATGACCACATTTACTTACAGTAAAACATACTCTTCTAATATATAACAAGAATATCATTGAAATATAATGGTGTTATATAGATATGGATGGCAGAATAATTCATTGAGATATGAATGTTATTATAGTGGCACAGCTTTTTAAGTCTTGTATGATTATTGTAATGTAGCACTTTAACTTGATTATTAAATCAGTAACAGTCTAGGAAATGGTGACACTTTCATAATAAAACCTCTCTGCTACCCACAGATAGTGATAAACAGTGTGCAATTGATTTTATTCTGTAATGCCATAATTAGGCTTGTGTTGAGAAGATGATGTGAAACAAAAGTACTTCTGAGCTCAATACGGCACTCTTCAGAATGAAACTAAACATTAATTCTTTCAGTCCGGGCAGTTGTTATCTTGGTAATACCCATCCTGAGTCATTACAATGGTAATCTATAAATAATCGTTAACTATTATATATGCAGGCTTCCGTGGTTACAAAAACAACGGACTGCTCACAAAGTACGTCTCGGGCCATTTATGAATAGTTGTTACCATGTCAGGAGGCAATTGAAAGCAATTTATTTCCACAAAAGAAAATTGAAAATGTATGTGTTAATGTACCTTAATGCAATTTAAATAAAACCCCATGATATGCATGAAGCTCATATTTACTCAGGGGTCATCCTTTGGAATAGCTAATGGGAGTTCCTTGATCAAACATTGTTTTAGGAAAATATCAAAACATAAATTAAGTTTTATAAAAATTTTTTAAATGTCAAAATATATTACATCTTCCTGGAAAGAAGAAAATGATATGTGTTCAACCATTTGAAATATAGATACCAAATATATTACAATGCTCCTAGCTGTATTATGTAAAATGTTACCTCAATGTATTGTGGAACTCAATAGGTCACCAGCTGTTGCAGTTTCTGAACTGTAATAGACTCTATGTTTTTTTGTATGTCAAGTTCAGAAAATCTAAAGTTAAGATGTTTCAAGGAAGTACAATGCGATATAATTAACTTCATTATTATGGGAAGAGTACAATAAAATTGTTAAATTCAACATTTAACATAGTCAAGACGATATTTTAAAAAATTATGAATATTTCCAGTTAAATTGTTTTTAAAGAGTAAACCTAACGCAACAAAATAAGTAAAATGAGAAACTAAATGAAAAAGCAATTTCTAAATTTAAAAGAAATGTGTAAAGTTTGAAAAAGTGGGTACTCAATTTTTTCTCACATTCTTTGCTTAAGTTAAACTCTGAACTATCAGAATATGGAAACATGACTAACCTTTTTAAGTTAATGTACAAAACTAGGATATGTTTTTGGAACTATATTCTTGAATTATGTTTGAAGCAGTTGAAAGGGTAAGGAAGAATGTCGGAAGTAGTGAGGGGGCTGATGGATTCTGCCTAAGTTTTGCTGGATTCTGGCCTAGATTTATAACTTAATGAGTAAAACCTATTGCCAATAGAGAATTCCTCTCTCTATTTAAAATTTACTCAGGATTGTACTTATCAATGGCATCTAAGTCACTTTGTCATTGTAGTCATAACTTCATTTCTATACCTAGAGATGGGTGTTGACATGTGGCATTATTGACATAATCATTAATTCAAGAAATAGTTAAGATCCGAGATGCAGCAGGAAAGAACAATAAAACATGTTGAATCAAATAAACCTTAGCTCAAATTCTCACTGTATCGTGAACATGAAGAGGAACCTTGCAAGTTCAATAATATGCAATATGTTTTTATAAGCTAGTATGTTTAGCTCACTGCTTAGTGCCTAGAATAGTGATTATTAACATTTTTAATTTTATGGCACACATAAACTAATTACAAAATTTTATAGCAAACAAAAAAAAGATATTTTTTTTGCTTTTCTGACAAAATATAGGTATAATGTTGATTCATTCACACCATATGGCTATTGTTATTTTGGCTGCCATTATTTTTTATTTGAAAACCTAAGGGAGAGGAGGTCAGTGCCCCTGCCTAAATAGGTATTGCATGTTTTTAAAGCCCTTTCAGCACACTAGTTGAAAATCACTGATCTAGAACATAGTTTAGTGTCTGACACATATTAGGTGCCCACTAAAAATGTTTCTCTCTGGCACATCTATATATATAAAAGGCTAAGCAACTGTGACATCTGAAACAACAGAACGGATGACAGAACAGGTTGTGTGGGATGACCAGGCTGGCAGGAGGGTTAGTGAGGGGTAATGACCGAGCAGTGGACTGCATGGGGCGACCAGGCCAGCAGGGAGTTTAGTGAGGGGTAACCAAATGACCAAACAACAGGCTGTGTGGGGTGACCAGGCCCACAGGGGGGTGAGTAAGTTGGGGGCAACCAGGCTGGCAGGGGGTTTAGTGAGGGGCAACCTGGCTGTTGGGAAGGGGAAAGTTGGGGGTGACCATGTCAGTGGGGGGGGGGGGACAGAAGAGGTGGCCAGGCTGGCAGGGTGGCAGTTGCGGGTGACTACACTGGCAGGGGGGCAATTAGGGGCAATCAGGCAGGCAGGCAGGTGAACAGTTAGGAGCCAGTGGTCCCAGATTGTGAGAGGGATGTCCGACACATGGACATCCCCCGAGGGGTCCCAGATTAGAGAGGTTGCAGGCCTGGCTGAGGGGATACACCCTCCATGCATGAATTTTGTGCACCGGGCCTATAGTATTAACATAAATTTTACCTATTAAATCAAGTGTCTATGCCTAATTCTAAAAATGCCAATATCAAACAAAAAATAATAGAAATGTTTGGTTGAATAGCATTTCATGTTTCAGTGCTATTTGTTCTCTGGACACTTAACAATCTTCAGGGGATCACTTATGCATTGTCCATCCTTTGTATATTTTCTAAAATGTTATTTACTTAATAAATATTTACTGTGATACACTGACTTTCAAACCTTTTTTTCATTAAATAGATTAAAATCATTTTGCCTTAGTTATATCAACTGGAAATGGTAAAATGGATAAGAAATGAAATGAATTAATATATGTAAAGTATTAAACAATGACTGACATATAGTAATTGCACAATAAATATCTATCATCATAGTCATTATTATCATCAGCAGCCAGTAATTGAATTACAGGTATGAGAAAATGTAATGATTGACATATTAGGAGCATAATACCTACTAGATTCCAGAAAATGTTGGTAAATCAAAAGATGTTAAGAATATGTCTTATACGATAAGTGATGTGAGAATTGTAGAATAAAGATCTCTAAGATCTCCAGACATCTTCGTAAAAGCAATAATTTCTGACAAAAATTCTCAGAAATTAGCCTTAGACATCCAAGAATCCAGGAAGCACTTACTTAAGGAAAATTACTTAATCTTGTTTGAAACAATGAGCTTTGTGGAATTTTAATGCCCTATTTTTGTTCCCTTTTTTCTAGCCCCACCACACTTTTGAAAACCAATAGCTCAGAAATGTGGTGAAAATGAGCAGCCTATCCACCACTGGAGAAGATAGAACAGCTACCAAACTTAACAAAAGCATCATTATCAGATAATTATTATTCTTGACCACACTGAAAGTTTCCTGAAAAGCCCAACTCACTAGGCTTGCCTGACTCAGGAAACTCCCAAGTGAAATCAGCCTTTTCCTCCTGGGCAATTGTCAAAGACAATCAGCAGCAATTGTTGAATATCATGTATGCCTGAGGCAGTGATAGCAAAGGAGACCAACAAAAAGTTAACCAAAAGGTGAGGAATAAGATAGTCATTGGGGGATTTGAAAAATTCTGACATACTTTTGGGAATCTTAAAGACCATGTTCATTCAATAGCTCTGTTCATGTCCAGTCCAGGAAAGACCTGAAAAAGTTCTGTGCTCATACCTTTGGATGACCTTGAAGCTTTATGCAGGCAGAAAATGAAGGTTAAGGCAGAATTGTATACTGCCAGCCTGCCTGAATATTGAAGTAATACCACAAGACACACATAGCCCCTTGACAAAGGGTTGGAGACCTACTGGTTTCACATATTTAAGTTAATCTTATTACACACTCATTGCAATGGGGAAAAAAATGAACAGACATGAACATAGACTCAGAGACCTGTGAAACAACATCAAGGTAAACATAATTGGAGTTTAAAATAAGATAAACATATTGGCAGTCCCTGAAGAAAAGTAAGGCCAGAAAGAAACAGGAAATGTATTTGAAAAAATAATGGCAAAGGCATCCAAAATTTAATGAAAAATATTAATCTTCAAAGTCAAACTCTATAAAGTAGGATAAACTTAAAGAGAAACACATCTAAATCTATCATAATCAAACTATGAAAAGTAAAAGGCAAGAAGGCAAGTGTTAAATATTAAAAGTAGCGAGAGAGATGCAACTTATTATGTATAATGTACAATTAATAAATGCTAGCTGATTTCTAATTAGAACAAAGTAGTCAATAACATAGTGGGATGGTATATTCAGTGCTAAAGAAAAAGATTGTCAACCAAGAATACTACATCCAGCAAAATTATCTATAAAAATAAAGTAGAAATTAAGACATTCCTTGATAAATAATTTGTCACTAATAGAGCTACCCTACAAAACTATTGAAGGGAATTTTTCAGAATAAAATAAAAGACTATTAGACAGTAACTTTAATTCACATCTTATATAATAAAAGGCTAATATGCAAATTGACTGAACAGCAGAACAACCGGTTGCTATGACACACAATTACCACCAGAGGACAGATGCTCAATGCAGAATCTACTCCCTGGTGGTCAGTGTGCTCCCACAAGGGAGTGCCACTCAGCCAGAAGCAATGAGTCAGGCTCATGGCTGGTGAGCACAGCAGTGGTGGCTGGAGCCTCTCCTGACTCTGTGGCAGTGCTAAGAAAGTCCTGAGGGCTCCCAGACTGCAAGGCCAGGCTATGGGGACCTCCCCTGCCCCCAAGTTCACAAATTTCATGCACCAGGCCTCTAGTGAATAAATAAAAAGCACCAGTAATCATAACCACATATATAAATATAAAAGACAGCATAAAGATATTTTTATTTGTCTTTAATTCTTTTGTAAATAGAGAATTTGAAAGAAAATTGCATAAATCAAAAATTATATATATGGATTGATAAACTGAACATATAGTGTATAAAGATATAATTTATTAAAATAATAACATAAAGAGGGGAGAGGCAGTGTAGGTACACATTAAAATATTCAGCAAAGTAGAAATAGAAAGAAACTTCTTCAACCTGATAAGGGCATGTATGAAAAACACAGTGTTACCATCATATTTAATGATGAAAGACTGTAACTTTCACCCTAAGAAACAAGGCCAGCATAAAAATTCTTGTCATCTATTCAACATTGTGTTGTAGGTTCTAACCAAGGCCAGTCAGGCAAGAACTGACTGGCCAAATAAACAAGGTACAATATTTGAAAGATATATAGTTATCTCTACTTGTAAGATGGCATGATCCTATAAATTTAAAATGCTCAACAATTCACAGAAATCTAAGAGTAACTGAATTAGTTCATTAAGTTTATAGAGTACAAGATAAATATATAATAATTAATTATATTTTATGCACTAGCAATGAACAATAAAAGACAAAATTTTAAAAATCCAGATATAACTGCATTAAACAGAAAAAGTAGTTAGAAATATAATTAACTAAAGAAATTCAAGTATTATGCACCTTAAACTATAAAACATTATAGAAAGAAATCAAAGAAAACCTAAAGGAATGGAAAGATATCCCGTGTTCATAGATTAGAAGGCGTTTATCATAAAGATATTAATACTCCAATAAGTGAAATATAGATTTAAAATATTCTCTATCAATATTTTAACTTCTATTTTGTAGAAATTGGCAAATTAATTCTAACATTTATATGATAATATAAGAGACCCAGGCTAATCAAAATAACACTGAGGAAAAATAAAGTTACATAGTACTTACTTTCTGATTTCTAAAGTTATTATAAACCTACAGTATGAAGACATTGTGATACTGGAATAAGAATAGACATATGTATATTAATAGAATAGAATTGAAAGTCCAGAAATAAAGCCTTACTCTCATGACCAATAGAGTTTCAACAGGGTACTAATAATCAGAAAAATAGTCCTTTAAACAAATGAGGGATGATGAGCTATCCACACTAAAGGATGAAATAGAAGATATATATATATATATATATATATATATATATATATATATATATATAATTTGATTTGCTATAGCTATCTATAGAAACCTAAATGAAAGGATTGAAATAAAAATATAAAATATTCTATAATATTAATATTTTATTGTTAAATATTTCATTCATTTCCATATCATACTATATACACTAGGCTATAAAAGCACATGAAGAAATGTTAATACATTTGTCTCATTTAATTAGCATAAATTCTTAGAAGATTTCAAAAGATCTGTGGAGTTTAAATTTGATAGATATTGTAAAATCAGTTTACAGAATAGTATTAAACATACCATCTCACTAGCAATGTATTAAAATATCCTTCTGACCATTTTCTTTTGACCATCTAGTTTTTTATAACTAAATGTTGTGCTGAATATTCTTAATTATAAACATTTTGAACTAATTTTCTTGGTTTTCCCAGTAAAATTATATTTTATATCTTACATTTCATTTTCTATATATAGTAAAAGATGTAAAATAAAATTAATATCTGTGGGAATCCTTGATTTTTTAAGCTATTTATATTATTTGGTATTTCTAAAGTGGTTTCTCAGAGGTTTGTAATCTGTTTTTTTTTTTTTTTTTTTCAGACTTGCTCATAAACTCCTGAAGACCAACATATATTTGGGCTTTAGCTTTTTGAAATATTTGTCAATGTTGAACATGTTATTCAATTATTTCAGTTCTTGATTCAATTAACACTGACAACCATAAAATATTTATTTTAAGAACTTAAAATTATGCTGTATTACTAAAAATTATATATTTTATTGACATATTTAATGTCTTCAGTAAATCATCATATTTAACAATAATATCCTGTATTTTTTCTTTTAATATTGTTGTATTTTATATTTGTTTCTTCAAATTCTAATTGTGTAATTTTACATTTTTATCAAATGAAATTTTAGCTTTTTGTAATGTATTATTTTATATTTATTATTTATTTCTTTTTTGTTATTTAAGCAATATATGTATGTTTTTGTTTAGTTTCTTTAATATTTTTTCTAAATATTTGATGCTGTAATTGTTTTCTTTACTGTGTA
Organism: Vespertilio murinus; assembly: GCA_963924515.1. Taxonomy (NCBI): domain Eukaryota; kingdom Metazoa; phylum Chordata; class Mammalia; order Chiroptera; family Vespertilionidae; genus Vespertilio; species Vespertilio murinus. The sequence goes on from OZ004706.1 coordinate 56,407,654, forward strand.
TTTGGTTTCATTCAATTTGTTTTGAAATGTTTACTTGCAGTAAGTTTTTCTTTCTTTTTTTGAATCAAAAGTAATTAGAAAAGTTGTTTTTCTTTCCAAGTGTTTTGATTTACTTTTGCTCTTTTGATTACTATTGCTGTTTTCTCATTTGTCATTCATTTGGAATTCTAATTTATGAAATATTGGCTGTACCTATTTTTCTCTGGCAAAAGTACAGACTTACTGAGTATAGAAAGGAAAACATTTCTCCTAATTCTTTAGTTTATTTCATAATTAGAAATTTCTCCTCAACCATTACATCGTTCTTTTGAATTAATTTGCAAATATTTAAGATTACAAAACACAGTGAAAGGAAAGGGAGACATCTACAGAACACTTAAATGATACTGAGATGGCAGTTCTTTAGTTTTTGTCAAATATGTAGAGCTGAAACATTCATAAACAGGAGTCATTCTTTTATTTTTGAATCTTTTTAGTAGTAGCTTCAATTCGGTTTTTTATGTAGGTGAGGGATAAATGAGAACTTAACAAATCTCAAATGAATAATGAATAACAATTTTATCATACTGCAAAAAATGTTAAAAATATATTTTTATATGCCATGAAATATCTGTTCCTCAAAAGTGAGACATGGAGAATTTCACATTAGTTTTAGGTTATCCATAGTATTTTGATATGATAAAAAATTGCTTGATTAGTTATTATAATCTATTCTATCCATAGAACAAACAGACTTAATAAATGAGTTAAATGTCTCTTTTAATTTCTGCCCATTTTCTTTTCTGTCCTCCCCTCCCTTTCCCTTGCCCTCCCCTCCCCCCCACTTCCCCTTCCCTCTCCTCCCCCTTCCTTCCCTCCCCTCCCTTCTCTTCTCTTCTTTTATTTTCCTTTTCCTTTAAATTCTTTAGTGTTTAAAATATTATATATAGTATTACATATTTCTCCTTTTTTACCCATTGACCTCTCCTCAGTCACCCCAACCCCCCAGTACATGACCTTACCCCCCTAGAGTGTTCATTGGTTACACTCATATGCCTACATACAAGTCCTTTGGTTGATCTGTTACCCTCTTCATGCTCCTTCACTGCCTTCCCTCTGGACGACCTGTTCCATACTTCTCTGTCTCTGGATTTATTTTTGTTCACCAAATATGTTGATCATTATATTCCAAAAATGAGTGAGATCACATGATATTTACCTTTTTCCAATTGATTTATTTCACTCAGCATAATGCTCTCCGTGTACATCCATGCTGTTGCAAATGGTAAGAGCTCCATCCTTTTTACAGAAGTGTAGTATTCCATTGTGTAGATGTACTACTGAAGGGCACTTACACTGTTTACAAATCTTAACTGTTGTAAATTGTGCTGCTATGAACATAGGGGTGCATATGTTCCTTCTGATTGGTGTTACTGATTTCTTGGGATATATTCCTAGAAGTGGGATTACTGGGTGAAATGGGAATTTCATTTTTAAATTTTTAAGGAAACTCCACACTGTTCTCTACAGTGGCTGCACTGGTCTGCATTCCCACCAAGTGTGCACCAGAGTTCATTTTACTCTGCAACCCTGGCCATCACCTGTCATTTGTTAATTTGTTGATGATAGCCATTCTGACAGGTGTGAGATGGTACCTCTTTGTTTTGATTTGCATCTCTTGGATGATTAGTGACTTTAAGCATGTTTTCATATGTCTCTTGGATTTCTGAATGTCCTCTTCAAAAAGTGTCTGTTTAGGCCCTTTGTCCATTTTTTTTCTTAAATTGGATTTTATATCTTCCTTTTGTTAAGTTGTAGGAGTTTCCTATAAATTTTGGAGATTAAACCTTTATCGAAGATAACTTTAGCAAATATGTTCTCCCATGCAGTGGGTTTTCTTGACTTTTGCTAACAATGGCCTAAATTACTCATAATGATCTAAACCCTTCCCTTATTTCTCAATTTCTCTTGCCTATTATTCATAGTCATTGTCTCCCTTCTCTACCATCTCTTTAGTCTTGTTTCTAAGAGTCTGTTTTGGTTTGGTTTTGTTAGTAAATTTCAGATGTGTAATTTTTATTTTACAAAAGCCTACATAATCAAAATGTTAATTCCTTAAGAATTGAAATAACTATATATTGGTTATTATTATAAAATTCATAAGCCTGATTCATAAATAATTTTGAAAGAATGAAAGGAAGGAAGAAAACTAGAAAAAAAAGCTGTAGCTATTAGCCATCTACTTTTACTGTAGTATTGACTTTGTCATTCATCCTCCTCTTCATTCTATGACTATATTATTACAGTCTCTAGGATCTACAAATTCATGGATGGCAGAAATGTGCCCACTGACAAAGACTCTCTCCTTGACCAAATTTTAGTCAGGCTCTTTTGAGCCCTTTTCTCAATAAAGATTCAACCTTGGTCCCCTCGTTATTGTTGCCCTGCATAGGCTAGTTTTAGCAAGAATTCTGAATAAGATAATTTAGATAGAATTCCATACTCTTGGTACCTAATCACTCTCAATATCTGATTCAATTACTTATCTCTTACCACTGGCATTTAATCACTCTTGCTTTCAGTCAGAATCTTGTTATGTCAGTTTACCAAAAATTCTTCTACCTTTTCTTGATGTCTCCTTTTAGTAAGTTTCCATCCTCTGACCCCTCATCCTGCTCCTTGGTTATCAATCCCACATGTCCTTTCTATATTCAGAATTGAGTCCAGTTCTATACTGAGATCTCTTTTTCTCCAATGCATTGGTTCTTGAGTGGAGCTTTTTTAAATATACATTTTATTGATTTTACAGAGAGGAAGGGAGAAGGATAGAGAGCTAGAAACATTGATGAGAGAGAAATATCAATCAGCTGCCTCTTGCACACCCTTACTGGGGATGTGCTCACAACCAAGGTACATGCCATTGACCGGAATCAAACCTTGTTCCCTTCAGTCCACATGCAGATGCTCTATCCACTGAGCCAAACCCGTTAGGGCAGGAACTTGTTTTTAAAACTTTAACTACTTATTGGCTCTTTTTTTGTTTTGTTTTGTTTTTTAATACCACAAAATCACAGGATCTCTCTCCAAATAGTTCCACCTAAAAATACACACATGGCACACTCTGTCCAGTTTCACCTGGGAATCTCATTATAAGGATTGTTGATATCTGTGATGACTATATATCTCTTTTTTTTTCCCCCAGAAGCATCTTATATTTTCTTTTAAGTGTTAACAGCAATACTTTCACTCTTAACATAGTACAGTTGGATAAATTACCTGGTCACCGTATTGATAAATAATAATCTGAAGTACACTATAAATGTTAAGTGTTTGAGAAAAATCAATTCTAATTGGGCAGCATCAAACCAGAAGTGGTTAGGAGTGCTCTACTAACAGGAGCTAGAGGCAAAGTTTTTTCAAAAAAAGACAAAGAAACAAAGCAAGGCAATTATTTGATTGGTGAAAGCACAAGCAGATGCATTATTTGGGGAGTCTCATTGGCTGCTTGTGATAGATTGTTCTTCTTACCCCTGAGGCATGTATGGAAATTGACTGTGGTGTAGGTTTCAGTTTGCTTACATAGGCTACCTCAGGCAAGAGAGCCATCTCAGTTTAATGGCTTTTATTATTTGATTACTTTAACACTACTGTTGTCTGATATATTCATTTGTAGATATTTTAAGGAAAAGATTATCTTTCATGGGCTTTCTTACACAAACTATACATTCTAAACCTGCATGAGTCATAACATATTAGTTACTTCATTGTAAGCTGATGCAGTTAAGCCTTTGGGAAATACCATAAAGGCATTTAAGCTACATTAGTATAAACTGAGTTTTTAAAACAATAATTGCATGTAGTATATACTCTAAGGAGTTGATGAAATCTCCCAACTTACTCCTCAGAGGTGATTTACATACTGAAAAGATCTGGAACAATCCTATAAAATGAAAGGCTAATATGCAAATTGTCCTCTCAAATGGGAGTTAGACCAGGAATTTGATCAGGGGGTGGGACCAGCCTACCAATGACCCACAGCTCCTCCCCACAGCTGGCCCAGCCTGATTGGCCCAATCAGGGATGGATGGCCAGACCTCAGAAGTGCAGGAATGTGTGCACTGGAACTTAGTAATTATAATAATTAATCAAAGAGGGAATTAGGCATTTGTTTTAATATTTATTTGCTGCTATAAAAATTCTCTCACGACTATACACCTTCTATAAACTGAAACGTAACATGAAACACACAACTATCTGTAGTATGATTTTTCAATTGTGTTTCATAGATGTAAGAAACAATAATAATGCAGAAAAGAGAATAACTATATTTAGAACATTTTAAAATGTCACCAAATTGGTATATGTTATCAAATAGTAAATAAGGCAAATAATTAATATTTGGGTAAAGTCATACTTCTAAGGATTTGGAAGGTCTCTTGAATTCATAGGGATCCCAAGGAGATAATTATATCTGAATATATTTGAGATTAAAATTTTACTAGTAGATTAGATTAGTTTGTGACTTGTCTTTTATTCTTTCGTCTGTTTCCCAAATTGAAAACAAGTAAGTATGTTTTGTGTTTAATATGTATACACACTGTGGAAGCCATAAAGAAGAGTGCATCACAATCCTATGCACAATTTAATGTCATTAAGCATGGTAGAAAAGATAGGCAAAACAAAAACCAAAATGCTTAAAATACTGAACTGTGTTTAGGAAATATTAAGGAGAGGAGGCTTAGAGAAGATGAAATTTAGCTACAGTATTAATAGCATAGTTGCCCAGAGCAACAGAACCACTTAGTCCACTGCATTCTGAGAAATAATAAATAGATATTGTATGTTTCTGAAAGTTTATGTACCTCTTATCAGTATTATTTTAACAATAGATAAGTGATCTATTGGAATGAGAGAATAAAAGATGGATAGATTTGTTCCTATTTACTGTTTATAATTTGAGTCTTATTATTATGAGATAGTGGATCCATAAGTATTTTCTAACATGCAAAGAAATTCACTGTTCATTATTTGTAAAATTTAAAAATATAGTAGGAAAGTTGGATATCTAAACATTTGAAGTCCAAATTTTGCTTATTCAGTCTAACTGTGTAATCTATTATCATATGAACATTTTAAAAATATATTTAATTGATTTTTTATAGAGAAGAAGAGAGAGGCATAGAGAGTTAGAAACATCGATGACAGAGAATCATTGATAAGCTGCCTCTTGCACACCCACTACTGGGGATATGCTCACAACCAAGGTACATGCTCTTGACCTGAATCAAACCTGGGAACCTTCAGTCTGCAGGCTGATATTCTATCCTCTGAGCCAAATCGGTTTTGGCAACATTTTTGTTTTTTTGAGAATAAATTATTGGTGGATGACTTGTTGCTAACATGTGGGAAAAAATGATAGAAAATAAAATATAATTTGTTTCCATTTCTGAAAGTAATTTATTATTTAGTAATTTTATACATTCTCTGAATTACATAACTAAAGTTATAAGTAAACAAAATATTCCATCAAACCAAGAAATATCATTTCAAATAAATAAAATATTAACTATTGTGTTAATTCTGTAGCAAGATTGCTCTTTAAGGCAATTATTTTTAGAATCTTCAATGAGGAGAGATTTTTATGGACTATATTTTTAATTGCCTTATATAAGAGAATAGTTATCAAAATACTGATAGAAAAATGCATAGCATTGTCTAAAACATGTGTATTACTATACAAGGCACAGCTATTTCTGTGATTTAAAAGTCATCATAGGATTCCATTTTTATTAATAAATTGTTTTCTGTATAATTTCCCTGACTGAATTCATACAACATTAAAGCATTATACTCTGGGTGTTACAATAGTTAAGTATAAATTGAATATTTAAAAAAATTAAAACCTAGTGTAATATAGTTTAACTACAATCACTTTACATTGTTTTATTAGTAGACAAGCTATTAATTTCTAATGCTGAGTATAATTTTAATTTACATTGTAAAGTAACTATAGTCTTATTTTTTTAAAAATTATTCCTAGACCAAAACTTGGTAGAAAACAATTAATGAAATTTTAGAATAAAAATTAATTATCCTTAAAATTATACTTACCTCTTATAAAAAATAGAAATATTGATATTTCAAATTATAAATATTTCTTCAAAGATGGGACTAGTTAATTTTTATGTGCTAGTTCATAATAGTCTGTATAATTCTTGAACCCCAGAAGGTTAAACAAATGAAAATAAAGATTCTTTCACATTTTACAATGTATCTTTGCTTTGATTTCGTCCCCCAAAGCCTATTTTAATTGTTTGTTTGTTTGAAATTTAGGTTATCAGATTTACTGAAGTTTGAACACAATTGGCTTAAAAAGTAGTGGATGGTATTAGTATATATATATATATATATATATATATATATATATATATTTTTTTTTTTTTTTCCTTTTGCACTTGAGAAACTTGCTATAAAATTATGACTGGATATAAATATAAATAATCTACCATGTCACTAAGCAGTGGATAATCATATCAAATATTACAACAGTTATCATTAAAAAGCCTTTGAAAGTTTGAGAAAATGCTGTAACATTTCACTCTTCACTTGAGATTGATTAGATGATATGGTTAAGATCCTGGTTTCAATTAAGGTCACTTACTGACATGAACTGATAAGAAAGTTATCGGAAAATAACCACCTCCTTCCCAAAAAGAACCTGACTAAGTCATGGCAGTGTATCTTGCCAATAAAAATTACACTGAGAGTCTCAAAACTTTCTGCTTAGGTCTGAAACTTGAGGAAAAAATTGTCATGAACAATAATTTATAGATTGAGCCAAAGGCCATTTGGCTATTTTTATTATTATAAATAATACTAAAAAATGAAGGAAATTCATTTGATATATTGAGCAAGCAAACAGAACACATAAAAATCAAAATACCTTACAGGCTAATTGACCGACTTGTTAATGTTCTCTCACCACATTCAACACATTCCAGCTCCTTGTAAAAAGTCAATTCTCTTCCCCAGTGTAATTTGTGGTTCATTAACTTTCAGTTGGTTAGAAGTAAAAAATTACTGGAGGGTCAGGTAGGTTTATACCAGTTTAAAAGAAACAATTATTAGGAAAAAAATGGTCCTTAAGGATTTAAGGTTTTATTGTTCAGTAAACCTCCTTGAATTAACTTTCAGTGCAGTTTCAGAAAGCACCAAATGTCTGTTGGAGGAGAAAAAAAAAATAAAGAAATACATCAATAAAATGTTTTATGTGAAATCATAAGAATAACTGAATATTTATTGTTCCTGAACAATTGCTGTATTTTGACCTCATTAATGACTTTGTGTTTTCTGCCTATAAATGTAGCTTGGTCTCAAAATCCCACAACAGATAACAGTCATAACAACAGATAACTGATTGTGCAAATTTCTTCTCCTGTTGAATAAATAAAATAATTGTATTTTGGCCTTTAAGTAAATAGAATGATATTAAATAGATAAAGCACACCACTTGATTTTCACACCTATGGCTCAGTGTGTTAATGTTGACCACTGGTCATTAAAAGATTAATCAAAGTCAAATTATGAGGGGGGGGAAGCAATGGAAGTACTGAATTCAACAAAGTTATACCAGTGGGAGAGAGGATCAAATACAGCCTAGCTAAGATTTAAAGGTCAAATCTGTGTTACTTCAGTTGAGATCCAGCTGTGAAAAATGTGATGAATTAGTAGTGGACAAAAGAATAGGATTTTTTTATTATTGTTGCATTTATCTCCTGGATTACCTTGATTGGCAGAAATACATACAACCACAGGTTTCTGAGGCTTTTTTTCTCTCTAGTATTGACAAGAATGTGATAAGAAAGCCTAAGACCTCTACATTTCCATGTGAACTGTTGGTAAGGGCAAAGAGAAAACAAATTTACTAAAAAGATTTGATAAGACAATCTTCTCAAAAGTATATACCTATTTAGATTTTAGCAATTATTGAATTCTTTAAAGTTATCACTGGATAGTCTACATGAAAATAAGTAAAGGACAGTGGCAATGAATTAGTCTATTTTTTCTTGTTAATTAGTAAGTCTGAACACATTAAGAGCCATATATGAAAAATAAGAATGCAAAAGGAACTTGGTACAAAAATTAATAAAATTTTCTGAAATGTGAAAAATTTTGTTTAGGTTATTTGGAATTAGGGAATAAATATTGATTCAGAAATTAAATCAATGATGTACTTAACCCACCACTATAAATGTCTCATTTCTAGATCTTGGAAACAAGTCATATATGTTAATGCCTTGGGTTGTTTTTGTTAGAATGAATTTCGGACAGCTTTGATAAGTTTGCTAATGCATTGAACATTATATGGTTTAAAGAAATAGCATTTTTTTCTTTGTTTTTCTCATTTCAAAGTTTCCTTTGGAGAGCTAGATATTTTTTTCCAGCTAAGTAGAAGTCTGAAGAAAAATATTAACAAAATAAGGAATTAAGCATGCCTAAAAACTTGCTACAATAATGTTGATTCAATTGCGTGGATTAGCAGTATGGTGCAATTACATAATTACTAGTACTGAAATTAAATTTATAGATGGATGGTGATTGGGGGAATGGGTAAAAAAGGTGAAAGGAATAGAAGTAGAAATTGGTTGCTAAAGAATAGTCATGGGGAAGTAAAGTACAGCATAAGGAGTATAGTCAATAATATCCTAATAACTGTACTAGCATAGTGTCAGATGGGTGTGAGATTTATTGGGTTGATCACTTAGTAAGCTATATAATGTCTAATCACTGGGTTATACATCTGAAACTAATGTAAAATAGTATGTCAACTGTAGTTGAAAAATAAAAGTAATTTTTAAATGGAAAAATAAACAAATAATTATTTATAAATGGAAGAGTTCACAATTAGCTATTTAGCATTGTCCGATGCAAGAAATTAACCAAAAACTGTGCAAATCATTCTCTTAGAAATAAGAAAACTAAAACTTATTTTAGCTATAAAGAAGATTAAAAGCATGTTACTGAATATGTAAATTGACTTATGTTTTTGAAACAGGATTTTATAAAGTAATTGAATATAATTAAAAGCTGGAGTTTACTCTAAAACAATGATTCTTTTAAATGATTATTATATGCTAAACATTGAATTAAGGTCATTTTGTAATAACATATTAGTTTCACAACTCTTATATCTAAGTGTCATATACCATTATTATTGCCATTTACATATCTGATTGAGTGATTTGTTGGAAATAACAAAATTAATACATGTCTGAGTCTCTTTGGTTAAGTTATTTGACTGTTTATTCTATTATGTCACAGGAAGCTGCCTCATAACTAAGCCATTAGCATTTGTTTGGCCTTTGAAAATATTTTAAGAAAATATAGTAATATATATATATATCCACACACACACACATTTGGATTGGTCCTTTCTTCTAACTATATTGTAATATTATACTTCATCTTAGGCCAGTGGCTGAGAAGCAATATTAAAATAACACTAGAGCCGAAACCGGTTTGGCTCAGTGTTAGAGCATCGGTCTGCGCACTGAAGGGTCCCAGGTTCGATTCCGACCAAGGGCATGTATATTGGTTGCGGACACATCCCCATTAGGGGGTGTGCAGGAAGCAGCTGGTCAATGTTTCTCTCTCATTGACGTTTCTAGCTCTCTATCTCTCTCCCTTCCTCTCTGTAAAAAATCAATTAAAAAAATATATTTTAATAAAAGAAAAAAATAACACTAGAGCAAAAACCAGTTTGGTTCAGTGGTAGAGCATTGGTCTGCAGACTGAAGGGTCCGGGTTCAATTCCGGCCAAGGGCATGTACATTGGTTGAGGACACATCCCCGGTAGGGGGTGTGCAGGAGGCGGCTGGTCGAGGTTTCTCTCTCATCTATGTTTCTAACTCTCCATCGCTCTCCCTTCCTCTCTGTAAAACATCAATAAAATATATATTTTTTAAAATAACACTAGAGGCCCTATGCACGAAGATTCATGCAAAAATAGGCCTTCCTTCCCCTGGCTGCCAGCACTCAGGACCCTGGCATTCGCTCTGGCTGCCGCCTTCCACCTTCACATGCTGCCCAGAGGCCTGGAGTGGCCAGGCAGTCATCTGTATTGTGTCAATTTACATATTCACTCCTTATTGGCTGTGGGTGCTCCTATCTTTGTTGTAAAGTGATGGTCAATTTGCATAATAAATTTAGATTAATCATTACTGATCAATGCTCATTTCTTGTAGTACATATTCATTAATACAAAAAAAAGATAAATGAGCTCCTACTAGGAATAGTTTAATGTAATGTTGATTTGTCTTGAATGTTTCATCTTTCCAAAATTCATGTTGAAAACTACCAAGGTGATGGCATTTGGAGGTGGGACATTCGGGAGGTGATTAGGTAATGAAATCATAGCCTTCATGAATGGCATCATTGCCCTTGTTAAAGAGGCCTCACAGAGCTCCCAACCTTTCTACCACGTGAAGTCACAGCACACAATGACAGTCTCACAGCTTGGTTCTCACCAGAATGCAGTCATGCTGGCTCCTTGATTTTGAATTTCCTTGCCTCCAGGTCTTTGAGATGTAAAATTATTTTGTTTTATAAGCTTGCCAGTTTATGTATTGTGTTATAGCAGCCCAAATGGACTAAGATAACACTAACTTTTAGTTCACTTCTAGGTACACCATAGAGTGATTAAAGAGATACACAAGTTCATTAATCTTGAGGTTTATATTCCAGATGGGGGAAAATAGATAATAAACAAACAAAAAACTTGCTTACAACTCTGTCATAACAAGGTTAATTTTGTACTAGTATACACTGAGATCCTTGGTAGTCTCCCATTCAATCCATTTGACCAATGTCAACTCTGGTTCTGTTACTCATCTTTGTAGCTGTTGAAGCAATATAGAGGCATTTACATTTCCTTAATTTGGAGATGGACTTCAGTATACAGTTATGCACCCCATAACAACATTTGGCCAGTGGCAGATCACATAGATCATGGTGGCAGGAGATGAGAGCTGCATGTATGTTTCTGCCCCCAAAGATCTTTCTGTGGGACAAGATATGGAGGTGGAAAAGCAATATTCATGATTGTGAATAGGCCTAGGATAATGTATGTGTGTGTGTCTTAGTTTTTAATAAGCAACATTTGAAAAGTAAAAATAAATAATAAATAAATAAATAATAAATACTTATAGAATAAGATAAAGAGAAAGAAAACTATTTTAAACAGGTGTACTATGCATATGTTTTAAGTTAATTATCGCAAAAGTCATTGAAAAGTTAAAAAATTTTAATAGTTTATAAAGTGAAACCATTACAGTAAGTTAAGATAAATTTATTATTGAACAAAGAAAGAATATATTTTTATAAATTTAGTGCAGTTTAAATGTATAGTATTTTTAGAATCTACAGTCACTTACAATAATGGCTTAGGCCTTCACATTCACTCACCACTTACTCACTGACTCACCCAGAGCAACTTCCAGTCCTGCAAACTTCATTTATAGTAATTGCCCGATACAGGTATGCTATTTTAAAATATTTGTACTATATTTTTACTGTATATTTTCTATGTTTAAATACCCAAATATTTATCATTGTGTTACATTTGTCTACAGCAGTGTTTCCCAAACTTCTCTCATGATGAGAATCACCTGGTGGAGTTGTTAAAATACAGATTCCTGAATCCCAACTAGGAAGTGCTAAACTAGAATTTTTAGGAACATATAGGTAAAATTGTATACTTAACGAGTGCTCTAAGCTTAGTATACAATTTTACCTATATGTATACTTAACTAGTGCTCTAAGCTTAGTATACAATTTTACCTATATGTATACTTAACTAGTGCTCTAAGCTTAGTATACAATTTTACCTATATGTTCCCAAAAATTCTAGTTTAGCATTTCCTAGTTGGGATTCAGGAATCTGTATTTTAACAACTCCACCAGGTGATTCTCATCATGAGAGAAGTTTGGGAAACACTGGTCTACAGTGTTCAGTACAGTAACATGCTGTACAGTTTTGTAGCTTGGGCTCAGAAGGCAATACCCTATAACCTAGGTGTCTCACAGGCTATAACATCCACATAGTGTTGTGCTCTCTATGACATTTGCACAATGATGAATTCCCTAATGATGCCTTTCTATACCTGCTGTTAAGCGATGCATGACTATATATTTCAGGCCCATCAGCAGCTACTTGCTAATTTTATAAACTTGGGAAAATTGTATAATCTCTAAACCTCAGTTTCCTCATCTATAAAATAGAAATCCATATCAGCTTATTAGAGTTAATCATAATGATAATATTATGCTATTGTTAAAACGTTTAAAGAAAATATTGAAAAATCTTAAGTTTTTCTTCATTTAAAACTTTCCCAGCACTTGTAAACAATATTTCTATGATCTGTGGTTATTAGGTTTGTTTAAATAGCATTTAATATGCAACTATTGCTTGCTATGCTCTATGCTATCCACTGGAGAAAAGATTGCAAAAAATAAATAATATGATTATCAAGAGTCTTTTACTCCAGGTAGGAAAAAAGACATAAAACAAATAATTTTAGTATAATGTGTTATTTTTTCACTTTACAGAAAATAACTAATTTTTCCCCTCTCTCATTCTGTTCTAGGCTTCCATATATAAATCAACTAGTGACTAGAACTAATTAACTGCTATAATAAAACACAGTAATTCAGGTATTAGGAAGAAAACTGATAGCTTCATTATCTGTAAGGCTGGGCTACAGTTAGCTATACTCAGAAAATAAAAGTATGCAATTAAAAATACTTTATTCAGAACAAAATGTTTAATGTAGTTATGTCTAACAGTGCTAAAATTTATATTTTAAAAAAAGATTTAATTAGGAACACATCAGCCTTTTTACTCTTGATGTGTTTGAAAGATCTCAGAAGAAGATACTGTCCAAAAATGGAATGGTCCCTTAAGGTTTAGCTGTTCATGAGAAAGAAGAGTTAAGATTAAAAGCTTTCTTGCATTTTTTATACATAGATGTTTTAAAACTAGAGGTCCAGTGCATGAAATTTCCTAGGCCTAGCCAGCTATCAGGGCCTATCAGGGTCATCTCGCCCAGTCCTGATTGGCAGCTAGCTTCCAGGGTTCATGGCCGCCAGGGATGCCAACTACCGGATGGGGCCTGACAGATGGGGCCAGAGGGATGGGGGAGGGACCATGGGAGGTTTGCCTGCTGGGGAAGGGACTGGGGGAGGTTGGCTAGCCATAGGAAGTTGGCTGTGGGAGCGCACTGACCAGGTAGCTCCTGTGTTGAGTGTTTGCCTCCTGGCGGTCAGTGTGCATCATAATGACTGGCCTACTAGTTGTCCTGGTTGTTTGGTCCTAATGGTTGTTTAGGTTTTTATATATACATATAGCAGATAAATAAATGAATGTTTCAAAATCTCACCTTATTGCTTAACCCCTTTCTCAGTCATTTTATTTTTGGATTGGCAGGATATGCAAGGGAAGATAATGCTTTCCTTAGATAAAATTTCCTCCTTATTTAATAAGATTTTCAGATATTACAGGCAACTTATAGCCCTGAATTCTGAAATCTATAGTAAATATAATTTTGAGCAATAGAAAAGAAGTTACATTATGTTCTTATCATATTAATTGTCATTCCCTACCTACATCATTCATTGTGGTCTTAACTGTTTCTAATTCGAACATGTATCATGGGAAACAACATATTAGTTAACTAACAATTATTTTATTTTATATTTATATCAAAATAAATTCCATTATGAATCTAAGAGCTTGTATTTATTTTATGCCTCTGGTGATATAACACCATGGATGAAACAAAGCTATTATGGTAAGTGTGTAATTTAGATCATTATATGTAGCTAAGGAGATGCATCAAAGCTGCATCAGAAAACAGTGCTCCCAATTTCCCCACAGTGGCAATAGAAAGCTATTAAAATCAATATAGATTACATATCTAGAATGTATTGATTAAATTTATATTTGTATAGTTTATAAACATGAACACTGACACATGGAGCATCATAGAATATAGTTCAACAATCCGATTCATGATATAACTTTTATTCCTTATGTTAAACTAAATCCACTTCTAAAATCTAAATGGGTGCTAATAATTTTTATCTGACTTGCATTTGAAAGGTGCATTTTTATCTTAAATGTAAGTTAGCCACATTCCACTTATCTTAGGTGCTAATTAAATACTGTCTGAATGGAGAATGAACAATGAAATTTTCAGTAGGTAGAAAATGACATCACCACGGCTGTGCATTTTCCGGAATATGAAGATTAACAGTTCACTGAATTTCCATTGAATTATTTCTACCCTTAAAAGGTTATCCAAAGACTAAAAAAAAAGGTACAGGTTTCTGAGACATAATACTTGGAGCAAGAAACTCTTATCATGTCCTCTTAGATGTAAATTCCGAGCAAGAGTCAGGATAAAAGTCAAACCAGAATAAGGTAGCAGACTGAATTTGGGGCCATAAAATTAAAAATAAATAAATAAATAAATAAAAATTCAAGGCTGGTGAGCCAAGCCTAACATATTTAACAAGATTAAAACATGTTAGGATCAAATAGGGATAGGGTTGAGAGCAACTTAGCAACTTACTCAATGTTGATATTATCTTCAAATACATCAGTATATATTTATGCAGACCTCCCAAAATGCCTTAGATTTAAGGAGGTCAGGTGAATTGTATTTTCTATGCTTTATAACTAGAGGCCAAGTGCATGAAATTTGTGCACTTGGGGCAGTCCCTTAGTCTGGCCTGCATCCACTCGCAGTCTGGGAGCTCTCGGGGGATTCAGAATGCTGGCTTAGGCCCAACTCCCCAGGGATTTATATCTTACTGTGGGGAAACAAACTCCCCAAAGGACTATTATGTACAGAATTTCTAGTCATGTGAAATAGAATGTCTTGCCACAAAGGGACATGCAATATGCAGTAAGATGTACAAGAATTTTTTGCCTTAATATCCTATATAATAAAGAGGCAATATGCAAATTGATGTCACTCCAACACACAAGATGGCCGCCCCAGTGGTGAGCTGGGCTTCTGGTTGAGCGGCACTTCCCCCGATGGGAGTGTACTGGCCACCAGGGAGCAGCTCCTGTGTTGAGTGTCTTTCCCCTGGTGGTCAGTGTGCATCATAGCAACCAGTTGTTCCCTGTTTGATCAATTTGCATATTAGCTTTTTATTATAAAGGAATGGCATTATTGGTATCCTTTTTTTATGTTAATGACATCATTGCTTTGATCTGTATTCTTGGCCTTTGAGTCTTTTATTCATTTTTCTTTTTAATGTATGATTTCCTGTGTGTAAGAAACTGTTTAAGGCCAGAATTACTATGGAAATCAAGATAAAGTAATTGTCCTTTGAGGGCTTGAATTTTAGAACAGAAAACAAATTAAGCAAGTTAAACAGATAAATAGGCAGTAGTAAATGCTAAAAAAAAAATAAAGCAAAGTAAGAGTGACTGAGGGAGTGTCTCAGATTAAAACATAGAAACAAATGCTCTGAGGAGGTGATACTTGAGCAGGAATTAGAATCCAATTAGAGAGCCATTCTTGTGAGGATGGGGAGAATGAGTGTTCCAAGCAGCCTGTGCCGCATGTTAGTGTACAAAACCACACAGGAGTATATCAAACACAACAGAAAGTGATGCAATCAAAAGATGAGGTAACCAAGAGAAGAGGTTTCTGCCTGCAAAACAAGGCATACTGTTTTATGGCATTTTTTAGTAGAAAAAGTATACTAAGAATAATGATAAATAATATAGTATATTAAATATGTAAATCAGTAACACATCATTATTCACTACTATGTACTATAAATAAAATTAAGTAATACTTTTTTATCACTGATAGCACAGTATGTTTGTTTACACTGGTACCACCACAAACACATATATAATATGTTGCTTTTGCTACATGACATCCATGATGCTTCTGGGCAATGGGAATTTTCCAGCTCTATTATCACTTTATGGAACCACCTTGCTGCATACAGTCCATTGTTGACTGAAACATAGCTATTCAACATGATTATATTTGCCTTCATCCACAATCAGATAATGAGCATATTGAAGAGTTTAAAGGGAATTCACTTGCTAGCTTAGTAGTTGGCACTAAACCTCTAATGCATGATGACAAAATATCCTGGACATCAGTAAGATGTACTGGAATTAAAGAGGCCTGACCTTGATGGTTATATTTCGGTATCTGACAAGCTCCAGCTGGTATAACAAAAATACCTTATCCTGGGTGGTTTATAACCATTAAAAATGTGCCTCTCATTATTCTAAAGTCTAGGAAGAGTCAATGTCTGGAGAAGGTCCATTTCTTGGTTTATGTCTTCTCACTGTGTTCTTACATGGTGGAAGGGCCTAGGGCTCTCTAGGATCACTTTTATAAGGGCACTAAACTAATCTTATTCAGAGGGTCAATACCTTCCAAAAGCCCCATCCCCAAATACTATTCCATTGGGGAGACTAAGAATCAGATTTTCCCCTAGAACCTTGAGAAGGAATGCAGCCTTTCTGACACATTGATTTTAGGGTTTTCAAACTCCAGTAACTTCAAACAAATAAATGTGTTATTTAAGCCACTACATTTGTGGTAATTTTTACAGCAGCTAAGGCAGGTATTTATTGTCATCATTGTTGATACTGTAATAAACATTATAATGTTACATAAGTAGGAAACTAATGCAGGTATTTATTGTCATCATTGTTGCTATTGTGATAAATATTACAATGTTAGATAGATTTAGCATAAATAGACAATTAAATAAGTGAAGTTTTGTTATTCAATCATGTATTTGAATAATAAAAAAATTTGCATAATGGAAATAAAGGGATTTTTATCTTACTGTGGGGAAAAGAACTCCCCAAAGGACTATTGCATACAGAATTTCTAGTCAAGTGAAAAAGAATGTCTTGCCACAAAGGGATATGCAATATGCAGTAAGATGTACAAGAATTTTTGCCTTAATATCCTATATCATAAAGAGGTAATATGCAAATTTACCATCAATCAAACACACAAGATGGCTTCCCCCATGTGGCCAAAAATGTCCACCCCTGTGGACACAAGATGGCTGCCACAAGATGGCTGGCAAGGGAGGGCAGTTGTGGGTGATCAGGCCAGTTGGGAGGGGCAAGGCCTGCAGGGGAGGGCAGTTTGGGGCAACCAGGCCAGCAGGGAAGGGCAGTTTGGGGCAACCAGACCAGAAGGGAAGGGCAGTTAAGGGAGACCAGGCCAGCAGGGGAGGGAAGTTAAGGACAATTAGGCAGTCAGGCAAGTGAGTGATTGGAAGCCAGCAGTCCTGGATTGTGAGAGGGATGTCAAACTGCCCGCAGGATCAGGCCTAAATGGGCAGGTGGACATCCCTCAAGGGGTCCCAGATTGGAGAAGGTGAAGGCTGGGCTGAAGGACACTCACCCCCCACACCCCTTCATGAATTTCTCTATTAGAGAAATAGAATGGGTTAGAGGTCATTCTAATTCTTTTCTTGATAAATTTGAGGATATTTAAATGATGATTGACTAAAAGGAACATGGCTGAAATCTCTGCTGAATGTTTCTTGCAGGAAAAGACACTGGAATAGCAAGGTTCTAAAATTAAGGCATATTTATAGATAAAACACTCCACACTTTGATTGAGGCTGCATGCTATTGAACAATAGCACACAAAAATGGGAGGTGACATGTAAGCCATTTATTATACATGTAGTTTTTCCTCCTCTTCTTGGTTGTCTGCCTCCAAGGCTATGGCTATTTTGTCTTTCTCTCCCATTCATTCCCCCTCTCTCTTCAGTCTATGTTTGCTCTTATTCTATTGGTGAGCTTTGCATAGGATCTGTTTAAATTATCTATTGATATGTATATTGAATTTCAACATATATATAGTTATCAATGGAACTGGGTCAGCAAGATTCACTAATACTCTGTGACAAAAATAAATTGATTCCCAGTGGCCAGAAAAGTCTAGAGATTGCTAAATAAATATTAGCAATTTTATTATTAGGCAGAGAATCTATGATTTGATCAAAGCCTTCAAGGCAGACTTTGGTAACTGCTCTTGACTTCATCAACTGAACGATAAAAAATACATTGTTTATATTCACCGATGCTTTTGAAACTAATTTAGATAAATTAGATTTATTTCCCAATAGTAATCATATTGTGTGAAGTGATTAGTGTACCATTTGTTTTGTGTGAACATAATTTTCCTTCTCTATCAAGTTGTATCTCTATTATCTACTCTATTTTTTTGTTCTGATCTTTACTTAAAAATCCATGACTCTAAAGTTATTTTAAATTAAGTGTAATTAGATCTTTAGCAAGAACTTTTCTGTAGACTTGACATTAAATACAAATACATCATCAAGATTTCTTTACTATATAACCAAGATTTTCTTTACTAATTCCCAGTACAGAAGTGCTCCTAAGAAATTCATTTTTATACCTAGATTCATTTTACTTTAATCACTTGGAAAACTACTTAAATTTAAATTTATTTTCATTGTTAAGGTATATTTTGACTCCAAATATATGTAGTTAATTGAATATTATCTTGGTCCTGTAAAAATATTCCATTTAAAAATATTCTTGTAATAACTTGTAATCATCTGCCTCTGATTGTATCGTAAGCATGTATAAATCAACCAATAAAATACTTGTTGTACCTTAATGCGATATTCCCAATTTATGTGAAAAATCCCATTCCTAGAATTGGCCATAGGCAAACTAGTATTTTATCTCTTGTCTGTTATTTTTTAAATATATTTTATTGTTTTTTTACCGAGAGGAAGGGAAAGGTATTGAGAGTTAAAAACATTGATGAAAGAGAAATATTGATCAGCTGCTTCCTGCACACTCCCTACTGGGATGTGCCTATAGCCAAGATACATGCCCTTAACCAGAACTGAACCTGGGACCCTTCAGTCTGCAGGCCAATGCTCTATCCACTGAGCAAAACTGGTTAGGGCTCTTGTCTGTTATTAACTTAATCTCAGTTATGTTTCTGTGCTTTTCCTGGAAGAATGCTGACCTGTAGATTTGTCCTTAAATTTTGTTTTGTTTTAACATTTCACAGTACTAGATCGCTCCTCTTTCTGGGAGTGAATGTTTCTAATTATTATTCCTTTATTTAGTTTTCCTAAAACCAGGTTGAAATGTATTAATTTTTCCTGTATTGATTACTACTTCTACAAATGAGGGTAAGGGATTTATTTCCCTCCAGTTTCTTCTGCTTTTCATTGGTTGTTAGATTTTTTTTTTTTCTATTGAAATCTTTTAGAAAAAGGACTACTAAAATTCAAATCATGGCCTTTTTTCCCCAAAAAAATATATTTTAATCTATTTGTTTGATAAATTCTTTGAGTTCTTTGGTCAAGTATGTCTACTTTAATCTGATATACTTGTATCTTTAAACACACAGCATACTTTGTAAGTTGTTTAATCAATTGATACTTATTGACAATAAAATACTTTTATGCATGAATTCTATCTTCAGTGAGCTTACTATCCAGAGAGGAAACTTAGCATTATGTTACTTTTAGGTAGCTTGGTTTCTGGAGTCTACTGGCTGTCTGCATTTATATTTCTGCCTTATATCTCTCTAGATATATCACCTAAGATAATTTTTAAAAGTTTCTTTGTCTATGAAAAGAGGATAATCATAGTATCTTTCTCATAGAACAATTTTTGAAACCAAAGATATTATCC
Source organism: Vespertilio murinus (assembly GCA_963924515.1). NCBI lineage: Eukaryota > Metazoa > Chordata > Mammalia > Chiroptera > Vespertilionidae > Vespertilio > Vespertilio murinus. The sequence goes on from OZ004706.1 coordinate 56,427,386, forward strand.
CGATATATAAAAAGCCGGGGTCCGTAACAACTGACCAAAGGCTCCACAGAACACTGAAAGCCAATTTAGTGCTGGGTTTCTGTGGAGACCCAGCACTGACTGCCGTTGGTGTGGGTGTGGTGACCCAACAGTGACTGCCGAGGGGTTTGAGGATCAGGCCTGTAGAGAGGCCTGAAGAGAGAGGCAGGGTCTGATCTTCAGCCTCTGTGGGGACTACTGATTAGTCCTACCTCTCTGATCAGGCCTGGAGATAGGCCTGGAGGTGCTGGCTGGCATAGAAACCGACCAATCAGAACAAATTATGGGTGAATTGAGAGAAAACAATGGCTACCTAGGAAGCGGAGCTTTTGATTCTGACTTGAATACAAACCAACCAATCAGAACCACATTGGTCAGCAGGGGATGGCAGTTAGGGGCCAGATAGGTCTGCAGGGGATGGCAGTTGGGGGCAAGATCAGGCTGGCAGGGGAGGGGAAGTTAAGGGTGTTCATGCAGGCCGAGGCAATTGGGAATGAGATCAGACCGGCAAAGGAGAGCAGTTGGGAGCAAAACCAGGCTGGCAGGGAAGGGCAATTAGGGGTGATTAGGCAGACAGATAGGTAGAGGCATGGGTGACCAGGCAGGCAGAGAGGTTTGGGGTGATCAGGCAGGAAGGCAGAGGGGTTAGGGGCAATCAGATAGGCAGGCAGGTGAGCGGATATAAGCCAGTGGCCCCAGAATGCAAATCCTTGTGAGATGGGCCTAAACAGGCAGTCGGTCATCCCCTAAGGGGCCCCCATTTGGAGAGGGCTCAGGCTGAGCTGAGGGAGCACCCCTCCATGCACAAATTTCATGTACTGGGCCACTGGTTATTTATAATAGTAAAAGTAAAAATGATAGATGATACTTTTTAACTGCTCATTACATACGAGGCGGTGTTTTAACCATCTTACCCAAAGTAAAATGAGGAAATTTAAGTAATTTCCCAACTCATTCAAATAGTTCCAGAGACAGCAGAAATCTAAATTCCAGATTCTCTACTTTTCAAGGCACTTGAATATTTATTTTTCTTATAATTAATAACTAAATACATTTTATAAAAGAAATTGCTTTTCTTTTGGATGATGATGATGACATTGACATTGATAATAAATGTGTAAAATGACATATTCACCCCTATTTTCTATCATGTGAACTTTATATTAGGCCTGCAAGGGAGGGCAGTTGGGGGAGATCAAGCCTACAGGGGAGGGCAGTTAGGTCTGCCTAGGCCAGCTGAGGAGGGAAATTGGGGGCAACCAGACCTGCAGAGAAGGGCAGTTGGGGGTACCAGGTATGCAGGGGAAGGCAGTTAGGGGCAATCAGGCTGGCAGGGGAGCATTAGAAATCAATCAGGCTGGCAGGGGAGTGGTTAGGGGGTGATCAGGCTGGCAGGCAGAAGTGCTTAGGAGCAATCAGGAAGGCAGGCAGGTGAGCAGTTGGGAGCCAGCAGTCCTGGATTGTGAAAGGGAAGTCTGACTGCCTATTTAGGCCTGATCCTACTGGGACCCCTACATCCCTGGAAGGGTCCCAGCTTGGAGAGCGTGCAGACTAGACTGAGGGACACACAACCCCATACGCGAATTTTGTGCACTGGGCCTCTGGTGTTTTATAAGTCTAATAAGGAAAATATGTTATCTAAAAGAATTTGTTTTTTTATAAAATAATAGAGGCCCAGTGCACAAAATTTGTGCAAGGGGCAGGGGGTAGCAAGGGTGTCCCTCAGCCCAACTGCCAGTTGCTCCCAACTTCCCACCTCTGCCAGCCTGGTCACCCCTATCTGCTGTCACCTGCAGGGTCGATCTCCTATAACTGCTCTCCCTTGCAGGCCTGCTCCCTCCCATCTACCCTCCCCTGCTGGCCATTTTGTGTCCGCATGAGGGCAGCCATATTGTGTGTTGGAGTTATGGTCAATCTGCATATTACTCTTTTATTAGGATAGAGGCCTGGTGCACACTTGGAAGCTGGCTGGTTTTCCCTGAAAGGTGTCCTGGGTCAGGGCAGGGGTTTCCTTGGGGCATGGGGCAGCCTGGGCGAGGGGCCTGTGGTGGTTTGCAGACTGGCCATGACCCTGGCAACCCTTCTACAATTGAAACTTTGTAGCCTGGAGCAGAGCCAAGCTTCTGATGGCTCTGTGGTGTCAGGGGATCTGTTTACCTTCTATAATTGAAACTTTGTATCCTTAAGTGGAGGTCTGGGCTGGCTTGGAAAGCTTGGCTTCTTCCATTGCCGGGAAACCCAAGCCTCCCTCATGCTTTCTCTGTGTCTGCAGCCATCTTGGCTGGGTTAATTTGCATACCTGCTCTGATTGGCTTGTTGGTATGGCTTTGTGGGCATGGCTTGTGGGTGTAGTGGAGTGATGGTTAATTTGTATATTACTCTTTTATTATATAGGATTAGTATTCCAAGTTATATTTTCTAGTGAATCAAGAAAATTGTAAATGGCTTGGTATATTAAAGTGAGTTTTATGTAAAATATCTTTATAAAGGAACTTCATGGTCATTTATGTTAATTTAAAAATATGGATTGAAATGATTTTTGAGCAATCATAATTTAGATTGTACATTTATTATGTTGGTTATACTGAAGGAAAAACTGTATCCACATTCAATTAAGACCAAAGAGATTAGTTTCTATAGCATTTTTTAAAATCCCACTCTAAGAAGTCAGAAAAAAAGGACAAGTGAACATTTCCTACAAAAGCATAGTCATTTGTTCTCTGAATTCAATGCTACCAAAGTATTTAACCCATTCCAATAGACTCTGCCAGAGACATTCAGAAGGACTAAAATCTTTTTCTATGAAAGGCATTACTTTGGTAACATCTTCAAAAGAACCAAATTTTCATTCTTTTCTGTACTTCTAAACCCTACACTTGTAGGATATATTCCAGAATTCAAACCCAGTTACAAATAAAACAGTATCTAATGATAAAGTGGAGAAAAACATTTAACCACAAATTACATAGAAAAGAAACAAATGAAGAAATATTTGTTCTTCATTTTAAACTTAAAACATGTGAATTTTTAAAACATGTGTATTGATGCATTTTTAATAACTATTTTGGAATGCAAGCAATATTTTCATTCATAATCCATACCAATGCATGGAATGGTACAAAATTTCACAGTTGTTTAAATTTTTCAAAAGTATCAACAAAATACTCAAATATATGCTGCTCATTAAACAGTACTGTATGTAATAATTTTGTATTTCATATAGATTTAGCATGTAAAGTGCTTAGAGTTTTTATGATTTTTGCAAAGATATTGTTTTCTTTTAGCAATGCCTTTGTCTTTTGTATATTATTTCCAATTAATAATAGGGGGTAACATTTTAAAATGAAGTATGAGTGAATCAAAGCTTTGAATAAATTATGTATGATTTAAAATTTCAAATCTGGTATTTAAATAGGATTTGTACTATTCAAAATATGCTGGAAATATTGAAATTATCTCTTAAGATATTGAAGCATCTATTTTATGTTGGTTATGAAACATGCATTTCTCTAATCTAGATTTTTCTTTATAAAGCTTCTCTTTTAACAAAATATAATAAGTGACATTTAGGAAATGCAGCCTCTCATTGTGTTGAATTCTGTTTGAGAACTCTTCATTACTCAAAGTTATTGTTCATATTTAATCTTCTCTTAAAAACATTTGTTTTCCACTATTTCCATGTTAGTTAAAGAAAAGGATTGTTGAAAGGCCCTTGGCATGAAAGACCGTATGACTTAAAAGGTAGTCAGTGATTTATGACACTGTTACCACCCATCATTGAGTAAATGAGGCTTGAAACTAACTAATGTTTCTCTTCATTTTGTTTGTTGGAAGCATTTATAACTTCCTCCAGGGATTTTTATAACTACATAGTAGAGTACTGCAGAAAAAAAAAATCTTGAACTGTTACTTGATTTTAATTACATTTGAGAAATAATACTTTGGGCAGTATTACTAGGATTACTTTTGACTTAGTAAACTGCATTATTTTAGACAGCATATCTATTGATGAAGGCAAAAATTAGAGCCAGTACCAAAATTTATTTCAAATCAACATTTTGAAAATATTAATCAAATTCTATTTTTCTATAGCTATATAACATCACAGAAGGAAAATTAAATTTTTCCAATTACTTTCTTAGAAATATTTTAAACCATTTTATAGTTGACACATTATAGATTGAGCTGTTATATAAAGTGGCAAATAGGAAGGACATTGAGAATAGTTTTATTGCTTCAAACATTATAAAAAAAAAAAAAGGTGTATGAAATGCCCTTCAAGTTTTTGCTATAATGTTAAGAGATCTCTTAATGCACATTCCAACTTCTGTTTTGAACTCAAGTATTATGTTAGATAGAAATATTTTATACTACCTTTTAATACTACCCAAACCGTGGTCCTTCCTGGGTTTTGATGCTCTGTGCAGTGGGGAGTTTATTAGTTTCTGATGTAATTTATTCTTTGGGAAATTTTCAAGGATAAATTTTTTAGTTCCGATATTTAGGATAAGTATAAATAAAGAAGATTAATTCTAATGTTTTCCTCTCAAATTTAGCTTTAAAGAGCCTAAAAATAAAACACAAAAGATAACGCAAATAATGTTTTTAAAATTCAGCAAATTATTGAGAATTTGAGGCAGTAGCATTTCGGAGAATGTGTAACAAGATAGTAGTTAAGAATAGAAGCACCTTACTCTTGTACCTTTTGTCAGCTTTGGTGACACTGGTCATTTCAGCGCCAACAGCATGAGAAGACAGCATCAAAGCAAGCCCAAAGAAAGCAATGAAAATGTTAAGAATCTTGTGGACACCAAGAGAACATCATCAATGGTGCATATGAGTCACCCCTAAGAAATCTACAAACTAGTTGGGAGAAATGCATAGAAGTCCTGCAATATACATGAGAAGCAAACTCAGAGAAACACTGTTTTGTATTCATTTTAACTCTGGCATAGCCTGGTACATGTGACTTACATTGCTATCTAAACTTATTTGTTCTTCTCTCCTTTTCTTCTATAAACTTTATGGCCATTTTATATTTGTTTCTGGTAGTGGTGATTTTCCCCCTCATAATCATACACATGGCGATAGTTGAATGCATTCCAAACCAAAATCCCCCTCAATATTAATGAATACCAATATTTCTGTTTTGCTATTAGGTGGCACCGCTGTCTAGATGAGCACCAGAAACTTGGGGTGATGAGATGCCGGACATCTTTTCTAAATAAACAATTTGGAAAAGAATGAACAAATGGCAAGTCATTTTTTTCTAAATAGATATTTTCTTCTCTTTCACCACTGTCTACAAGAGAAAAGCTATAAATGTACATGTAAAACCAGCTCACAATTGGTGGTTTAATATATTTTACCACTGACATAAGGGGTGGAAATAAGTAGGTTTACATTAAAAAATGAAATAATATAATAAACAATAATAGACAAATAAACTCTGTTTCATGTATTCATAATTATAAACCTATGGCTGCAAATCCCTGTTTATTAAAATATATTTATTCAAGGTAAAAAATATTGTGGGCCAATTTAACTCAGAGAGGCTTCAGTTCAAGCCCAACACATAAGAATAACAGATCAAATGCATAGTTAAACTTAAATGAAAGAAAATATGAAGTTTCAGAGACAAAAAAGAAATTTAAAGTAAAAAAAACAACACAAAAAAACAAAGGAGGATGAATCTGAAAGGATCAGTGATAAATGAATCTGACATAATGATCAATCTGAAGATTTAGCATTCATTTCCAGAATGGATTTAGGCTACAGGCCCTAGGTACAAGCCATGTAAAGAAGTGATAAAATTTTCCATCCACCTAGAACCTGGTGAGAAAAATATAAAAATTCAGTTAATTTCTACTAAGATTTGTGGGATATACATTATGCTACAAGCATGATGAACAAACCCAAAGGTAAGAAATTAAAATCAAACCAGACAGTATGGCTCAGTGGTTTAGCATTGATTTATGAATCAAGAGGTTGTTGGTTTGATTCCTGGTGATGGCATGTGCCCAGGTTACAGGCTTGATCCCCAGTAGGGGGCATGCAAGAAGCAATGGATTGATGTTTCTCTCACATTGATGTTTCTATCTCACTTTATCCCTCTCCCTTCTGCTCTCTAAAATCTAAATTTTAATTTCTCCTTTTTTTAGGTACAAAAACATATCTAAAAAAAAAACAGAGAAATTAAAATTAAATTTAGAACCACTAAAAAAAATATATGCCAAAACCGGTTTGGCTCAGTGGATAGAGTGTCAACCTGCAGATTGAAAAGTCCCAGGTTCGATTCGGGTCAAGGGCATGTACCTTGGTTGGGAGCACATCTCCAGTAGGAGGTGTGTAGGAGGCAGTTGATCAATGTTTCTCTCTCATCGATATTTCTAACTCTTTATCCCTTTCCCTTCCTCTCTGTAAAAAAATCAACAAAATATATTTTTAAAAATAGAGCCCTGGGCAGAGTCACCTACAAACATATGTTATGGTGATACTGTTGTAATTATCTACATATTAATAATAAGGAGGAGCAAAGGGAAGGCCAGGCATTATAAGCATGGCCATCTGGGGCAGCTTCACCAGGAAAGTGCAGTTTTACACCCCCATGGAACCACTATTCCATTCCCTGCATCTCACGGGGGGTAAGGACTGGACAAGGGGAAAATGGACACATGCACAGTGATGTTGGGGTAACTTAGGAAAGTTGCTTGCCTGTTACTCTATCCTGGAACAAAGATAATTAGAGAGAGTAGGGCCACAGCAGGTTCACACAACCTTAGGTTAAAATCCCCAAAGGAATTCTCTCTCTCCTGTTCTTCTGGCCTTGCTCTCATCAGTATTCACTCCATAGCCATGTGGCCCCTAGAAGTCATTTGGCCAAAGGCCATGCAGACCTCACAGGCAATGGACTATAGCTGGGAATACAAACTAAGCTAGCCTGATTCTGGACCGGACTGTACAAATATGGAACAGAAACTCTGGGCCATTGCTTTAATCTTAGCTCTGCGGAAGGCACAGCTCGATTTCTTCCATGGTGGGACAGAAGGAGAAGGCACACTGCACACTCAGGGATTTACTTCCACACAAGTAAATGCCACATAGTCTCCTACACAAATCTTAGAAAATCCCTTTTCCGGTGACATCAGAAGATGTCCACTTCCCTGGGCAACCGGTGGGGACACGGAGATATCACCACCGGAAACAATGGAGACAGCTTATAACATGAGGCTCCATGGAAAACCAATGCCACAGCCAATAAACTTACACTGACATTATAGAAACAACAAGAAGAAATGGCTAGTCAACTTGAAAAGAGCCTTAAAGAGAAGTGTGTTTAAAATGATCAAAGACAAAAGAGATGGAAAAGGAAATACAAGATGTTGAGAAAGCCATAGCGTGTGCACAGATTTTCAACACCCATTGGTCCCATAAGAATGGGCCTTGGGCCTGACTTTACCAAGAGATAAAGAGCCTTACCTCCTGTACTGGGCTTGTCGCCTTGTATGGGAATATATTTCCCGGATTCAGATTCAGTGTGTACTCCTTTGTCCTGCTTAAGCACGTGTGCCATATGGCAGCTGGCCAAACCTACGGCCATATCTATTCTCTGCAGAGCAGACGTGGGGGGGTCTCCTGATGTGGTGCAAGAGGAACGTGTGCAGGCCGATTGTCCGGCATCAGCTGCCAGGATGCACCTGCTGGAGGGACCTGCTGGCATGTGCTATGGAAGGAGATCTTGGCCTTTCTCTTCTCTGAGTGAAGCATTGTCCATCCAGTGTTTGACTCTGATACCAAGGTCAAAACTGTTCAGACCTCCATTCTTGCTAATAGGCACTGATGCCACTTGCTCAACTTAAGATCATCATTAAAAAGGAATAGACCAATTTAATAAAGTACAGCAACAATGAAAACTTCTGAAAAATGAATAGAATTAAATTTAGAACAGTAGAATTACATTAAAAAAAACAAAAAATGAAAACAATGGAAGTGTAGAAAACAATAGAGCAGCTGACAAGAGAATTGAAGCATTTAAATATAGATCTGAGAAAATCACCTGGAATGCAGATGGGGGGAAAAGATGCAAAATATAAAAGGTAAATTGAACATGATATATATTGAGAAGATTCTGTATGTTAATAAGCATTTCAGAGAAAGTGGAGACAATGATAAAAATGCAGAGTTTCAAGTCATAAGAGTAGATAGCTATTTCCTTTCGGAGTTAAGAAATCATGAATTCTTAAAATAAAGAAGCCCATAAAGTTTTAACCAGAATTTAAAAAGTCAAAAACATTTTGCTCCTTAATGCATAATAGTGAATTTGCAAGACAATACACATTTTAAAAAATCTATCAAAAAATAAGAAAGATCTCTTATGGAAAAAACAATAATTGAAATAGAATTATCATTAGGAAAAATTAATGTATGAATATTGTGGATAATAACTTTAAAGTACTGAGATAAAAGTGGTGTCAATTTCAAATGAAGTATTCACACATCATCCCTTACAGAATTACTGAAGGGTGAATCTTAGGTAGAAGGTAACTGAATAAGAATGAAAGTAGTGCCAAAACCGGTTTGGCTCAGTGGTAGAGCATCGGCCTGCGGACTGAAGGGTCCCAGGTTTGATTCTGGTCAAGGGCATGTACATTGGTTGTGGGCACGTCCCCGGTAGGGGGTTTGCAAGAGGCAACTGGTCGATGTTCCTCTCTCATTGACGTTTCTAGCTCTCTATCTCTCTCCCTTCCTCTCTGTAAAATATCAATAAAATATATTTAACAAAAAAGAAGAATGAAAGTAGGTCTATGCAAGAATTAGTGATTAATAAATAAATTATAAAATACTGGTATATTTAAATAAGAAAATGAATTCATAAAATGACCAATTAAGTGCCTTAAAACAAGATAAAATTTGAATTAAGTTATGAAAGATATAAAATGAAAGAAAGCAAATTTACAGTAAATTAACATTCTTGTATTATACAAAAAAAAGCACAAAAACAAGATTTCATTAAATTAGGCAAACATGTTAAAACCTATGAGTAACCCTAAATTTCTAGAAATAAAATGTAAAACTAACTTTAGATAGGGTGAATGAGGAGTAATGGAAACTGGATCAATTCAATAAACAGTAGGAAAAGAATGTGGTGGTGGATATATCAGGAATCACCATGTTAATATTGATATACCAACTCTCACATGTATTTAAAATATCTAATAAAGTTTAAAATGTGCATAATTAATGACCTAGTACTTTTATTTTTCTAGATAGATATTAGAAACTTTTACATTGAGTACTAGCAGACATAAAGAAGGATATTTTTGTTTATTCCTGCTTTGTTGTTGTTTTTGTTGTTGTAGAGAGAAACTGGAAAGAACATAGATATCCATCAGGATAGAAATAAATAACATATGATTATTTGTATTTTTAAGCATAATATAGCAAATAAAATGGATAAACTTTATCTGTGAATGTAGCTCTAGATAGATTTAAACATACAATATTGAGTTAACCATGTGATTTTAAGTTGTCTAGGCTGTCATAAAAGATTACCACAAACTTAGTGGTTTAAACAAGGTAAATTTATTAGGGTATAGTTCTTTAGGTCGGAATCTGACATGGGTCTCATCAGGCTAAGATCAACATAGTGTTAGGGTTATCTTTTCAGAAGGTTTTTGATTATTCAGTGATAGAAAAATTCAGTTGCATTTAGTTTTAAGACTGATATTCCAATTGCTAGCGTTCTATCAGCCTTCTTGGAGGCTCCTTGGGCCCTCTCTCTGATCTTTGCATATAACCCCAACATCTCAGAAACAGGAATAATATTGCCAAAGGAATTAGTGGGCCAGATTTCCCAGACATGAGTGGGACTGGGGGTCCTGTGGTACTGCTGAAACAAGCATTTTAACAAGCTGTCATGGGAGAATAAGAAGTGGTGGGAGATTTTATTTGCATGTTTGTCTATCCTGGAACAAAGATAATTAGAGAGAGTAGAGTCATAGTCTCAGGTTCTAAGGTGCCATGCCCCTTAAACCAGCCCTAAAAGAGGAGCAGCTGTGGATACAGCAAAGCCAAAAGGAGCTTCCAGAGCTTCCAGTCCATGTTGCCGGGTCCAGTTCAGCATCAGTTAATGAAAAGTCCACCCATCCCATGTGTGGGTCCCACATGGCCATGAGTCACGTGGGCACAGGGGAGCACATCCCTTGCAACAGGAGTCCCAAGAGCCCAGGACTCCAGGGAGAGTAAAAAACTAAGAATGTGCTCCTTTGTTTAAAGTTTAAACATTCAAGTCTCACACCCTTGCAGTGGTCACACCTTTTCTGGCCACTGACTCGCTCTCAGGTGTGACTGACAGCCAGGTAGGCACCTTCCCACAACACTCAGACCTTCCTGGGCATGTGTCTAAGTCACCTTTGTCCATTCCCTTTCTCCATAGATCAGTGGAAAATAGAGTTGGAGAGTGTTAAATAAATAAGCAAAGGTGCATAAATGGCATGCCTATATTATCTAGTCTTCCCTTACTCCTTTCCTGTTAAATTATACCAGATTATTGTAACAGTATCAATAGGATGTCCAATTTTCTCACATTGCTTTCATAAGACTCACTCTTTTGCCTCTTCATCTTTCTTTCTTTTAAAAAAATGTATATTTAATTGATTTTTTTACAGAGAGGAAGAGGGAGGGACAGAGAGCCAGAAACATCAATGAGAGAGAAACATCAACCAGCTGTCTCCTGCACAACCCCTACCGGGGATGTGCCCACAACCAAGGTACATGCCCCTGACCGGATTCGATCCTGGGACCCTTCAGTCCACAGACCGATGATCTATCCACCCAGCCAAACCAGTTCCGGCAATCATTTTTCTGAGTATAGTTAACTTTAAGGATTCATGTGATTAGATTATATCCACCTAAATAATTCAGGATTATCTCAAAATTGCAAAGTCCTTAACCTTAGAACTGCAAATTCTCTTTTGCTCATAGGTTTCATTGTACAGGGCACAGACATCTTTGGGGAGGTTCATTATTCTGTCTACCACATAGTCCAACCTCTAGCCTCAAAGGTTCATATCGATCCTAACTATAATTATCCTCATCCCAACAAGTTTGCCAACACCTTATACCATCAACTCAGAATCCAATTATCTCAATAAACTTCCATCATTTCAAAAGTCCAATATCCCATCATTAAAATCATCTAAATTAGGCTTGGGTGAGTCTCAGTATAATCCATCCACCACAATTCCTTTCCATTTGCTAATCTGTGAAACTAAAGAAACATGTTATGTGCTTAAAAATGCAATGGTGGGACAATAAAGAAATGAGTTAATATAATCAGTCCAAAATAGGAGAAAATGGAAGAAAAATCTGAAGCACTGATATCAAGTAACTTTGAAATTCAGCCACACAAACTACATTAGGTTCAAGGCCTAGAAATGATCCTCTTCAGATTATGCTCTGTCTTCTGGTTTAGTGTCTGGTCTCTGAATCAGCCTCTCTGTGTGTGTGTGTGTGTGTGTGTGTGTGTGTGTGTGTGTATGTGTGTGTGTGTGTGTGTGTATGTGTGTGTGTGTGTGTGTGTGTGTGTGTGTGTATGTGTGTGTGTGTTTTAATATATTTTATTGATTTTTTTTACAGAGAAGAAGAGAGAGGGATAGTTAGAAACATCGATGAGAGAGAATCATGAATCAGCTGCCTCTTGCATACCCCCTACTGGGGATGTGCCCGCAACCAAGGAACATGCCCTTGATTGGAATCGAACCTGGGACCCTTCAATCCCTTCAGTCAGCAGGCCAATGCTCTATCCACTGAGCCAAACCAGTTTCGGCTATCTTGTTTTTTTTTGTTGTTGTTTTGTTTTTTTTTTTGTTTTTTTTGTTTTTACAGAAGACAACTTGTCTTTACAACTGAGTCATTTGTCAGCTGGTTCCCTGCTGCTGGAATTTTGTGAATCCGATACCTTTTATTTGATATTGTTTCTTTCCCGTTCAGTCCAACCTGGCCCTGTTTCGGCTGATATAAAATTCTCATGGACCTTGTGGGTCTCCCATGGATGCCACAAAGATTCACTCCATTAAACAACAGACTAGTCCATAGATCTGACCTAGATAAGTCAGTATTGCGGAATAAACTTTTGTGAAAAAAAAAATGTAAAAACTAATTAATGTTATACATTATTTATGGACTAGAGACCAGATGCATGAAATTTGGCCCTCTCGGCCCCAGCTTCATCCGGAAGGTTATCTGGAATGCTGTCTGGAAGGTTGTTCTACCATCTGGTCTAATTAGCAGATTATACTTTTATTATTATAGATTATTATAGATAAGTATGTAGAGAAATAAAAGTCATAAGGAAGAACACACATGACTTCATAATAAAGATATATATCTGTGGAAGAAAAATAGAAAAATAAAGGGGATTTTAAAAGAAGCTATTTACTTTCCTATGGGCCTTTTTCTTAAAAATACATCTGAAGCAAGAACATGTTGGTATTGGTTAATTCTCAATGTTAGATACCTAGGTGTTTGTTACATCAGTCTCTGTTACTTCCTATAAGTTAAAAAGATTCACAACTAAATATATGGGGAGACAATATTCAGGGAATTGTTCTAATAAATGGATTTTAGGTCAGCAGCTCAACAAACATTCTGAGTTGCAAATTCAGCAGGTCAACAGTGGACTTTCGAGTTTAGCCAAAGCTTCTAAAGATGCCATTATGCAGAGACAGAAGGACAGACAGGCAGTTTCCCATATTTAGCATGTGCTTCTCTGTGGAGTCCAGAAAATGCTTCAGAGATGTTATTTTTATAGAGTATTAGTTACAGAAGTAGATAACAGTTATTAATCTCCCAGAATGCCATCATTTTCCCCATAAGAATGGTGAAATTAGTTCAGTACACTCAAAAAGTTTTAAAAAGTCAGATATATAAAACCTTTATATTCCCCTTAATTAGGTTTTTATTATTAATATTTTACTTCTTAGACATAATATTTTAACTTTTAAACCTAATGATTAAATAACAATTAAAATTCATTATCTACTAATGAAGGTGTCAATTACAGGGTGTGGCAAAAGTAGGTTTACAGTTGTTCATACGGAAAGTAATGAAATTATTAGTAAATAATAAAACAAGAATAAACTTCTATGTACTCACAACTATAAACCTGCTTTTGCCATATCCTATATATAAACATGACACCTTTATTTCTTCTTATAAGTAAAAGTGATTAAAAGGAATTCCACATGTCCCTTCTGTTCTCACATGCTCATAGTCTCCATGATTTCTGTTTCAGAAAAGAGAAATACCAATTGTGGATCAACATCAGTTTTCAGTTAAGGCAATGACCCTCACATTAACTCAAATCTGAGAGGAGTTGGAAGAAGCATTTTTAAAAATATATTTTTTTGATATTTTACAGATAGGAAGGGACAGAGACAGAGAGCTAGAAATGTCGATGAGAAAGAATCATCGATCAGCTGCCTCTTGCACACCCCCTACCGGGATGTGCCCACAACCAATGTACATGCCCTTGACCAGAATTGAATCCTGGACCTTTCAGTCTGTAGACCGACGCTCTATCCACTGAGCTAAACCGGTTTTGGCAAGAAGAAGCATTTTTAGAGGACATAACAATGAAGCACTCATGTAGTTAAAATGTAATATCATCAAAGGCCAGCAAGTTATTTTGTGGCTATCACCAAATTGATCCTAAAGTTTATATAAAAAGGCAAAAGAGCCAGACTAACTAACACAATATTGAAGGCAAAGAACAAAGTTGAAGGACTGATGTTACCCAACTCCAAGACTTAGAGGCACATCTCAGAGATATTGAGGATTTGATTACAGACCACTGAAATAAAGCAAATATTGCAATAAAGGAAGTCACATGAAATTTTTGTTTTCACAGTGCATATAAAAGTTATCTTATACTATAGTCTATTAGTATATAATAGCACAATGTCTTAAAAAGTACATACTTGATTAAAAATACTGTATTGGTAAAATACGCTAACCATCTTCTGAGCCTTCAATGAGCTGTAATATTTTTGCTGGCGGAGGGTCTGTCCTTGATGTTAATGGCTGCTGACTATCTAGGTGTAGGGTGCTGAAGGTTGGGGTGGCTGTGGTTCTTAAATAAGACTACAATGAATTTTACAGCACTGATTGACTTTTCCTTTAGCAAAAAACATTCTCTGTAGTATGCAGTGCTGTTTGATAGCATTTTATCCACAGTAGAATTTCTTTCACAATTGTAGTCAGTCCTGTCAAATCCTGACACTTCTTTATCACCTAAGTTTATGTGACACTCTAAATCCTTTATCATTTTAACATTATTCATAGCTTCTTCACCAAGAGTAAATTCAATCTCCAAAAGCCAGATTTTTGTGCATCCATAAGAAGTAACTCCTCAATCATGAAAGTCTTATCATGTGATTATAGATAGATATTCAGGAACCATTTATACTTCTAGTTATCTTGCTACTTGGGGTTGCTACATATAAAGTTAGAGATATCAGGTTGGTAGCTTACTAAAAGAATAAACAAAAAAATCAATAGACCAATGGACAGAATTGAAAGCACAGAAATAGAGTCTCATAAATATAGTCAGCTGATCTTTGACAAAGGAGTAAAGGTCATACAATGGCACAAAAATAGGCTTTTCAACAAATGGTCTGGAAACACATACAAAAAAAAAATGAAGGTAGACACAGACCTTACACCATTCACAAAAATTTACTCAAATTGGATCACAGACCTGAAAATAAAATTCAAAACTATAAAACTCCTAGAAGTTAACATAGGAGGAACTCTAGATGATCATGGGTATGATGATACCTTTTGAGATACAACATCAAAGACACAATCTATGAATCATGAAATAAAAACTTGATAAATTGTACTTCATTAAAATATAAAACATCTGCTTTTAGGAGAGAAAAGCCAATAAAATGAGGGGAGGGGGGAAACACACATAGACTTGGAGGAAATATTTGCAAAACTCTTCTGATAAGGAACTTATTAAAAGTGAGGGGGGTAAAAATCTTAAAACTCAACAATAATTAAACAAACAATCTGATTTAAAAATGGACCAAAGGCCTTAATAGACATATTACCAAAGAAGAGGTACAGATGGCAAATAAGCATATGAAAGATGGTCCAAATCTTATGTCATGCAAATTAAATTAATAAATGTCACTACATCTCTATTAGAATGACCAAAATCCTGAACATTGACAATATCAAATGCTGACAAAGATGTGGAGAAATGGGAACTCTCATTCACTGCTGGTAGGAATGCAAAGTAACCCAGACACTTGGAAAACAATGTGGTGGTTTCCTGCAAAATTAAATGTGCTCTTACTACATGATCTAGCAATCATGCTCCTTGGTATTCACCCAAGTGAATTGAAAACCATGGCCACATACAAACCTGCACATGAGTGTTTATAGCAGCTTTATTTATAATTTCCAAATCTTGAAAACATCTAATATTTATTTCATTAGGTGAATAAAAAATAAACTAACCTATACATATAACAAAATATTATTTGCTGCTCAAAAGATATAGGCTAGCAAGAATCTATATGGAAAAAAACACATGGAAGAACATATATGCATATTATTAATGTAAATAAAAGCCAATCTGAAAAGGCTATATACTATATGATTCCAATTATATGACATTATGGAAAAGACAAAACTATGAAGACAATAAAAATATCCAAGTAGCCAAGAAGATGGGTGCAGAGGGATAAATAGAGCACAGATAATTTTCTGGGTAGTGAAAATACTATGTATAATAATGGAATTATAGGTACATGTTATTATACATTTATTCAAATCCATAGGGTGTACAATTCCAAAGATGAACACTAATGTAATTTACAGATGCTGGGTGATTATGTGTGGTAATGGAGGTTCTTCCTTGGTAACAAATGTACCCTTCTGGTGAAAGATGTTGATAATGTGGTAGTTTATTCATATGTGAGAGCAGGAAGTATATGGACACTCTCTGTGCCATCCTCTTAATTTTGCAGTGAACCTGAAACTGCTGTAAATAAACAAGTCTTAAATGAAATAAAAATAGAGAAGAACAGCTGAAACCGGTTTGGCTCAGTGGTAGAGCGTTGGTCTGCGGACTGAAGGGTCCCGGGTTCGATTCCGGTCAGGGGCATGTACTTTGGTTGCGGGCACATCCCCGGTGGGGGGTGTGCAGGAGGCAGCTGGTCGATGTTTCTCTCTCATCGACATTTCTAGCTCTCTATCTCTCTCCATTCCTCTCTGTGAAATATCAATAAAATATATTTTAAAAAAAATAGAGAAGAACAGAAGTGAGTGGCAGAGATGCCACGTTGAGTTACAGCTTCCATCTCATTCCCAAGGTTAGGATACACTGTAGTCTCTGAGATTACTGGCACACTCTTCGAGTTTTACAATAAACTCTCATATTTTGCATAAGATAAAATAATGACAAAAACAATAATCCTGTATAGTATTTCCCTCACTATTTTATTTTTTATTTTCCTATTAATGTTGACTGTCAGATAGATCTTACCAATAAAAGGAAAAAAGAAATTGCAGATTTTAGATAATTGGGAAAATATTATATATCTTATTATATAGCTATTCAATGCATATGAACATGTAGTATTTAATATGAACATTATATGGCACTTTAAAAAAGCATCATTAAATTCCTCAAAAATGAACTTCCTTATTTTTTTTTCTTAGTGTGCAAAATTCTGAGAAGAATGTCATGAATGGCAATCCAGCACAAGCCTATAAAAATTTACTTTGTATTATTTAACAAGCTAATCCCATTAACATTCTGCCTTCTTATATAGTTCCAAATGTGAAAAGACTAGGCAGAAATCCACAGAATAAAAAGATAAATCTAGATGAAATTTCAAAGAACTGGAATGCATAATGTGCCAAGTTTTATACTAATAATTTATGACATTATTACTTCTCTGGACAATAATATTAGAAACCTTTTAAGATTAGTGAGACTATTCTAATTATTTTTATTAGTATTCTATATGTGTAACTGATTTTTCTGTTTAAAATTTTAAGTGGCTAAGTTGTTTTGTTAATGTTTTTGTTATTGATTTCAAATTTTATTACATTATGCACAGATGGATGATTTTAATCCTTGTCAATATTTTATATTGTGATTTTTATTTTTCTAATTTTAAGGGATTTAATCATTTGCACTTTCACCAAGAGCTCATTTGTAGGGTCTCTTAGAGTGGCCTAAAAGCCTATCCTAAAAGTTTTATGATTTATAAGATTTACATGAATTACCTAATAATGGTCAATATTTATAACTAAAAATATAGTTTAAAAATGATGTTTGCTAAACCTCAACTATCACTATAGTGATAGGGATGTCATTAATAGTATTAATCCACATATAATTCTATTCATAAGCAAGTTATTTTTGTTATACTTGAAAATTTCAATATAAATTTCTATAAAATAAAAGCACAATTTAAGCATTCAATGAGTACTTAGGATTAGCACAACCACAATATTTAAGATTATATTTGAATTAGCACTTTAATTAAACAAGTCATTATAACTAAAGGCCTAAATTTAACTAAGAACACATATATATCAAGCATCAACAGTTTGCTTTAGTAGATGCTTTCTAATTGTTGACTGTGCTAGTAAACAAATTAGCTTTTTCAATTAGTGTAAACATCACTTACTGCTTTGCATGGAAAACAATAATTTCGCTTTCAGACAACTCATGATTAGAAATACTCCCAACATGTAATAAAATGTTTAATAGTAATACATAGTAAATTACTACTTCTGCTACACAGTCTAAACCGATATATATAGGTTTAGACTGTGGTATCAAGCAGACTTTAAATATGAATGATTTTGACAACAAAAGTCTTTCCCATGTTATATCCATCATGTTTAGATGTCGGTCTTCATTCTTTACTAATTCTGAAACTCACAGTAAAAATCAGGCCATTTCTATGAAATACTACTTTAAGGGATAAGGAAAGGAAGCCTTTGCTGGAAATAGTGGTGTTGTGAAGACCCCAATAGATGTCTTTGAATGAATCTATGAATGCATCTTTGTAAGGCATATGACATGGAGTGGAATTGTTGAGTCACAGGGTAAAATCTGTTCAAGTTTAATACCTATTGCCAAATAGTTTTCTGAAGTGGTTGTAACATTTCATATCCCATTTGTATTGCATCAGTTTCTACATCCTCACTTATTTTTATCTCTCATCTTTTGCAATTTAACTGTTCTCATGAAAGTATATCACTTTCTTATTTCAATTTGTATTTTTTTGAAAAATACTAAAGTGGAGTAACTTTTCAGATATTTAGTTGCCTTTTGTATATCATCTTTTGTGAAAGTTTATTCAAATAATTTTCCTATTTTTAAAATTGGGTTAGCTG
Source organism: Vespertilio murinus (assembly GCA_963924515.1). NCBI lineage: Eukaryota > Metazoa > Chordata > Mammalia > Chiroptera > Vespertilionidae > Vespertilio > Vespertilio murinus. The sequence continues at coordinate 56,445,833 of OZ004706.1, forward strand.
CCTTTTTCTTATTGATTCACAGAAACTTCAATAGATTATTTATCCTTTTTTTGATATATAGTAATTTTTCCCCAATTTGGTAAGTTGCCTTTTTATTACCTTTAGGGTGCTTTAATGGACAAAGGTTTGTATTTTAATATGGTCCATCATAAATTTCCTATGATAGCTAGTGAAAAGGAAACAAACCCTAGTACACTGCTGATGGGAATGCAGACTAGTGCAGCTATTGTGGAAACAGCATGGAGTTTCCTCAAAAAATTAAAAATGGAATTCCCATTTGACCCAGTGATCTCACTTCTAGGAATATATTCTAAGAAACTTGAAATACCAATCAGAAAGAATATGTGCACCCGTATGTTTACAGCAGTACAATTCACAATACCTGAGATTTGGAAACAGCCCAAGTGCCCATCAACAGATGAGTGATTAAAAAACAAAACAAAAAATGGTGGTATATTTATTCAATGGGATATTATGTGGCTTTTAAAAAGAAGGAATTCTTGCCATTTGCAACAGCATGGATGGACCTGGAGAGTATTATGCTAAGTGAAATAACCCAGATAAAGATAAGTATCACGTGATCTCACTCATATGTGGAATCTAATGAACTAAATAAACTGATGATTAAAAATAGATCTAGAGACATAGAAGCATGAACAATTGTTGAACCTCAGGGGGAAGGCAGGGGAGAGTAGGTAGGAAGAGATCAACCGATGAACTTGTGTGCATACCTTCTTAACCCATGGACACAGGCAATGGAGTGGTGGGAGTCTCGGGTGTCAGAAGCGGGTGAAAAGAGGTTAATGGTGGCAAAAAGAGGACTTTTGTAATACTTTCAACAAGGATTTTTAATAAATAAAAAAAGAAGAAAATTAGTCATATTAAATAATATGTAATATATATATAGCCATATTAAATTTTATATATTATATATAGTCATATTAAATTATATATACTATATATAACCAAATTAAATTTTATATATATATATATATATATATATATATATATATATATATATATATTGAGAGAGAGAGAGAGAGAGAGAGAGAGAGAGAGGGAGAGGGAGAGGGAGAGGGAGAGGAGAGAGGGGCAATATGCAAATTAGGCTGGGATGCCATATCAGTCTTGACTGGTCAGGCAGAGGCTATACAATCAGGTGAGGCCCAGAGTGGAGATGGAGGCAGAGACAGGGGGTCTGCCCGAGCAACCACAGAACAGACACAGGCAGGGGGGCCTGCTGCAGCCCATCAGTAGTCCCACCTCTGGCATAAGCTGCAGAGGAAACACCTTTTCTGACTGCTCATTGGCTAAGATGACAGTAGTGTTCTTGGTAACTTGGGTAATAAGAATCCAAGAAGGTGACCTAGGGTTTCTCCACCTCACTCCTGGAGAAAAAAATCGAAGGTCCACTGCTGGAGGAACTAAGAAATGTTATATCCTGCCCTTGCCAGTTTGTCTCAGTGGGTAGAGCTTCAGCCTGCAGACCACAGAGTCCGGGTTCGATTCTGATCAAGGGCATGTATCTAGGTTGCAGACTTCTTCCTGGTCGGAGCCCAGGTCAGGGCTCATGAAGGAGGCAACCAATCAAAATGTCACTCTCATATTGATGTTACTGTCTTTCCCTCTCTCTCCCTCACTCTCTAAAAATCAATGGCAAAATACCCTCAGGTGAAAAGAAAGGAAAGAAGGAAGGAAGGAAGGAAGGAAGGAAGGAAGGAAGGAAGGAAGGAAGGAAGGAAGGAAGGAAGGAAGAAGGAATGCCATATCCTATGAAAGAGACATCTTAAAAATGCCTAAAGAAAGTTGACATTTTTTCATGGTGAAGGGACTGGAGTCTGTGTTGATGAAAATACCTTGGTGGCTCTGGCAGTCTCTGGTTTCTCAGTATTTCACTTTCCTCCACTACACACATCACAGTAGCTCTCTGCCTGGCCAAGCCCTGATCCTCAGAATCCACAAATGATCCCAGAGGGATGAATCCAAAGCCAATCACCCAACTAGCTTGAAATGGCTCCTCTTTGTCTAAAAACCTATCTATCCAATCTAGCTATTTCCAACAGATATAAAAAGGATTTTGAAATATGACTTTTGAAACCTTCTTCATGTATTTGATAGGGAGTTAGAAATGTGTCCTGAGAGTAAAAGTGTAGCTGCTTGAGCGGAAGTGCAACATTTTGATACAGAAAAAACATTGGATTATAATTGTTTTATGGGAATTTCTCCCCGCCACACACATTTTTTACAAAGAAAAAAAAAAAGCTTTTCAAATCCAAATATGAAAAAAATATGTTATTAAAGGTTTCATGATATGTTTATAAATATCAAAATGTCAAAAATAAATTGCCCCTAGTAATATGACATGATGTAGAACTGAGTAGATCCTTGGATCTTGTTCCTCTGTTGCCAAGAGGAGACATGAGGTTTAACCATGATTAATGAGGATCCTCGAGCCTAAGTAATTAGTGATGGTTTAGAATCCAGCAATTCCAGCACTCAATCCAGTATTCTTTTTACTATACCATCTAACCTTGATTTTGAGAGCATTTCAAGATCAAGATGTTTACTTTACCTTAATTAACATTAATTTTTAGATGTTTACCTACTAGGAAATTTGCTAGGAAGTTTAAAAATACAGCTAATTTAGAAAATTGTTTTATTATTTTTGTAGCATAAAATGAAAAATTGCCACTTGTTCAAATTGATGAGTTCCTTCAATGGTCATTGATAAGCTATAGAAAACTTGAAAGTAGCTCTGATGTAGATGATTTTATTAGGAGAATACCTAATAGCTGGAATAATTTTGAAACTAGAGGTGTAACCCCTATGGGTAAGTTAGGAATCTAAAAGTCATTATTGGGGGGCAGTAGAAAAGTGTCTCTAGCTTTGAATAAAACTCAGAATAAAAAGGCATTTGCTTTAATGACATAATTCTTAGAGAATTAGTTGCTGAGAGGTCACTGGAGGAAAAAAGTGAAATCATTTTCCCATTTATATGAGTTTAAGATAATTTTCATATTATCAAGTCAATCCCTTTCATAAAGCTATATAATGTAATAAAAGATTCTAGTGATATAGTTAAGACAGTTAAAATTCCTTATTATTTTAATGAATAATAGCCTGACCTTGGCACCATGGATGGACATAAAAATAATTGTTCTAAGATACCGAAAAGCATTTTATATTAATGCAATAAAATAAAAATAATATAAGAAATTTATATTGCTTTAGGAGAGTACCACAAAACTTAAAAACATGCTTTTACTATTAAAAATATACCTTAAGTCTTGAATAAGCACATATTTCTAGCCCAAGATAGTCTCTGATTAATGTACCAATTGCTATGGTCTTGGATGTGTGTACTTTGCTTTTAATTTTCATGAAAAATTGAAGGATTTATTTGAAACTTTTTTTTTGCTTTTTAAATAAGTTTTACTTTTTCAATTATAGTATAATATTAGTTTTAAGCACACAATATAGTGCTTAGACATTTGTATAGCATGAAGTGATAATTCAATAAATCCAGTACCCATCTGACATTATTCATAGTTAGTACAACAGTATTGACTATATTTTCTATGCTGTACTTGACATCCCCATTTCTATATCTATAACTAGCAATTTGTATTTTGAAATCCCTTTAACTTTTTCACCCATCCCCCAACTCCTCTAAACCCCAAACTCCCAGGTCTAGCAACCAGTTTTTTCTCTGTGCCTATGAGTTTGTTTCTATTTTGTGTGTTCCTTTGTTTTATTTTGTAATTTCCACATAAAGTTGAAATTATGTGATACTTGTCTTTCTCTATCTAACTCATTTCACTTAGCATAATACCCTCTAAGTCCATGCATGCAAATAGTAAAAATTTGTTCTTTGTTGTGACCACGTAATTTCCATTGATTTCCATTATATAAATGCACCGCTTGTTTTGCTTCCTTCCCTTGGCATTGTAAAAAATAAATAAATAAAATGCTGCAATGACCATAAGGGTGTACAGAATGATACCTAACCAACTGAACCACAGCAGCCAGGACCATTGGTTGATTCTTATATGTGCCATGACTGAGAATCAAATTCCCAACCTTAGTGTATCTGGCTGACCCTCTAACCAACTGAGTGACCTGAGCAGGGCAACATCAGCTTTCTATCAATTAGTTGCCTAATAATCACCATACCTTATCTTATTGTTTCCAGTCCAGTTTCCCAACTTCCTCTCAATAGATTCAAGTACTTAGAAATGCCCCTTCTAACACAAAGAGCTTTGCAGGAAAAAGTATTCTGAAGTACAGCTGTTCTAAAAAGAAAGAGTAACACTTTGAAGTAATGACCTGGATAATTAATGCTGAAATCCAGTACAAATCCTATTCCTGCAGAAGTACTTATGACATCCACATTAATACTAAATGAGCCCATCAGAATTAATGTCCTTGCAATAAATACCAAAGGAGTTGAAAATGATTAGGCTATTATTGTAAAGTGCTACATTGAGAGAAAAAATAAAAAAGACTAAGGCTTAAAAGAAAATAGTAGTGATTTGTTTCAGAGACAAAAGCTACTGGATCCCATATTTGCTAAAAATAATAAAGATTTAAAAGTACATAGAAGTTCTATTCACAATTTCAATTTTTAAAAATTGATATGTCTGAATTTCATAAAAACTGGTAACAATACCCTACCTCTTCTTGAACAACCTTAAACTTGATTTATATACCATATATACATATGAAATCTATAGAAACATATTTTCCTCATATATAACTTTAAGGTTTTATTCTTGAAACAATGATACTATGGTCATATTAACTTATGATCTAAATAATAAAACCTTAAAATAACTATAGAGTGTCCTAATCTAGTCATTTTCAAACTGCTTCACAACCTAAGATATCCGTTTCCTAAAGAGCCTGCCATGACAGGAAGTGAAATGAAGCAAAATCTATGGGGAAATAGTATTTCCTCCACCTCCTACCACACCCACTATAAGCTGAGAAGCTCCTTTGTTCTCTGTTTTAACTTTTATGCTTCTGTGTAAGGTTTTAGTGGGGGGGAAGCATTGTATAAAAACATTTTAAAAAATGAGTTTGGGCAGGATTTTCCTAATAAAAACTCCAGAAGCAAATGATCTGTTATTGTATCTTTAAATAAAAATAGAGGTTTCTATGACCTTGTTTTGGTTCTCAGCGAAGACTGAACTGTAGCATTCAAATATCTTCAAGCTACAATGCTTCTCTTCTTAATTATCTCAAAGCTTACCCAAGTCACTTGACTGTATTGCTAGTGAGCTTTCTCAAATGTAGCCCTGATAATATCACTACTTTGCCTCTAAGCCTTCCAATGCTTTCCAAGCTTCCAAAATGGCATCTATCATCTTTTACCACAACTCAATTAAAAAAAAAAACATATAAAAAGTTTTTAATTAATATTATATTAGTAACACACTATACTGATTTATATTTCCACATTTTGTGGCTTAGAATATCTTTCACTTTGACCATATGGTAGATGTTCACAGGAGACAAACTCATGAGTAACTTCTGCAATTATTCTGAATATAATTGATAATGCCCTTCTTTACTTTACTTCTATAGATAGTATATATTTTTACTCATACCACTCACAGACTCCAATATACATATTTCCATAGAATCACAGTTAAACTATAAATCTGAATTTTCAACAAATCAGGCAGGTGATATTTCTACCAAAAATCTTTTAAGAATTACTATCTTTTGCTTCTAAGAATATCTGGGAAATAATGTTTTTTAATCAGAGAATATGTGTTGATTAAATTAATAATACCAACCTCTGGAATTGGCCATTGACTATTTATTCTGAGTGCTAAATTAAATTATTATTTGTGAAACTGAATTGCATATGAGTTGCTGTAGATAAAAATATGTCAACTTGCCAAATAACATATTCTGCTCTAACTGCTAAATAATCTTAATATTTGAAGAGAACTACAAAAGTTCACAAATAACCAAATCTATCTTCAGAAAAAAAATAGGTCAAATTTGGAGGCATGACTTTCCCTACTTAAAATATATTAAAAAGCTAAAGTAATCAAAAAGAATGGTTTTGGCATAACAATAGATACATAAATTAATGGAACAGAATAGAGAGCCCAGATATAAACCCATGCATATATGGTCAATTAATTTTTAAATATGTTTTTTATTGATTTCAGAGACAGGAAGGGAGAGACTGAGAGAAATAGAAACATTGATGACAAGAAAGAATCATTGATTGGTTGCTTCCTGCAGGTTCCCTACTAGGAAATGAGCCTGAAACCTGGGCATATGCCCTGACCTGGAATCGAACCATGATATCCTGATATCCATGATGCTCAACCATTGCGCCACACTGGCCAAAAGGACAATTAACTTATGACAAAGGAGTCAAGAATATACAATAAAAACAGACAGTCTTTCATAAATGGTGTAGGGGAAAATGGACAGTCATATGCAGAAGAATGAAACTAGACTACCATTTCATACTGTACAAACAAATTAACTCAAAATGAATTAAAGACTTGCGTGTAATATCTGAAACTTAACACTTCTAAAAGAAAACATAGGCAGTAAGCAACTTGAATCAGTCTTAGGTATGGTTTCATGGATCTGACTTATAAAACAAAGGCAACACAATAAAAAACATTAAACAAGTGGGACTATATAAAACTAAACAATAACAACAAAATTCCACAGCAAATGAAATCAACAAATTTAAAAGGTACTTGATTGAATGGTAGAAAACATTTCCATATAATACATATGATAGAGTTAATATCCAAAAATAATTAAAGATTCCATATAACTCAATAGTGAAAGAAACAAACAACCCAATGAAAAAATGGGCAGAAAATCTGAATAGACTTTTTTCCCCCCTCAGCAGTGACATACATATTGCCAACAGGCAGAGGAAAGATGTTCAATGTTATTAATTATCAAGAGCAATGACATATCACCTCACACCTATTAGAATGGCTATTATCAAAAGAGAAAAATAAGAAGGGTTGGCATGAATATGGAGAAAAGGGAAACCATATGCATTGTTGATAGATTGTTGCAGCCACTATGAAAAGTAGTATGGAGTTTCCTCAAAAAGTTAAAACAGGACTACCATATGATTCAGCAATTTCACGGTTAGGTATTTTTTCAAGTAAAACAAAAATATCAATTTGAAAAAGAAACATGCACCTCCATATAATATGCAGCACTATTTACAACAGCCAAGGTGTAGAAACAACCTAAGTGTTCATCAATAAATGGGCAAAAATGTTAGGTACACTGACAGACACACACAATACTGATAAGCTGTAAAAAGGATGGATTCTTGCCATTCACAACAATACTGGTAGATCTGGAGGGGATTATGCTAGGCTAAATAAGTCAGAAAAAGACAAATACCATATTATCTCAAATATATATGGAATCTAAAAAGCAAAACAAAAAATCTACTTCATAGATACAGAAAATAGATTGGGGGGGTAAGATGGATGAAGAGGATCAATAGGTATAAACTTTCAGTTATAAAATAAGCCATGGGGATATAATGTACAGCATTGTGATTATAGAGAATACTATATTGCAGATTTAACAATTGTTAAATGAGGACATTGTAAAAGTCCTTATTCCAAGATTTAAAAAAATCAGTAACTATGTATGTTGATAGATGCTAATTAGACTTATTATGGTTATCAATTAACAATGTATACAAACATTAAAGTATTATGTTCTACATCTGCAACTAATCTAATGTCATATGCCAATTATACCTCAATTTAAAAAAAATAGGAAGAAAAGAATAAGATGTAGCATCTCTCACTTAAAGCAGTGCGCTATTAAATTTATTTTTTATAACTAAAGTATCCTCCAATAAAATATCACTGAACTTATCCAGTAAAATATTTTGTCACTGGTAAATACAACTTTCCTTTAGTTTTCAGTGAGTTTTATAAGACTACTAGAGGCCTGGTGCACAAAATCTGTGTCAGTCAGGGGTATCCCTCAGCCTGACCTGCACCCTCTCACAATTTAGGGGCCCTTGGGGGATGTCCAACTGCTGGTTTAGGCCCAATCCCTTAGGGATCCCTGCAGGATCAAGTCTGAACTGGCAGTTGGACATCCCTCTCACAATCTAGGTCTGCTGGCTCCTAACTTCTCACCTGCCTGCCTTCCTGCCTGCCTGATCTCCTCTAACTGCTCACCTGCCTGCCTGATAGCCCCTAACTGCCTCTGCCTTGGCCCCCTGCCACCACGGCTTAGTTCAAAAAGATGTCTAAAATAACATCCAGAAGGTTGGTTAGCTTTCTGGCCTAATTAGCACATTATGCTTGTATTATTATAGATGTCTTCATCAATACAGGACAAAGATATTTTCCTCCATAAATAAGGGCATGTCCAAAGATATTTTCCTCCATAAATAAGGGCATATCCAAAAGAGTTCCATTTCTTTCTTTCTTTCCTTTTCCTCAACAACCTTGTTACTGTTCACAGATTACCAATTCTAAGCTAATGTTTACCTAGTGCAAACCTAGTCTAGCCATTCTTTTTACTCATTATCTTGCCTCTAAAGGCTAGATAAATATCTATATTCAGATATTTTATCACCACAATAAGCACTGTTGACACTAAATACAACAACCATTTACTTGGGAAAATGCATAGATCTAATTTTTGTATAGAGCCACGGAATTATCAGCAAACCAAAATTAAAACCTAGAAAGCATCATAAATTATTCTCTCCCTCTCCTTTTGCCATCAGCTGAGAATCTCCAAATTCCACAGCATCTGTTGTTCCTTTATTTCTGTTCTCAGTACCATCACCACTTCTGCCCTCGAAGAGGAATAGAAACAACTCTCTGCCAAAGGAGGTCCTTGTTTCTTGTTTTACTCAACATAAATTCGCGCCGCAGAAAACTGCTCACATGAGCTTCTCAAGTATAATTCTTGATGAATTGCTCTCCTGCCAAAATCCTTGCACTTAATCACCAGGTCCTACATAATTTTGGTTGTCTAAAATGTTTTCATAAGATAATATTGTAAACTTATCTTCTACACTTACACTCAACTCTTGCCAAAAAATAGTAAATCATTATTCTCATCCTCTCCTCTCCATCGCCCTTTTCAGCCCCTACCAGAATGCATTGCTTCTCTCCAGGCTGTCTTCTATATGTCCCTCAACAAGCAATTCTCCCCATTCTTTCTTCTCTCACCTCACATCTTTCAATTCAAATACCAGAGCATACCTATATTTAAGTGAAGCCATTGATTCCAATGCATAAATCTGTAATTGATTCAAACATGAGGGTTTGGGGGATGCGGCTCAGCTCCTTGCAAAATACCTTGACTTTGAGAGTTCAACGCTAGACTCTGGTATTTAACTTTGCTTACTGACGATAGTCCAGTAACTTCTATACACAAATAAGTAACTATCACCCAGGGCGGCCTAAACTTCAGACCTCATTGTTTTTGAGAGAAGGACGGCTATAAGGTTCTATCTAAGAAGTAAAATTCTTGAGAATAACAGATTCTTTGGTTTGTTTACCCATTCATTCCAATACCAGACCACGAGACATCAGAGGGAAACAAGGCAAATAAGGCATATCCTGGCCTGAGAAGTTCTCAAAGCTAAAGAGGTTCCAACAAATATTGCTGGGTAAGTCCCCATTGTTCATTGTTAGTTTATTTCTGTTAAAGGGCCAGCATCTCTCCTGTGGGCAAGGGTAAACGGAAAGGGTTTAAAGGAATCATATTTCTCTCACCTGCTCCCACAAGCAACAGCTTTTTTCTTTTTTTTTTCTTTTTTCAAGAAGTATCAACTGCTACTATAGGAGTCTCCTAAACTAAAGGAAAGTTGAAACCCTATTAAATGATTGGTTATAGCAGTGATTCAACCAGTGTGCTGCAAGAATTTTTAAAACATGAAATTCCTGGCTAGTTAGTCAGGGGCACTGACCTCTTTCCCTAGATTGTTAAGTAAAAAAAAAAAAAAAAAAATTGACTACAGGCAACACAACAATAGCCATCTACTTTGAATAAAAATTATACCTATTTTTGTGGTAATATCAGCAAAAACTTACATTTTTGGTGTGACTCAGAATTTTAGGTAATTAGTTTATGTATGCCATGAGATGAAAAAGATGAAAGTCACTGGGTGACAAAATATCCTTCCATATAGACTTTAAGTCAATTGTACTTTTTCTCTTATAAACTAGAGATCCGGTGCACAGATTTGTGCACTGGTGGGGTCCCTCACCCTGGCTTCTCACAATCTGGGACCGCTCTGGGTCTAACATTCCCCAAAAGATGCAGTAGTGTGGTAAGTGGCATGGCGATGTACCGCTCCTGCTCATCCCAGCCCTCCGCACCTGCCACTGCTGCTCAGGTGCACAATAGGAGTGTCTGCGGGAGGGGCTCATGCAGGAGCCCCTTTCTGGTCAGTGCACATCATAGTTACCAGCTGGTCATTTGGTCATCTGGTTGCTTAGGCTTGTATATACATAGACTAGAGGCCTGGTGCATGAAATTCATGCATGGGGGTGTACCTCAGCCCAACCTGCACCCTCTCCAATCTGACTGCCAGTTTAGGTCTGATTCCACAGGAACATCTCTCTCACATCCAGGACTACTGGCTCCTAACCACTTACCTGCCTGCCTGCCTGCCTGATTGCTCCTAACCACTCTGCCTGCCAGCCTGAAAGCCCCCTAACCACTCTCTTGCCAGCCTGATGATGCCTAACTGCTCCCTTGTTGGCATGATAGTCCCAAACTGCCCTCCCCTGTTGGCCCAATAGCCCCCAACTGCCTTCCCCTGCATTGCTGAGGAGACTGGGGGACTGAGGCTGGATGAGGCCTGACTCGGGGACTAAGGCTGGATGAGGTGGGGCTGAGGGGACTGGGCACCACCCTCTTGGTGCTTTGGGTACTGTCATCTTGTGAGGGAGTGATTGTTAATTAGCATATTCCCTCTTTATTACATAGGATACAGTAGAGGCCCTGTGTATGAATATTTGCATGGGTAGGGTCCCTTGGCCTGGCTGTCAATCGGGGCTGATCAGGGCCAGTAGAGACTGGCTGGCTGGGGTAAGGGACCATGGGAGGTAAGCCGGTTGGGGGAGGAACCATTGGAGGTTGGCTGTGGGAATGTACTGAAAGTCAGTAGGATCCCTGAACACGACCCACATGGTTCAGGGCCCACTCAGGGTCCAGTTTCTGGAGGAGGCCACACACTAAAATGAAGAGAAAGACTGGAAAAGTGTTAATTTGGGAAAATGGGGGCCAGGCAGGAGTCAACCTCTATTGGGAAGACTACCACCAGGCTCTGGCCTTGCTATCCCTTTTATTGAGGCTATGGGATACACCCATTACCCTTAAGCAGGTTTGGGAGACACCCATACCCCTTAGGCAGGTAATAAGCGGATTATCATATCAGTAAGGATTTACCTGATTACAAGATGGGGAATTTGCCTCAATTACCATTGTCTCAATTAGATAGGGAGTGGTTGGCTCTGACCTTTCAGAGCTTCAAGGTTGACCAGCCTTTTACATCTTTCTATTAGTGAGACAATGATTGGTTTCTGGCAACTGACCACCAGGGTACCACTCCTACACTGAGCATCTCTCCCCTGGTGGTCAGTGTGTCGTCATAGTGACCAGGAGACTGCATTAACAGTCATTTAGGCTTTTATATATATCTAGATAACAAATACTTCCTGCATTTAAAAATTAATAATCATATTAAGACATAGAAGATAGATTTGTACAAAGCAGTGAAAATGAAGTACTAAAATAATAATAATAATAATAATAATTAATACTTAAATAGAACATCCAAGATGGCGGCCTAGGCAGTCTCCTAAGCTGCCGCCTCATCAACAATTTAATTAAAAAAACAACTAAAATCAAAAAGGACTTCACCAAAACGTCAGGAAAGCTGGCAGAGTGGAATAGCTACAACTAGAAAGAAAGAGAGAGGCTCATGGATCGGACTGGGAGCCGAAAAGCGCTGAGGTAGGGAGACGCTCACGCACGCGGCCGCCGAATACCTGCCTGGCGGGAGGGAAGGAATTCCCCGATTGCACGGAACCCTTTCTGACTGTACTGAACCCCAGCCCCGGCTGAAATTCCGTGGTCCCAGGCTCATACGGGTGGAGTCTGGACTGTAGAGAAAGACACCCAGAGACTCAGAGACTCAGAGACTGGGAGACCGGGGACTGGGAGCAGCAGTCGCAGCCGGCAGGGTCTACAGACTCGCGTGCACGAGCAAGTACGCGCTGAGGTCTGACCGCTGCCTCTCCGGAGCGGAAGGAGCCAGAAGCTCCAGGTCTGACCGCGGAGGCTGCCGCTGCCTCTATGTACAAGGTGGCGGCCTCTCTGTAGCGGAAGGAGTCAGAAGCTCCAGACTACAGAGACCAGCCCAAGTCCGGGTGAGCCCCTGGGGCACCCACGCTCCACTTGGGGAAACTGGGCCGGTCAGGCGGAAACTCAGGCGAGCGCACAAGGGCAGGGCAGAAGCCAAGACTGTCAGTTCAGCCCTGAGACTCCGCCCCATCCAAGCTGAGCAGAGGCTTCTGCAGTTTTTCAAGTCTGATCCTATAAGACTGTCTCCAATACAGAAGTTATCCCAGAGTAGACACAGCTGATACCCACATCCAATTGGCCTGAAGGTCAATTCACAACAATAGAGACTTAGCTACAACAAGGCTGTGCACGCAGTCCACAAAGGGGATCACCAAGAGTGTCTACCTCAGGTAACTGAGGAGGCTGACCCACTGTGCTATATAGGACACCAAACACACAAAGCCATCCTACCAACTCTGAAAAATAGTAAAAATGCCGAGACAAGGAAATAGATCTCAAACAAAAGAGATGGAGGATATAGAGTTCAGAACTACGGTTCTAAGGTTATGCAACAATATCCTAGAAAAGCTCGATAAATTTCATGAGACCCAACTAAAAAGTATAGATAAACTGACTAAATTGGAAAATATTATGCAGAGATCCAACAGCAGAATGGAAGAACACAAGAATCAGGTCAAAGAGCCAAAAGACACTCCGCTGGAGAAGGAAGAAGAAAAGAGGATCCAGAAAGTTGAAGATAGTGTAAGGAGCCTCTGGGACAACTGCAAGCGCACCAACATCAGAATTATGGGGGTGCCAGAAGAGGGAGTGCAAAATACTGAAAACATATTTGAAGAAATAATATCAGAAAACTTCCCTCACCTGGTGAAAGAAACAGACTTACAAGTACAGGAAGCCTACAGAACCCCAAACAAGAGGAATCCAAAGAAAAATTCTTCTCGACACATCATCATCAATATGCCAAGGGTAAAAGACAAAAAGAGGATCTTACAAGCAGCAAGAGAAAAGCAGTTGGTTACCTATAAGGGAGCACCCATAAGACTATCAGCTGATTTCTCAACAGAAACCATGCAGGCCAGAAGGGAGTGGCAAGAAATATTCAAAGTGATGAATAGGGAGAACCTACAACCAAGATTACTGTATCCAGCAAAGTTATCATTCAGAATTGGAGGGCAGATAAAGAGCTTCACAGATAAGAAAAAGCTAAAGGAGTTCATCACCACCAAACCAGTATTATATGAAATGCTGAAAGGTATTACTTAAGAAGAGGAAGAAGGTCAAGTGAATTAAAAATCTCAGGAATAGAATAAACTGGTGAATATAATAGAATTAGGGGCAAAGAAAGGGAGTGGATAGATAATTATCAGGGTGAAAGGGGTGTGGGGTGCAGAGACTGGATTAAAATTGTATAACCTATGGATGAGGACAATAGTGGGGGGAGGGGGTAAGGGCAGAGGGTGGGGTGGGAATCAGGTGGAAGGGAGCTATGGGGGAGAAAAAGGAGAAACAATTGTAATAATCTGAGCAATAAAGATTTATTTTAAAAAAAAATAAAAATAAATAGGTAGCCAGAGGCAGCACAGACTTTGTAAAACATACAGCCAGAGTAACAGATATGTCTCCATCTGAGGACAGAAATTCAATTCTTTGTATATATTATAGCATCCCAAAATATAATAAATCACGCCATATATATAAAAAAAAAATACTTAAATAAGTTCAAAGGGTGAAATGGGTCAAGTACCTGATAGAGTTATTAAACAGGGGGACATATTCAGGGAAAGATGATCTTTAGTGCAGTTTCTAGCAAAATAAAAAAGAAGAAGCAATTTACAGAGGAAATCCCAAAAGCTAAGAACCAAATGAAGAGATGATCAAAATCACCAGTAATAAGACAAATGCAAATGAGAGCTAAAATAGTACATAATTTTATGATTGTTATATTGGCAAAAACTAGAAAAACTGAATAATGCCAAATGTTGAAGGTGACACATATACAAATTGCTTGTGGGAGTGTAGGTTGATGCACGCTTCTGGAGAGCAATCTGGTTGTAGTTCACAAATTAAGTATATAAATAGCAGCCCCACTCATGCGTTTATAACACCCACCCACATAAGCAATTATTCTCTCTCAATCCATGAAAGGGCATATGCAAAATTGTTCATATAATATTTCATGAGCTATTATGCAACAATTAGAAATAATATGTAAAATGTACACATAACATAATGAAAACACTTTAAAATAGTACTTATTGTGTAGAACTCTGAAGTATATGACATTTTACCATACTTTCAATTAACAAATTAGTCTGCCATAGATATATGAAATTCTGACACAAAACATGAGATTGAGATCAGAGAGAAAGTAGTTATTGATCATGATAATGCAAGTTGCATGGCCTTCATGATTATACCCATTTCTCATGCCCTCAGTTCAACAGAGGCTATACTATTGGCCTAGATGAAGGTTAAATACATGGTAAGTTTGCAATAAAGGAATCTACTTGTTCTGTCTTTCCATTAGACCAGCCGTGGGCAAACTACGGCCCGCGGGCCGAATCCGGCCCATTCAGCTGTTCTATCGGGCCCACGGAGATGAAAAAGCGAAGGGTTTTCTTGCTCTCCCCTCCGCTCCTTCAGCAGTAGCCCAAGATGAGAGTGCCAGCATGGTCAGATTGCTTTTGTTGCGGCCCTCTGGTCCAGTTTAAGAACCCATTGGGCCCTCAAGTCAAAAAGTTTGCCCACCCCTGCACTAGACCATCAATAACCCATTGGCTTTCCTTAAGGTTGTCCCACTGTGATTGTAAGATGTGTGCTCCAGTTCTAATCATCACATCATCATAGCTGGACTTAATACAGAAATACATGGGGATTAGAAGTGCCACAATGAGCTCTCCTTTTATTAATAAAGGAAAGCTTCCCAGAAATCTATGTTATTACCTTCTATAGAGATATTTGGTCCAATAGCTGGGAAAGTTTAGGAATTGGAAACATGACTGTCATATTTGGTACAGACCACTTTTCCTCAGCAGGGGCATAGAGCTGTATACAATAATGGTGGAGTCCTGTGAGCAAGAAAGAAGCTATTAATAGATAAAAGGGTAGGTGATTTGCAATGCATGTCATATATTTTAATCAAGATAACTCAAGAACTGGGGCAGAAGCATTTAACTTACACAGATTCCCATCCGGTAGGATTAAGATTTTACCTTGTATGAAAATGGCAGTCCATTAAGGATGGGTGAAAAAATAATGTCCATTTTATAATTTTGTGGTGCATTCTATTTTATTTCCTTAATTTAATAAACTTCATGTGCTTAGTTCTCTTTTTTGAACCATCCATTCTTGACTATCTATTTGTCCTAAAAAAAAGAATAATTCAGAAAAGTTTCTGAAATTTCCTCTGACAATGTTGTCACATTCCAAGAAACATTATGGTTATTTTTTTTTTTAAATCAACTACCACTCTGATTAATAACAGTTTGGTGGTAAATTTTACAGAGGTTAGTTTTTAGTTCATATACACATGTAAGATGTACAGTAAATTACCTTATGTATAAAATGTCAAGTAATTGCTCCCCAAATATACATAGCTATTTAAATTCAATAAATATTAATCTATCAATCAAAACGGAATAGAAGCAATTTGAGTCTTGATTTTAATTTCCCTTGGCAAATTTCAAAGAGGAGGTGATGCAGTCTGCATTACAAATTATGTCCAAATCTTATTTTTTAAAAATCTCTCAAATTTTCTAAAGCTGTCTAGCCTGTGTGGCCAGTGGCTGAATGTCTACCTATGACCCAGGAGGTCACATTTTATTCCCAGTCAGGGCACATGCCCAGGTTGCAGGCTGGATTCCCAGTGGAGGACATGCAGGAAGTAGCTGATCAGTAATTCTCTCTCATCATTGATATTTCTATCCCTCTCTCCCCTTCTTCCTTCCTCTCTGAAATCAATAAAGATATTTTGAAAAAAATATTCAAAAGTTTCAAATCCACATTGGCTCTTGATGCCCTTAATCCATTTTTCCACTGTTGGCAGATCTGTGTTTCTCAATTGCTCTTTCCAGTGCTGGCTCATAGATTTTCTGCTCTTCTGGTTCTTATTCTCACTCATTAACCTTAATTTTAATTATATCCAAGAAGAATAGGACTTGACAAATCCTTCTTAGAATGTTATTACCAGTAGGAAGGATATGGATTGGAGGGAGACGCCGACTACATGAAGATGTGGTGAATATGTATACATTAGTATTTATAGATGTTTTATACAAAATAACACTTTTCTTAATTATCTTAAACAAATAGGCAGTGGTGCACAAGTATTAGAAGACTGAAAGATATAAAGGCCACTGGGAGGCCAAAATGAAATGACAATAAAAGAAACAAAAATAGAAAAGAGGAGGAGATAAGAAAGCAAGCACTGAGAAAAATACAGGAAATAGGGAGTTGCTGTTCAAAGGATATAAAGTTTCAGTCATTCTGGATGAAAGTCTTCTAAGATCTGCGCTACAATATTGTGCTATTAATTAACAATATTGTATTGCACACTTAAAAATCTGTTAAGAAGGTAGGTCTCATGTTATGTTTTATTTTTTCTTTAACCACAATAAAAAAATTGTAGCATGAAAAAGAGTCAGTGCAATTAAAATTTGCTAGTAAATGGAATCATTTTTAATTTTTATTCAAATAAATAAAAATAATTAAAAGTGAATGTGAAATCTCAATAAAAATTCATAGTTGATAGCATCAGAACAACAGAAATACAACTTCCATTTATATAATAATATAAAAAGTTCACTAAAAATAATGTATTCTATCGTATTTTCAGATTCTTAGATAATAAAATATTTGCTAACATTTTAAATGTCAACATGTAAAAAAAACACAATTGCCAAAAACAAAATTTTATAATAAAATTATAAGAATAAGA
Source organism: Vespertilio murinus (assembly GCA_963924515.1). NCBI lineage: Eukaryota > Metazoa > Chordata > Mammalia > Chiroptera > Vespertilionidae > Vespertilio > Vespertilio murinus. The sequence goes on from OZ004706.1 coordinate 56,463,132, forward strand.
TAATAGTTGTGCTTTAGTATGCTGATTAAATAAAATATAACTGCTTTCAAGGAGGAGGAAATGAAACCAGGAGGTTTAAAAAAGCAATATTGAGGTTTGCATAAATAAAGTAGAATCAAATCAGAAAGGACTGCATATGTTTATTACCAGAGATTTTCTATAAAAGCTTCTACAGTCTCTATGCTTATCAATCATGGGAATTTTTCACCTTTTAGCCCTGGAAAATACAAGAAATACAGGTGATTTGACTCTGTAAAAATTACTTTAAGAGAATTGTATTAATTCTCTTAACACATTATCAATGCCCAGCAGAATAAGACTATTATGTCTACAGTGCTTTGTTCATGTCTCCTTAATAAAGACAAAGAACCACCAAGTTAGTCACCTATAGCACTGAATCCAAACTGTACATTTCAGACTTTTAGATATTGTGTTTTGGACCTAAATAGAAACTATATTGAGCTTTTTCACTATTATCTGATGATCAGTAATGAAGATGTCCTTCTGCTTATCCATAGCATTAATTAACTATGTATTTATTTATTTATTTATTTATTTATTTATTTATTTGTTTGTTTGTTTGTTTTAGCAAAGTGATTGGGACATGTATGTGTGTGTGTGTGTGTGTGTGTGTGTGTTTCAAGAGGTTGGAAAATAATGTAATTATATCGCAAGGTGATAATTTATAGGTTAATAAATAAAGATATAACAAAATAAGGTATGCTTGCTATAGGTGCTTTTTCTCATAATCTGTTCTTTGGTAGTTACTCTACATATAAGCATTAGAAATTTTATACACAGTTGGTAAATAATAAATGTATCATTAGCAATGAGTAAACCTAGACATTTTTTTTTTAGAAACAGCAATTAATCCTCATAACACCCTAGGAACTGTGATATTTTACTACCATATGATTTATTTTTTTCTTTTTCTTTTTTTAAACAAAGCAATTTCTTCAATTTCTAGGGTATGCTTTTGGCAGGAAAAGTTAAACATGTTGGTTTTGTTCCCAGACCTGCCACCCACATGCTGTGCGATGCATTTATACTCATTTTGCCTCAGTTTCTCCCATGACTGAAATAAAATAGTAACGGTTGTCACTTTCAAATCTCATTGGGTTTCTCTGAGGAAATAAATGAGTGTAGTGTGAAGTAGTTTGACAGAATGAGGCAAGGATCTTTGAACAGTAAAGAGAATTCAATATAGACGTTTTAACAATAATAATATTACTATTAAACAACTGTATAGCACTGTTCTGTCTTATTTCATTAGCTATTTCTCACCAAAACCCATTTGGGAAATTTGGTGAGAAAGCCCTTTTAAGAAAGAAAGGAAACTAAAACAGCCATAGAAAAAAGGCAGTGTGTAGATGACACTTAAAAACAAAGGATTATAAACCAAATGAAAATTTTGAAATTTTTAGCCTGAAACCTATTCAATTACAGCTTGCCTTATAATTAGCAAGCTTTAGCATTTCCAAGTTTTACTGGAATATCTAAAAATCTTAATAGAAATTCCAGGAAGCTCAGAAACTTCTCAGCACAATATGTAAATGTAAGGGGCAAGAAACAATCAATTTCATGACAAGTATTTCATGTTCCTAATCTAAGTTCCAAAAGTGACTCTGTTAATGGAATATTAAAATGGAATCATTGTAGGAATAAATATTGAAAAACTTCTCCTGCATTTTTAAATGTTTTTTTATTGATTAAGTTATTACTTTTTTTTCTTTCTTTTCATTTCCTATTGAGTCATGAGTGGATAATTGAACATATATTCCTTTTATGTCATATAGTCTTATAGAGATTTTGTTTTCTGGCAAACCACTTAGTAATGGAAAACTATTCTCTTTCCTAAGACAAATGTAAAACTTAGGTTATAGAATTTAAAAAAATATATAATTTGAAATTTATATATATTTTTAGTTGGATTTTTAAAATTCAAGTAAAATTACTGCTATATAATCACACTGGTGTTTTATAATTGAGAACTGGTGTTTTATACTTGAGAACTAGTTGGTTATTTTTGTAAATTGTAACCTTAGATTGTTTTTAGATAGTTGAATTAAGGATACCTAAGCAATACTTTCTCCACTTCTTATCCAATTTTAGCCTATGATTTTTCAAAGAGGCTCAGGAACAATTGAAGCCATACAGTTTTTTTCAAGGAATGTGTAGAAACTAAGCAAACTGTATACAATCAGTTGTGCATTTTATTTTTGTTATACTCAATTTTTTCAAAGCTATTTCTATATGATCCTTTATAATAGTGTGTTCACTTTACAAAAGAAACATGACTTATAGAAACAGAATATGAAATGTTGCTAATAGATTGGTTCTTCCTGAGATTCCAAATAAAACTTCATGATGACCTTACCATTTGTACTCAGTTTTTAATGCTACAATAATGATAGTGATATTTTGCTTTCTAAAAGACACATAATAAAATTGATTTTAAAAATCTCACCTATATAAGACTATTTTTCCTGCAGATATACATCTGAAAATAGCAATTCCAAAGTAATTTAAAATACCCTACCTAATAATAGAGTAATATGCAAATTAACTATCACTGCAATAGGCCCACAAGCTACACCCACCAACCACGCCCACCAGCTGGTCAGAGGGAGTATGCAAATTAATCCAACAAATACGGTGCTAATTTGCATACACATAGGGAGGGAGGAGTGAAGACTGAAGACAACATGAAAGGAAGAGGGAGGGAAAGTAGAAAGCAAGGCAGCTGAGGCTGCTGGAGGGAAAGCACTGGCAGTGTGTGCAGGGTGGGATGGGGCGAGGCACGCAGTGGCAGCATGCATGGGCCACAGAGGTGGAGGGAGGCAGCGGGGTGGCAGGTGTGGCAGGTCAGGTGGGCAGGGCACACAGCAGTGGCATATGGCCCCAGATGGCAGTGGGTGTGGTGGGGTGGGGCAAGCCCTTCCCATCCCTCCTGCTCTGCCCAACCTTTTCCTGCCCACTACAGTAGAGGAGGTAGGAGACGGGAGAGGTAGAGGTGGCAGGAGGGAGGGAAGCCTGTGGACGTCTTGAAGGAATATTCCTGCAACAGGTCCCTAGTCCTATATAAGTCCTATATAATAAAAGTATAATATGTAAATTGACCCTAACTGCAGAACAATAGGTTGCTATGACATGCACTAACCACCAGGGGGCAAGCATTCAATGCAGGAGCTGCCCCCTGGTGGTCAGTGTGCTCCCACAGGGGAGATCTTCTCAGGCACAAGCCAAGCTTCTCCCCCTGGGCAGTGGTTAGGATGTCCGACTGATGGCTTAGGTCCGCTACCATCAGTTGAACATCTGCCAATGGGTCCCGGGCTGCCAGAGGGATGTCTGACTGCCAGCTTAGGCCGGATCCTCCAGGGAGCGGTCCTAAACCAGCAGGTGGACATCCCTCAGGGAGTCCTGGATTGCAAGAAGGCGTAGGCCTGGCTGAGGAGACCGCCCCCCCCTTAAATTTTCATGCACTGAGCCTCTAGTAGATATATATAAGTGGAAGTTTGCCATGATTTGAGAAGAAAATGCTGCATTATTTGCTATCATATCTGACATATGAATTAGGGCTAATATTTCTCTCATTATGAAATGTGAAATATTTGTCAACAGGGTTGACATATACCTTTTGTTTTAGAGGACCTCGAGAAAACATTATCATATATTTTTGCTTAAAAGATTGTGCTGTTTTTAATAGCACACACAATGACTGAGGGTTTCACGCTTTCCAGACTGTGTGTTAGAGTAAGTGTGCTGGAGTCAATGCACATCTCTACCTAACTCCATGTTAATGACATTATTAGGATAACTTGAAATAAGTCCGGATGATGGTGTATACCAAGGAAATTAATGAATATTACATAGTAGGACTTTTTCTCATCCAGAGTCATTTGTTAGGTTGCACTGCCTGGGATACCAGATAATAGTTTTGAGACCCAATACTAACATGAAGGGCATTCTATAACACCAAGCAATGCATTTAAGTGCTTTCCAAAGGGCCCCATTATTAACATAACAAAATACACCTTTATTGCTCTCATCAACTCTGAAATTCCAAAAACTTTAGGAGCTCTGGGCCAAGAATGGGGATGAAGCCCCAAAATATACTTCCTGTGATAAATCACGATTTCCACCTCCCAATAAGAATATGCTCTTAGTGATTCTATCTGCTGCACTATGTTGTTAGACAATGAAAACAGTAAACTACTACTATCAAGGGGTACATCATAAACAGAACATATGCGGGAAAACAATGACAGATCATTTTATTATCAATCATTTAGTACAATTACTCCAGTTCCCTTTAACATGTTGCGATATCTAGTATATATGTTTTCAAAATATAATGGTACCCTTGTAGAGGTAAATATGCTATGGAATATTGGAACAAGTTGATTAGTTAATCATTGAAAATGATAACACAATCTTCAAGAATGAAATGTATAGCTCAGTAATATCTCCCAATACTATGGGAGCCTATTACTGATGAGAGCTCCTCTCCATTCCAAACACACATTACCTCTCTGCTATATTCTTTATAGAGATAAGAAAACAGATTTGTGTATACATTTCTCTCCTTTGGATTTAACAAACTTCTGAGAGAGTAAGAAAGGAAAAAAAGAAAATGTCCACTAACATAATAGGAATTAAATGGCAAATACTCCACTTGTCTAATACTTAATTGTTCTAATTTTAGAAGTTCCAAGTGGATATCTAGTCATATAGAATACTGAAAAATAGTTGAAACTACAGTTTTATAATAATCCTACTTCCTTTGCCCTGTTTTATTTCCCCTACTCCCCTGCATATAACCTTTCATATATTTATTTTCCTGATCTTATTCTTCTTGAAGTATGTTGTTAAATCTTAAGACCTCATAAATTAAACCCTTAGAGTTATGAAAAAAAGTAAGTGAGGTCATTTTGGAGTTGTGTGGCTAATTTACAATCTGAACAGTTGCATTTTTTTTCCATGTTGAAGAAACTTTAAAAAGTTATCAATAGATTTCTTTGTTGCTTTTACTAATGAAGTTGTATTTTTTTCCCCCCACCAGTGGTAGGTGTTGAATAATTTGAATGGGAATTTGAAGGTTCAAGGCTTCCAAACCAGCAGGAGTTAAGCTTAATTGCTTGGAAATACATTTTCATGGCTGATACCAGGAACAGAAAATGTCTGTATGTCAAGAGGCTCTGTGCTAATCAGTTAACCATAACATGCGCCACCCCACATCTAGGGACAATGCAACTGTTAGCAGCTTGAAGCTATTAAAAATGTACCAATGGGGACTTTCTTATACTTTTCCCACGGATATGATTCTTCATCTAAATAAAGGGATAGAGAAATTGTGTACTTAACTACTGTCAGGAAGAATGTAAGTGCATCCCACCTTGTCTGAACTTCAAAACACAGAACATCTAATGTTGCTCATTAAGGTAGCACTGTAAAAGTCAATCAATTGTTAATATGCTCTCTCTCTGTGTCAACTCGGAAGCTGACTATCAGATTTGGTTACCCTCAGGAGACAAGGATTTGATTTCCAGCTCTAGAGATCAGGTCAAGAATTGCAATCACGATTAGTAATTAGTAGTTAGATCTCAATTTGCCACATTAGAAGGTCATTTCTCTGAAGCATTTGGTCTCAGGAGAAGAAAGGCATACGGGAGACAAACTGTTGAATATTTAAAATCTAGGAAAGACTGTAGAGTCAAGATGTTCTTTGAAACTTTAGACATTCTAAGATAATGAGATATTTCTTCAGATCTCATTTAAAAAAATCAATTCATGTCTTTAGGTCTTAATTCTAGGTTTTACACTAACACATAACAGTATGCAACACAATACCCTTGGTTTAAGATATGTTTGTAATCTTTAAAATGATGATATCCCTGTGAAGAGGGATGAAAGACAATATATAAATAGCATTTTAAATACGTTTTACTGTCCTCATCAAAATTATGATTCAGCCCTAACTAGTTTGGCTCAGTGGGAGAGCATCGGCCTGCGGACTGGGGAATCCCAGGTTATATTCAGCCAAGGGCATGTACTTTGGTTGCAGGCACATTCCAAGTGGGGGGGTGTGCAGGAGGAAGCTGATCAATGTTTCTCTCTCATCGATGTTTCTTACTCTTTATCCTCTCTGTAAAAAAATCAATAAAATATAATTTAAAAATATTATTATTTAATAGTATATAAAAATCTAAATAGTGCAATTTATTTTAAATTCATACACTTTATGGTATGAATGTGACTAGTTTGCATAAAGGAACAATCTCAGCAAATATCTAAGATATGTGTAAAATGCATTTTCTGTACTTTCTATATTGAATTTTACTAGTTTACATCCCTATAAATCAGAATAAACTTAACCCTTGTCATTGTCGGAACTTCTACCCAATCCTCAATTTGACATGTTTAATATTCCTAAATCTTACACTGGGTTCTGCAATTGGGTAGGGGAGGGGCAGTGTCTCTGTTCACTGGTCAACACTACATCTTAAATGCAGAGATATCCCATGTATCACTTTGTGCTTGCCAACCAGGTCTGGGAGATCTGTTGGTGCCACATGGTATCACCTGAGACATGGTGACTATATGGGAAGTAGAGTTATTGGTGCCTCAATTGCTATATTCACTAATGCCTTCGGGGGCTTTGCCACTCTGGAGTCTCACTGCCTCTACCAGGAAACTGTCAGAAAATAGGACCCCCATTTATACCATTTCACAGTCTGTGCACCTGTCTCCCATCCACAGCCAAAGTGTCTTTTGAGCTTAATAGAAACACTTCTATCTTCATTGCTTTTTCTAAGACCTCTTCTCTCCACCCCACCCCCTGCCCCAGAACCTACATTTTTCCTTTTCCATATACTGAGATTAAACAAACAAATACAAGGACATTTTATAGATGACTGTTGCCTTAAATGTCACAACATACCTCTTCTGAGAAAATAAAACAGTCAATTGTCTTAGCAGAGAAGAAAATAGGCAAAAAAAAAAAAAATGCAGACAGAAGAAATTAAACATAAATTAATACCCCAAAATATTATCCAGTCATATTCAGAGAATAAATATTTGAGAGTTTCATAAAACATAGGCTATATGAAAAATTTTGATGATATAATTTAGTTATAAACAATATGAATTATTCCAGTATCAGCTAAGTACTAGAAATTCTAAAAGCAAACATTAGTCTTAAACTTGTAAACATGTAGGTATTATTAATGATTAAAGGAAGAATTTTATTACTAGAATCTTTCACAGCAAGTCTGCTGGTTTCTTAAAGAAAATAGTAAGTAGGAAAGGATGAGTATAATTTATGGCATAAGAATTGCTTGAGTTAAGCACATTTGGATGCAGGAAACAAAGGCCTTGCTTAGGTTACTTCAAGTAATGCAGCTTTACTGCAAAGATTTCCAGTATTTCCATTCAGCAGAAGCTTTCAATAGGATATCTGGTTGGAAGGCGGAACTAAACAAGTGGTCTTATATTTGCCTTTTGTAACATACACATTGCTTTTATTTGCATTTTAAAACTCCTTAATCCCACCGATGTGGAATAAAGTTAATAATACAAATATATCAGTATACTGGCATGTAAACAGTATTAGAGAGATAAGCAGATGTCTTTTGAAGAAAAATAGGTATAAAACTAAAATAAAACCAACAGCACAAAGACAATCAAAGACAAAAATAGGTCAATTTAACTTTAATAGCTCTCCATAAAATATAATAGAAAGTAAAACCTGCAGCTTTACATAAATGCTAGGATTTAATTGACCCATATATGAAAATAAAATCAAGTAGCTTTTGTGTTAACATTAAAGAAACAGAGAACAATCAGGAGTTGTGTAAATAAGATAACCCTCCCATCCCCTGTATTGTGATACCACAAGTACACCAGGTTTAAGCTGAATTTTGGTGTGGATAGATTCAGTTCTGTGGGCCACCCAGACGTGGTATTGACCTTCTCAAGAGAAGTATCAAGAGGAAAGATAGATATAGTTAAAAGGTGAATATAAAAGCACAATTTTGAGGTTTTTAAAAATAAACATCTTAACCCAAACATATATACTTGACAACCTTGGAGATATTGTAAACGTCTTGCTTCTATGGGTGGTTCTGGACAGGTCAATATAGTTGACAATTCACATTATTATACTTCCATTTGCCTTAACTACCTGGAAGAAACTTTGAACAAGGAATAGTGAAGGATTTTCTTCCATATATCCTGGGATGGCAGTGATACAAATAGGGCTTTTCCTTTTCTGGCCATCAGCTCTGCGGTTTAGACCTTCCCAGAGAGTGTTAAATAGAGAATAGTGTCAGCAGGATATACCAAAGATTCTTGAAGTCCAATAGCAACTTAATATAAGGTGGGGCAAAAGTAGGTCTACAGTTGTTCATATGGAAAATAGTATAATAATTAATAAATAATATACAAGAATAAACTGTGGGCCCAGCTGGCATGACTCAGTGGTTGAGTGTGTAGACCTATGAACCAGGAGGTCACAGTTGGATTATGGGTACTACTACCATATGCCTGGTTTGCAGGCTCGATCTCCAGTGCGGGACATGAAGTAGGCAGCTGATCAATGATTCTTTCTACTCATTGATGTTTCTATATCTCTCTCCCTCTCCCTTCCTCTCTGAAATCAATAAAAAAATATAATAATTCAAAAATTATTTAAAAAAACACCCAAAATCCCGTGTTTCATGTATTCACAACTATTAACCTACTTTTGCCCAATCCTGTATATTGAAATTTTCCTGTTACTGTTATTATCTAGAAAATGATATTCCCAAGGTATTTAACCTTATGCCCCCCTTATTTACAAGTAACAAAAAACAATTTTTCTGTATTAATCTGATTCTATTCGGACCCAAAGAGTTACGTCTGGGGAAAGGGAATTTAATACAGAAAGTACATGAACAGTTACCTAGAGTTGCTGCAATGCTGCAGGACATTGTGCAAGGCAGTTTTCCTCAGAAGCAGGTCAGTACATTTCTGGAACCAGGAGCATAGCAGACGCCTTTGCAGGATGTGAATCTGTAGAAAAGGAAGTGCAGTTACATTCATTGAGAAGGAAATTCCAATTATAATAATCTACACATTTTAAAGGAAATTTTAATGCATGAGTTAAATTTAAAACAATAATAAAATGGGACATACAGAAAACAAAAAATAAAATTTTAATTTCATGCCTAAAATGTCTGGCTGTATAAAAGAGTGTCTCATTTTAGATATCTTTGATCAATATATAATTTGAATATTAATTCTCTAGTAATATTTCAATGTGTAGGCATTTAGAACACTTAACATTTATGGACCTACCATTCTACCTAAAAAGCATTATATTTAACACTGAGCCTACAAAACTGCTGAGATTGAATTTTTTTTTTCTTCAGTGAAAAGCATACCCCCCAAAATTATCAATGACTACATAAGTCCTCTATTGCGAATATCTAGGGAACAATTGGAACATCTTCAGTAACACAATATTATATCTCCTTCCATTCTGTATTCAACTTGTAATTGAACATGGTAATTTCTGTTGGTCACAATTTCCATCAGTGGTCCGATCTTGGCAATAAGTGTCAGGCAGGAAGTTCAGCAATCTTCTCACCAGCAGTGTATCATGGTTGCAGACCTAGATCTTAGGCTGTTTGTAGCTCTAGATGTCTCTGAGACAGCTCTCACCCACTGCCTGTCAGTTACTCAGGTAGGGATAATTATGTGTTAATGTATTACTTTATCTTCAAAATGTCCTCTTTGACCCATGGATTGTTTAGATAGTATATTGTTTAGTTCCCAAATGTTTGAAGAAATAGTTTTCTCTATTCCTCCTACCAAGTACAATTTTAAGCCATGATCATTATAAGGTAGATATAGAAATAGATAGATGACAGATTAGAGGTAGATAGAGATAGAAATGGAGATGGAGATAGAGACAAAGATAGATAGAATAAAGATAGAGAAATAACTCTGAAATGTAGTATGGAGATAGAATACTGATTAGGGAACTAAAAACCTAAGACATAGTATTTGCTTTGTAAGTATTTGCTTTGCTATGTAAGACATAGCAATTACTTTCCAAATTAAAAAAATATATATATTATTTTCTGGGATGCATATATGTTGTATGAAATAGTTGGATAATATAGGACAAAAAAATCATGCCTTTCAGGGATTCCCCATTGACAAGTAATTATTGTTATACCAATTATTGACATATCCTAATTTTTCATTAATTTAATCTAATTAACTATTTTCATAATTACAATAGCTTTAAGTATGCCATAGATTTTCCTTGTGAATGAGGTATTTTCACTCTATATTGTCAATGGTGGGGATTAGAATGAAGAAGACCATATACCTCAATATTTTGGACTATAAAAAAATTCATCATCCTTTTTTTCTAAAATGCTAATATAATGAGATTCTCTTTCAGATTATTAAAAATAGTTTCACATGTAAAGCAGAAATTGCACAATGATTCTGAAGATGACATTAAATAGAGATAGAAGAATATATAATATTTTTAAATAATTTAAAAATAAATATCAACAATAAAAATTATTTTACATTGTGATGTTGGAAGTAAAAAAAAATAGATTAAGTTAAGGATAATAAAGACAACTAAAGCCACACAAATGCACCACACTTTTCTCTTTAGTCTTTTTCACTTATAATAAAAAGGCAGCAACATTCAGTGTTGCTATTATTTGTCACAGCAAGTTGAAAAACACCTCTTTTAGTAATCTTCAAACTAAAGGAAGACTGTTTATTTTTTACTAGAATATTCATTAGTAATGTTGATTCTGCAAAAATTTTTAAATATATCTTATTGATTTTTTACAGAGAGGAAAGAAGAGGGTTAGAGATTTAGAAACATTGATGAGAGAGAATCATCAATCAGCTGCCTCTTGCACACCCCCTACTGGGGATGTGCCCGCAACGAAGGTACATACCCTTGACAGGAATCGAACCTGGGACCTTTCAGTCCGCAGGCTGATGCTCTATCCACTGAGTTAAACTTGCCTTTCTCCTCAGTAACACTAGGACATGTTTATCTGACTTTCTTTAAATTGTATCACCTTGCTTATACTAGTATTAATGAATCTATATAGCTCATAGACAACACAATATTTATTAATTTTAAATGAACTTTTAGAAGCCAAGAACATGTGTACATGTATATGTATGTGTGTGTGTGTGTGTGTGTGTGTGTGTATATATATATATATATATATATATATATATATATATATATATACTTCAAATGTGTATATATGTATATATGATATAGAGGCCAAATAAAAGTACTTTATGGAAAGTTAAGATAGTTGTAAATGTTTCATGTCTAGTCAGGACTGAGTTAAGGAAGCTAAACAGAAAAGTAAAACCTAACACAAAGCATTCTATATTCATATTTTAGCCTTAAGACAAGATTCTAAGGAAGAGAACTCAAGGTAAAATGCCTGTAAAGAGCACACTAGTAGCAAATCTGTGGGAAGCAGGTTGAAATATACTGGATACTTTGCTAAAAGAGGTAAGCTTTTAACCAGTCCCAACCAATGTTTGTCATGAACTAATGTGGGCCCAATACTACCTAACTGAATTTTCCAAGAGGAGGCAAAAATCCAGATTTTTATGTGAATACTCGAACTTTATTTAAAAATAATTCTAAAAGAAATTAAGATAAAAAATATCCCAGTATCAATGGACGGGCAGTCTTTGACTTTTAAGACTTTTATAAAAGACTAGAGGCCCAGTGTATGAAATTCATGCCCAGCCTGCACCCTCTCCAATCCAGGACCCATTGGGGGATTCCCAGGTTCGGGCCTAAACTGGCAATTGGACATCCTTCTCACAATCCTGGACTGCTGGCTCCTAATCACTCACCAGCCTGCCTGCCTGGTCACCCCTCACTGCTCTCCCTGCCAGGTTGGCCTGATTTCCCCTCACTGCCCTCCTTGCCAGCCTGATTGCCCCCAACTGTCCTCCTCTGCCAGCCTTGTCACCTCCAACTGTTCTCCCACCCCCCACAGCCTAATCAATCCCAACCTCCCTCCCTCCTCTCCGTACTGACCTGGTCACATCCAACTGCCCCCCTGCCAGCCTGGTCACCCCTCACGCTCTCCCCTCCCCCCAACCAGCTTGGTCACCCCACACAGCCTGCTGTTCAGTTGTTTGGTTGTCCCTCACTAACCCCCCTGCTGTTTTGGTTGCCCTACCCAGCCTGCTTGTTCAGTCCTTTGCTCATCTCTCACTAACCCCAGTGCTGGCCTGGTCATAGGCAGCCATCTTGTGAGGGTTAATTTGCATATTACCTATTTATTATATAGGATTACTGAAATGAAGAGGAAAAGTAAAATTATGAGCAGCCTGTTGGAGATAAGTGGAAAATCAAGCATTCTTTTTTTTTGAAGAAGCTTTGAAGATCATGAGTGATTTGTGAAAATTTAAAGATGGAATAATGGCAAATGTAATCTAAACAATGAAAAGAGAAACTATTTTTACCTAAAAGTTGATTTTAGAACTTCAATAGTTTGCCCTACCTAATTAAAGAGTAATATGCAAATTAACCATTATTCCACTACACCCAACAGCCAATCAGAGTGAGTATGCAAATTAACCCAGCCAAGATGGCTGCAGCAGAGAGGAATTGAGAGGCTTGGGTTTCCAATAGAGGAAGCCAAGCTTTCCACACACCCTGGCCTGCCTGGGCCTCCACTCAAGGATACAAAGTTTCAATTATAGAAGGTAAACAAGTTCAAACAGAAATGGCTGCAGCCACAGCAAGCAGGGGGCTTGGCTCTCTCCAGGCTACAAAGTTTCAATTGTAGAAGGTAAATAACTTCCAGATACCAGGGCCTCCACTTGGATCGCCAGGGGGCATGGCTGGCCTGCAAACCACCACAGGCCCCTCGCCCAGACCTCTGCACACCCCAAAAGAACCCCCCACTTGATCTGGGACACCCTTCAGGGCATACCAGCTGGCCCCCACACGTGCAACAGGTCTCTATCTTATCTGATAGAAGTGTAGTATGCAGATTGGCCATCACTACAACATGCAATGGCTGCCACCATGTGGTCAAAGATTCTGCCTCCATGTGGATACAAGATGGCCACCACAAGATGGCCAGCAAGGGAGGGCAGTTGGAGGTGATCAACCCTGCAGGGGAGGGCAGTTAGAGGTCACCAAGCTGGCAAAGGAGGGAAGTTGGGGCAAAGGAGGGAAGTTGGGGGCAAACAGGTTGGCAGGGGAGCAGTTAGACATCAATCAGGCTGGCAGGGGAGTGGTTAGGGGATGATCAGGCTGGCAGGCAGAAGCGGTTAGGGGCCATCAGGAAGGCAGGCAGGAGAGCAGTTGGGAGCCAGCAGTCCTGGATTGTGAGAGGGATGTCTGACTGCCCGTTTAGACCCAATCCCGAATTTTGTGCACCGGGCCTCTAGTCTAATTAATAACTACCCTTCCTTAGTACTGTCTGCATCCAAGTGCCTGGCATTGCAAATATTCCACAAATATTTTCTCAGTTCCTTGACTCTAGTTGTTTTCCAATGAACTTTTTGGGGCCTGGGAAACTAGTCATTAGACATTGGAACTCAACTACCAGTAACTAGTTGGTACCCTAAATCACATCTCTGAAGTATCTCTGAGACAGCTGCCTGGCAACAGACTGGAGGGTTTATTACAAAGCTATTTGTACAGCTGAGAAAAAAAAAGAAAAAAAAAACACAATACTGCCAGAAGCCCAGTTTGAAGCAGCATGTATAAGAATAAATGAAGAAGGAACAAACCTGAAGGATGTGCATAGAGTAAATAAGTAGGATTGATTTGGCAATCAGTCCAGTGTGTACAATAAAAAAAAGAAGATGAGTCAGTGATTTGTATGAGGTTTCTCTGAAAGGAATTTACTGCATTGAATAGAAAGGATGATTATAAGGGAGTATATTAAGAGACGGTATTTTGTGTCAATAAGAATTGATTAAATAAGATATAATATGCAGCTTAGTTATATAGTATAATGATTCTAATCTTATTGCTGTACTTGAATAAAAAAAATCATTTTATCAATAACTGAGGAGTTTTCCCAGAAGTTCATTATTCACCTGTCATAGTTTATTTTAATTGAGATTTCTTTATCTGAGACCTAATGTTTGGTGTTTATTCTCTTGATAAAACATTGACAAGCTGAGAAAAACATTCACTGAGTGCTTTTGATGGGCAAATATGCTTCATGCTGTGTTGGATGAGTAACTGATGAGTGGATTTGGGCCATTTTGTTTTGAGCTGTCAGATAAATTTCTCCTGGGCATCTTTTTCATTGCTGTGCATCTGAGCAAAATAATATTTTATTGTTGGTCATAATTAATAATTCATTGAAATGTACCAAATGAATGCACTCAAAATATGGATGTAAATCTTATTAGGTCTCTGAATATAGCAGTCCCAGTCACAGTGTGATTTTTGCAATATGAATTGCAGTTATAAGTTAGATCATTCACTATCAGAACAAGTCGAGAATCAGGATATAAATTTTTTTTTTTTAAATGACAGATTTCTTTAGCCTACAAATGAGAAAACAGATTAGTAAAATGTGAAATGAGCCATTCTGGCAAAGCTGAATTTGAGCTTCAAGTGTAAACACTTGAGTTAATGGCTGGGGTTTCTCAATCTCAGAAGCTCTGGTGCATGGGGAGGGTGAACCAGAGGTTATGGAAGCTCTTCAGCATGTTACTTAGAACATCCTTATAGGACTTAATTAGGCAGATTACCTGTTATGCATGGTGTAGTGTGCTGAACACTTTTAAACTGGTATGTCCTCAAGGCAAATGGAAGGCAAAGTCAGAAGGAATTACACTCCACACAAATAACATTGAGCATTTTATTAGTGGGCCTGGTAGAAATGAAATCTTCCTTGCCAATGCACCATTTAATGTTTAACTCAATTAAGTACCAAAGAGTTTGTTAAATGTTGAATGGCCATCTGGATTTATGGATCCAACCTGACTACCCTTCACTGACTCTTTTTTTCTTTTTTCCAAGTGACAGCACTGAAGCTTTGAAATAAAACAAAAATCTTTCAGTTTTTAACACTAAGTGCTTTGTTCTAAATTACCAGGGAATTGAAGTATAACTATTTACAAAAAAAGAGACAGATTTGCTTCTTTAAAAAAACACTATTTTATAATTAGAACTTTACAAAGTAAAATTACTTAAGATATACTCACGAATGATAACTGTTTGCTAATTAATTCAGGATGCATATATTAACTATCTATATATTCCTGATTCTATTTAGTCACTTCATTCCTCTAACCACCTACAGGGAAGGGTCACTATGTCAAGCAATCCTGAATGGTATTTTGTGTGAATCGGGAACAAAGCTTTTAAAGGCCAGAGGTTTAGGAACATAAACCAGATGTGCTCATTTCAAAAAGTCTACTTAGTTTGGGGGAGTCGGGGGAGAAAGGTCAGCCTCTTAGATCTTTAAAAAATCTTACTGTCAAACACATTCCGTGGAAACTAAGCGTTTTGCTATTCTCAGAGTGAAGCTATACTGCCTTACTTTTTTTTTTCTTTTGGATGAAGTACTTGCTCTAATCTGTATTGTACACGAGTCTTCTCTACACTTAGAATACAAGATTCTTGAAGATTTTCTTAATCATTTAAAAACTCCTAAAATATGTCAGAATTCTGAAACTTTTCATGGAAATGATGTTGAATTATGTTTTAAATTGTCATTCTCCAAACAAATGTCTGACTTAAATGTTGATTCTCAATTGTTTGTGGAGCCTAAATCTAGGCCATAAAATGACTGTTAAAATTTTTATAAAGATATATTTATATAAAGTTGAATGCCTTCCATCTTTTTCACAGTAACAAATTGGGTTTAAAAAGAATTTATTGAAATTCATATTTCAGTATTTTGGAGAATATAAATTATGTTGAATTTTTGTTCAGACAATTTTTATGAGTTGTTTATACAATCCATGTAGAAATAGGTAGTTCTTTATAGTAACATCACTGCTTTACATTTTCCAACCTCCTAAAATAAATCACACCTGTGTCTAAGCCGTTACCTGGTTCCCATCTAATCTTACTCCCCAAAGCAGCCTGTGTGTATGTAGCAGTGTGTGCACTGATGGCTTATGGGCTGGGGCTGAATCCTGCTTATTAGCTATGTGATCTTGTCAACTACAAAATGGTCATAACAACATATTTCATGTGGTCAATAAGATTTCATGAGAAACTGTATAATGTTCTAACCTAGTGCCTGATACAATAGTGCCCGTATATTGAAAATACTCAAGAAATGTTAGGCACTTAATCCAACCACATAAGTCAAGCAGTATCTCCCCTTAAGAAATAATGGTAGAATCCAACCGGTGTGGCTCAGTGGTTGAGCAACCACCTATGAACCATGAGATCATGGTTCGATTCCAGTTGTAGACTTGATCCTCAGTAGGAGGCATGCAGAAGGTAGCTGATCAGTGATTCTCATCACTGATTTTTTTAAATACATTTTATTGATTTTTTACAGAGAGGAAGAGAGAGGGAGAGAGAGTTAGAAACATTGATGAGAGAGAAGCATCAATCAGCTGCTTCTTGCACACCCCCTACTGGGGATGTGCCCTCAACCAAGGTACATACCCTTGACCAGAATTGAACCTGGGACCTTTCAGTCCGCAGGCTGATGCTCTATCCACTAAGTCAAACTGGTTTGGGCTCATCATTGATGTTTTTAACTCCCTCCCCCTCTCCCTCTCCCTCTCCCTTTTTTTCTCTCTCACACACTCTCTCTCTCTCATATATATAGTAGATTTTGAAAAGCTTGTCATCTGGTTCAGTCCTCTGTTTATAGCCAAATTCTTTAAAATATCTTAGCCTTTTAAATACATATATTAAAACAAAAAATTGAGATGCCTTTTTTATAAGAAGTCTTATGAACTACTGTGAAAATCCAATCAGACAGTATGTGAAATGACCTAACAACATTGCTCAATAAGTAAGCATTTAATTTATGATGCTTTATAAATTTCACTGCTATCTATTGTTAAAATAATTTGAATTCAACTGACACTAGATTTAAAGCTGAATCATTAAATTAAGTGCTTTGGCAGAAACTACAAGTTGTTCCTAATGCCTTCTTTAGTAATAGAATTTCTGATTTCTGGTTGGCCACATGGACATCTGGGATGAATACTGTATTTCCTAGTTTCAGTGCTCTACTTACTAACAAGAAAAAAGTAATGTTGAGCCTCTACTATGGCACTGTTGCTGGAAAACAAAAACAAACAGAAGAAACTGCCCACTGACTAACAAAAGGTTGCTTATATTGTGTCCCTTTGATAATAATATATATAACAATGTGTCCACATTGGAACACACATTTATTATGCATATTGATTTTTATTTCCTACCCATAATGATTCTGCAAATGATATCTACTGAATACCTTCTTTACTCTAAATTATCTCACACATTTTTGCTTCTGACCAAGGATCTTCAGAGCAAAAGAAATGTGGCAAGGGAATAATTATCAGAGGATTCAATAGTCATACCATGTGCTCTGTCATAGTGATCGTGAGCCTTAAAAAAGAAGGGAAGGCCTTGTTTAGTACTCAGTCATGATGCCAATTGAGAAATATCCTTATAAGATTTGGTGATGTATGTATATGGATAAGTTTCTTAACTAACAACCAATATAATGGTGCTGTTTTGTTGTTGTTGTTGTTTTGCCACAGTTGAGATATGTGGGTATTGGAATCAAGAATGGGAGAAGTGGTACCTTTCAGCATACCATTTTATGATTCATTTACAAAATATTATTTGCAATTTCTGTGACCTTGACCTCTCCCAGTTTATAGATCTCAGTCCCCAAGGAAGACATTCTTTCACTAGGGGACACAGTGACTGCTCTATTGGATTCAGAGTTGCACTTGTCACATGGCCATTCTGTATTCTCATGGCAATTAGTCAGTGTACACAAAAGATGGTTATTGTGGGGATACAGTAACTTATCCTCATTGATCAGAAAAAAATAGTGTGTCTGTTGCACATTAAGACACAGGAAAGACTTGATATCCAGAGCATCATGCAAGAACCACCATATATGCACATAAAGACTTAATGGAAGAACTACAGCACCTCATCATAGGGAGGACCCCTGAAAGTTGAGATGCTTATGATATGAATGTTTGTCACCTATCCAAATAAAGAATCTCTGAGGCTGTTGATGTGAAGCAAATGAAACATGGACTTGAAAAGAGAAAAATAAAATTAGAAATACTAACCAAGGCATCACTACCAGCTCTACAAATATGGCGTTCAGTAGATAACCACATATGTTTCCTTGTCCTGTGATATATACATTTACATTAACGAACTTTACTTTTTTCTCTATTCCTTCTGTTGTCATTTGAGGTAAAGTTCTTGGGGTGCCACAAGGCAAAGAATTTCCTGAGTCCCCACTGGAAGATAGGGTTTTGTGAAAAGCTTTATTAATTATGTAAAATTAAGGGGATTCCCCTCCAAGGACTCATCTTTATCTGTATCACCATGAAATAAGTCCAGCTGTATCTTCATCAGGGACAGAATAAAGTCCAAGGCTCACAGGTTTTGTTCCCTATTAAACTGCAGTCAGTCCAGCATCCTGCATGTAGATGTTTGTGTTCCCAGCTGTAGTCCATTGTTTGTGGGGTACACACAGTCAGGGGCCATGCAGCTTCCTAAGACCACTGGACTACTAAGAGAGAATAAGCAATTGCAAGGTGAATGTGGGTCATGGAGCAAGAGAGAAGAAGAGCAAAGAAGCATGAGAAAGCTCCTTTGCCGGGGGCTTTAAACAGAAGCTTAACCAATTAACTTTTCAATATTCTGCTCACTTCTTCTGAGTGGGCCCTTCTCCTAGCCAGTCCATTGTCCCCCAGACTGTACTGACAGGCAAGCACCTCCCAAGCTGTACCCCAACTTCTACTGTGCATGTGCCTATTTCCCCTTCTCCCTCCAACAATGCAGTACCAGACTGCATTGAAGGGAGTGGTGTTAATCTCAATGGAGAAACGATCTGTGTAAAGCTGTGAAACTTCCCTGGTGATCATACTTTCAGTGCCTGACTTTCCTTTGCTTTCTTTCCTTTATTAATATTAACTAGCTCATTACAATTATAACAATTCCATTGTGCTATAATTTTATATTCAGTGTGTGTGGTGGGGAACTTTATAATCCTATCCTTGGTTTACATAAAAGACTGAACTAGAGGAGAAAGGATTACACAGAAATGGGAACAGTGCTAGATGAAGCCATTTTCATTTACAGAGGGCTAGTTCCATCATGTTTGTTGGGATCATATTGGAATTCCAATTGTTCTTGGTCTGAGATTTAGATGTAAGATGAAGAGTGTATATACATATGAATAACAACTATTGCCACTGGAGGAACTTTTACACACTTAGTACCATGCATTGGCTCACACAAACATGGCTCAAAGCATTCCTTTACTATCTTGTACTGCAGATACTGGAAAATAAAAATTAAAACAAAAAACAAGAAACACATTTCCCAGTGTCCTCATACCTAGAGTTCCATTGTACCTTAGATTCTGCCAAATGCATTTGTGTCTTAGATTTGGAACTTAGTCATGTGGCAAGAGATCCAGAACATGGTGCACCAATTTTGATGACAAGGTTTGTAGCAGAAGCATCATGAAACCTAATCAGATGACTCCCTGCAATGGTATGGGCAGTATTTCCAATTGGAACAAAAACAGTGAGGTTCTACAGTCTACAACTACCAGATTCTTTGAAAATGGTGATGGCAGCTCCAGTAGAGGCCACCTGGAGGAGCAAGAAGTCCCAGGACCACACCAGACCCCTATCCAGGGTTAAAGAGCTGGGGAAAGAAGTCCCTGCAGGCAGTAAGAACTATAGGCTATAAAAGCCAGTGTGAATTGGGGCTTAGTGACACACAGGTTGCTAGAGACTCAGCTGCTCCTCTTAAAAGTCCAGCACCATGCATTGAATTTACAATCTCCCACTTCCTCTGAGATCCAATGTCTGGTGAAGCTCTCTGGGAACAGACACATATGGGGAGAAATTGGACTGTCTAGCATCAGGGCAGTAACTTGAGGATGGATTTCCTACAGATGGAGATGTTCATCACAGTAGTCATTGCTTCTGTGCGAGGACCTCCCCAATGCAAGGCTGACTGGCAGCCATTTCTATTTGCTCCACCCTGGTGATTCCCTGAGACACTGCTCCACCCAATTTACAACCCCAACCAAACTGTGTGCAGCAGCATTCGCATATGAATGGCCTGCTCTTTCACAGGCTAAAACTCTGTCAAACAAGCTGCAACTGTGTTAGGGAGCCCCAAACCTATCAATAAAAAGCTCCGGAACTTACATCAGCACCAGCCTGCCTTGCTTCACAGCTGGGCCTCATCTGGGCACTGCCAAACCAGATACAAAGAGCAGGAATCTACAGATCTCTCTGTAGCTCTTGCTGGATGGTCCCATGCAGTGGCTGCCTTGGGACCTCCCTGGAGACCCAAGAGCCAGGGTACCCAATGGTCAGTGTGAAATCATACCAGATTACAACTCTTCACATCAATAAGCAACACACTCAGGAGGGCAGACTCAGTGAGCACCAAAGCCCCACTGAAGCAAGTCTTGCCCCAGTAGCTCTCCCACTATAGTTGCAGCTGGTCCCCACAGCCAATTGGCGGGGAAGTCAATTCCTTCCAATGATACCAACAGCAATTAAGGCTCAAATACAACAAAACTGTGCACAGAACCCACAAAGGGGCACTAAGAGTGTCCACTTCAGGTGATTGGGGAGCCTGAGCCACTGGGCTCTATAGGACACCTACTACACAAGGCCACTCTATCAATTCAAGGAGACATAGCAGCTCTACCCAATACATAGAAACAAACACAGGGAAGCAGCCAAAATGCGGAGACAAACATGTCATAAATGAAAGAAATGGAAGACAGCAAACTTCTAAATATAGAATTAAAAAACACAGTTATACGGTTACTCAAGAATCTTATAAAACCCCCAAGGAACTTAGTGAGGCTTTCAAGGATTTTAGAGAGAATGCCAAAAAAAAAAAAAAAAAAAAAAAAGGAAAAGGATCAGTCAGAAATTAAGCATACACTGACTGATATATATATATTCAACAATAGACCAGAGGATCCTGGGAATCAAATCAATGATTTGAAATATGAGGAAGAAAACACCCAACTAGAAGAGCAAAAAGAAAGAATCAAATAAAAAAAATATGAAGATAGTATAAGGAGCCTCTGGGACAACTTCAAGCATACCAACATATGAATTATGGAGGTGCCAGAAGAAGAGAGAGAGCAAGATATTGACAACCTATTTAAAGAAATAATATCAGAAGACTTCCCCAACCTGGTGAAAGAAATAGACTTACAAGTCCAGGAAGCACAGAGAACCCCGAACAAGAGGGATCCAAAGAGGACCACACCAAGACACATCATAATTAAAATGCCAAAGGCAAAAGATAAAGAATCTTAAAAAACAGCAAGAGAAAAAAAAGTTACAAGGGAGTACCCATATGACTATCAGCTGATTTCTCAACAGAAACTATACAGGCCAGATGGGAGTGGTAAGACATATTCAAAGGGATGTAGCCAGGAAGGATAAGAGAATGCTTAGGGATTGCCTAAGAATTAAAACTAAGAGAGAAAGATTGGGAAAAGAAAAGCTAAAAGGAAGTCACTGAGAAAGAATATAAAAATTTCATGCACTTTGAGGGAGCCTGGAATGCAGTATAACAAATTCCTGGTGAGCCTCATTTAGTGTTTATCTCAGTGAAACAGGTCAAAACAGACAGACATCAAAGCCCATTTTTATGACTATAATACATGTGTTCCCCTAAAGTCTATATAGTTCCGAATATATTTATTACAACAATTACCTGTCAGCTACAAATCTTTAAACATGTATCTATATATTTAAAAGCCTAAGAGACCATCGCAACTGAAACACCCAAACAGATGACCAGGCTATGTGGGACAACCAGGCCAGCAGGGGGGTTAGTGATGGCCCACCAAATGACTGAGCAGCAGACTGTGTGGGGTTACCAGGCTGGCATGGAGGACAGTGAGGGCCAACCAAGTTGGCAGAGGGGAGCAGTTGGGGGTGACCAGGTCAGCAGAGGCGGGGGGGGGACAGTGAGGGGCCACCAGGCCGGCATGGGGGATTAGGGATGACCAGGCTGTCAGGGAGACAGGGGTGAGTAGGCAGGCAGAGGGAGTTGGGAGTGACTAGGCTATGGGGGGGGGGACAGTTAGGGGTGATCAGGTAGGCAAGTAGGTGAGCAGTTAAGAGCCAGCGGTCCTGGATTGTGAGAGGGATGTCCGACTGCCGGTTTAGGCCCAATCCCTGTGTGATCAGGCTTAAACCGGCCGTTAGACATTCCACAAGGATCTCAGATTGGAAAGGGAGCAGGCTGGGCAGAAGGGACCCCCCCACTATGAATGAGTTTCATGCACTGGGCCTCTAGTGATGATATAAGACCTTCAAATGTTAGGTACTAATTAACACAACAACATAGCTTCTTTTATAAGTGAATCTTCTTCTGTCAACTTTAACTGACAGTACCCAATCATTTTTATACAAAGATTTATGGAAGAGCAGAAGCACCAGTTTAATATACCATTTTAAAAATCTGACAGTAACTTGGGAAGAGAAAACTAGGTGTGTGTGTGGGGGGGGGGTGGGGTGAGAAAGACAGAGAGAGAGAGAGAGAGAGAGAGAGAGAGAGAATTAGATGCCTAAATGCTTACTCTAAGCATTAAGGCATGCTTTGCTGATTCAGCAATACTATCATCTCTGTCAATTTAGTCCCAGTATACATTTTTCTTAGATATTTTAGTTGGATGTTGTTAACAGGTTACTGTAACAATATTCATTTATAAATAATTTAATGATACAATAAAGAGGCCTGGATTTAATGATATAGCAATTGAATAAAAAACAAAGAAAATTAACAAAAATGTAACTTTATTTTCATAACAGGATGAGAGCTAGTTTCTTAGTTTGATTGATGGCTTTATGAAAACACTTCTTCCTTTTTGTTTGGTGCTCCCCAATTTAATTATTACAATGAAGTAGCCAAAAGGGGAAAAAAAACAAAAACAACTCAGACAATATCCTTCGTGAACTAATATAAATTTAAATTATACTAAGGTTTTGTAAACAGTTAATTACCTGATTCAGATAAAACTCAAAAGTAATTGTTTAACACTAGATTTGCAAAAAAATCATGCAAGAGTAGGTCTTCCTTCCCCAGGCTGCCTACATCAGCTTCCCTCTGGCACCCAGGACCTGGGACCCGGGACCCGGGCTTCCCTCGCAGCCCCAGAAGGATGTCTGAAAGGTCCTCTGGTCTAATTAACATGCTACACTTTCAGGGGTGGGCAAACTTTTTGACTCGAGGGCCACAATGGGTTCTTAAACTGGACCGGAGGGCCGGAACAAAAGCAACCTGACCATGCTGGCACTCTCATCTTGGGCTGCTGGTGAAGGAGCGGAGGGGAGAGCAAGAGAACCCTCCCCTCTTTTGGCTCCGAAGGCTGGATAGAACAGCCGAAAGGGCTGGATCTGGCCCGAGGGCCATGGTTTGCCCAAGGCTGGTATAGATTCTTGTTTAGCACTGTTTTTATGGAGTTGATTTGTAAATTTGATTTGTAACTGAGCAGAGTAAACATTCTGAGAGCAGCAAGGGTAAGAAACCCTGAGGGCCTCTGAGATAAGAACACAGAAAGCAAAGTCTTGCTTCTGGGTCCTGTTGGTTTAACTACCAGCAAGGGCGACAAGCACTGAGTAGCCCACACACTCAATCACTGATTCACGTCTATGATCACATAACTGGCCTTCCTAACTGCATGCCATCTATTTTCTTTTCATCCCAACAAAATGAAGAACAGATATTTGAATTGTAACATTTGAAAGTTGGCACATTATGTACAATAAGTGTCCATGGGCACTCACTTTGATTTTTGTGTAAGTTTTGGAAGTCACCCACTCCCAGCATTCTCTTTATTGATTTTGTCTTTTTTTTAAAAAGCACTCTCTGAGGTTATAACAAATATCCTCAAACCTGCTAATGATATTCCTGTCCTATCATTAAGTATCAGTGGCTGAGGTAAACAAACAAAAAAAATCAAAGCAACACTATAAATAAAGACAAAAATCCTGCACAATCCAGCATGAAAATGGTATAACAAATAAAACGCATGCATAAGGTAATGTAAAATGATGGTTCAACAAGAAGGAATTTGATTTCCCTCTGAAATCTGTGAAATTGGAAGTTGAGCTGTCAATAATTTCTAAGGAATGATTTAAAGTTATATGGTGGAAAGAACAGAACTGGCAGAATTTTATTTTGGAGTGGACATATTTTCGGAGTTGGTATATTACGAAACATTTTACATTAAGAAGTTAGGACACATCTGCTATGCAAGCATTGAAAGCAATCACTCCAGGCACTTCAGGTGCACTGTTAAATATTGGCTTATCTTTATGATGATCTGAAATTAACCAAAATCCCTGTTGAAAATTAGGCCAACGTTGGTAATTTGAATTGATGTTAATTCTTTGTAACAAACAAGGGGATATATTATAGCCCTGCACATAGATACCAAGAATTTACCAACAAGACATTTTAAAATTATCCTTCAAGTGTGAGTGAAGCTTATATGTATTTCTTATTTATCTAAATTGCAAGTAATTGTAAAGTATTAGTGTTCAGAAAGTGATACATTCCTTTGCAAGATGATAATGCAGCCTTTGGCATCCATTTCTAAGTTTGAATTAATTTTGCATCTACGTCTTTAAGAGATACTCTACTACCCACACAGAATTGGCTCCAACCATTCCTCCCTGGGGTCTTGAAGAACTGCTTGTTAATGAATTAGACTCTTTCCATCCACCATTATTTTGTTCCTGAAAAGTTTTCCCTACTGTTGCATCGAAATCCACAAACTATCAGCAACACATAGCTTTCAGATGCTACAAGTAGAGTATAATAAGCAACTATTTTAAAAAAACTTTATTCTAGACGTTATCAATAATTTTATTGGACCATAACATTAAAATCCAGGGAACATTCTTAGAATTTGAGCAATAACTGTGCATTTTAGGGAACATGCTTTGGAGATGCCTTCCATCTCATTTATTCAATATGTTCATCTTCTTTCCATGCCTAAAGTACATATGCTATGTTATTAATAATTTACAAATAAAATTAGACATTGGAACTGACACTTGAGACTGAAAAACAGATGAGGAAGGTTGTTATTACATGGTGACAAATATAGCTTATAAGTCACTAAGGAGCTGAGTACTTTAAGTTTTTGTTATGTGTGTTTTTTTTAATATTTAGAGACATATTAGAAGATTCTATACAATCATTGTGGGAAACCCACCTGTAAAATTAAAATGTCTAAATGTCTCCTAGAGCTATAATTATGTTAAAATGTTTTTGTCATCTGAATAAAAAATACTTAAGGGTAAAATTTAGATCCCAAACTTACAAAAGCATTTAAAAGTACCTTTGTGAGGAACAATTATAATTGTTAATTCCTACTAGTGTGCCAAGCTCCCCTATTCTTACATCTTTTCATATTTATCCCAGATTCATTCCTGATCATAAGGTAATACCAGAGACACAACATTTCTGTGGATTTTTTTATGCTACCTCAAATAGTTTAAGGCTACCTGGAGGATGAGTAAGAAGGAAGCTTCCTCCCCAACCCTCCACCAAAAAAGAAATATCAGAACTAAAAATGTAGAAAAAATATATTTGTCACTTTGTTCATTTACTTACATTACATTAAAGGTATACTTTGAAAGGTCTATTATTTCAAATGAATGAGTCATAAAAATATACTAACTTGAGCCCAGCCAGTGTTGCTCAGTGTTTGAGTAGCAACCCATGAACCAAAAGGTCACTGGTTTGATTTCTGATAAAGACACATGCCTGGGTTGAGTGCTCAGTCCCCAGTAGGGGGCATAGAGGAGTCAGCAGATCAATAATGTTTCCCTCTCATCTATATTACTATTTCTCTATGCCGCTCCCTTCCTTTCTTTCCAAAAGTCAATAAAAACATATTAATATATATAAATTTATATATACTTGATAAATCCATACATGCATTTTGGGGGAGAATTACAGAGGTAGGGCAAATCACAACACTACTAAATTCAAGATTAAAATTAGTAAGTATGTTTTGGACTAATAATAACTTGGAAAATATTATTAAACTGTTAGCTAGCTATCTATATACATAAAGAGCCAGGGGCCATCATATCCAAAACAACCAAATGGACAGGCTAAGTGGGGTGACAAGGCCAGCAGAGGTCAGTGAGATACAACCAAATGAGTGGCCAAGAAGGCTGCATGGAGCTACTAGGCCGGCAGGTGGGTTAGTGAGAGATGACCAAACAACTGAGTAGCAGGCTGTGTTGTTATGACCAGGTCAGCGGGGGAGGGGGGCAAGGGGGACGTTGGGGGCAACCAGGCCAGCAGTGGGGCCAGTTAGGGGCAATGAAGTCAGCAGGCAGTGGAGGTTAGGGGTGATCTGGTTGCCAGGAGTTCCAGTTAGGGACAATCAAGCAGGCAGGCAGGTGAGCAGTTAGGAGCCAGTGGTCCTGGAGTGTGAGAGGGATCCAGATTGGAGAGGGTGCAGGCTGGGCTGAGGAGACCTCCCCCATGCATAGCCTCTCTCCTCTCTCTCTCTCTCTCTCTCTCTCTCTCTCTCTCTCTATATATATATATATATATATATATATATAGATATATATATATATATATATATATAGATATATATATATATAGATATATATATATATTATATATATATAATATGCAATTGTCCAGGACACTGTAACATCACAACTGCTCAGGAGGAGGCATGTGTCTGTGTGTGCAGGTTGGTTGGAGGGGACTGCATATGCAGTGAGGCAAGACACAGATAGCACAGGTCCACAGAGAATAGAACCTGCCAACTGCAGCGCACTGGCAGTTCCACCTCTGCATGTGAGCTGCAGAGGAAACATTTTCTCACCACTCATTGGCTAAGCTCACTGTACACCACTGGCAGTGTTCTTGGTAAGTTGGGTAGTAAGAATCCAAGAAGGTGATCTAGTGATCTCACTCCTGGAAGAAAAAATCCAAGAAGGTGATCTAGTGATCTCACTCCTGGAAGGTCTGCTGCTGGAGGGCTAAAAAATGTCATATTCTGCCATTATTGGTTTGCCTCAGAGGATAGAGCCTTGACCTGCCAACCACAATGTCTTGGTTAGATTCTGGTCAATGGCATGTACATAGATTGCAGGCTCCTCCCTGGCTGGGGACCAGATCAAGGCTCATGCAAGAGGCAACCAATCAAAGTGTCCCTCTCACATTGATATTTCTTCTGTCTTTCCCCCTCTCTCCCAAGCTCTCTAAAAATCAATGAAAACATATCTTCAGGTGAGGATAAAAAGAAAGAAAGAAATGTCATATCCTATGAAAGACACATCTTGAAAATGCTTAAAGAAAGTTGCAATTATTTTGTGGTATAGGGACTGGAGTTTGTGTTGATGAAAACACCTTGGTGGCTGTGGTGGCTGGCAGGAGCAGCAGCAGCGGGGTAATGAGGGTGGAACCTTTCCCTGATCAGCCTGGTCACTGCCTGCAGAAGGAGGCCAGACTACAGTTTAGGATATCCCCTGAGGGCTCCCAGATTGGAAAGGGTGCAGGTAGGGCTGAGGGACCCCCACCCTGGGCATGATTTTTGTGCACCAATCCTCTAGTATACAATAACCAGAAAATAATAACTGGCTAGAGCCCGGGCCAGGTGGCTCAGTTCGTTGGAACACCATCCAGTATACCAAAAGGTTACAGGTTTGATTTCCTATCAGGGCGCCCAGCACCCAGCATGCTCTCAGTTTGGAGGCATCCAGCTGAAAACCTCCGAACCCATTAACTGAGGGCCATGTATGGGACACAAATGATTGATATTTCTCTCTCTCCCTCCCTCTGTCTCTAAAAATCAAACATATCTTCAGGTGAGGATTAAAAAAAAATAGCCACGAGTTAGATTTCCAAATGTCACTTAATAAAAAAAAATATCAAGTGAAGTTTGGAGTAATTTAGAATATTGAACAGGCTTAGAATTGCCACCCTAACTAATGTGCAGTGTACTCTTATTGTTATTTCCATGGCCTGCATAAGATGGTCATAGATTAAAATATCTGCTCATAGGAAATAAGTTCCCACTATCTATCTTTCCAAACTAGAGGCCCAGTGCACAAAAATTGTGCATGAGGGGGTGCGTGGGGGATTGTCCCTCAGGCTGTTCTGTGCCCTCTCACAGTCTGGGACCCCTTGCTCCTTACCACCCACCTGCAGTGGAGTCGGGAGAGGCTCCCACCATTGTGGCTGTGCTCCCCAGCTGTGAGCCTGGCTTCTGACTGAGCAGTGCTCCCTCTGTGGGAATGCACTGACACCAGGGGGCAGCTTTTGCCCCCTGGTGGTCAGTATATGTCATAGCAACCTGTCATTCTGTAGGTTGTTCCAGTGTTCGGTTGATTTGCATATTAGGGATTTATTATATAGGACTCTTTAAAAATTATATTCATTTAAGTCAGTATATTTTCAGATTGCTGCTTTCTCATGCTAATGCATATGAATTGACAGCTAATTTGTAGGTTAATTAGAATTTTCTACTTCAATGCTAAGCCAAATTTTATGCATTTCTCCCACACTCCTTTTCATAAAGTTGTATCCATTTTTATCCACTAGCCTTCTGATTAATACAGTGCAGTTGGCTTTCCAAAGCACAGTCAAGGGAGAGATGGATTAATATGTCAGCTAAAATCGACAACTAGATGTCTAGTACTAGCTTGGTGTAAATCCATGGGGTTTCAGGATTTCTAAGTGAGTACTTTAAGTCAGAAAAAAGCATCTTAGTAAAGGTATACCATTGCCTTGTATTTCAAAGATTCCTGCATAGTGATAAAAATGCTTATGTCAAAGGCTAAAAACATTTAATATTATCCCAATGTGTTATTCGGATCTTTTAAAACCTAATATTATAGAATAAATATGTTATATTCCTATACTTGCTCATTTTCTTGTATGGAAGGAGACGGGGGAAAGAAACACTTTGCAAATACACAGACCAATATAAAATGCCTGACACAAAGGATTACGAATCTCAGTGGGCTACCAGTCTTTAAGCAGCCCTGGAGAACTCTCGCTGCATTTCACTCATAATTAGCACTGTGGGGAAAGAATTCAAAATAAAACATATCAGTAGTCCTTGAACAAAAGAATCATAAGTAGAAACTCAGAACTTATCTATTTATGTGATGCGGAGGCTGATGTTTCCTTTTCTACAGTTCACTTACCTGAAAAATTAGATTGAGAAAGTGTATGACAAAAGGTAATTCTGAGAGCAAATTAATTGGTGATGGTACAAAATCAGAGTGCTCACATGTATCATTAATAGAAATTGTTAAAAAAAAATACAAAGTGATCAGAAAATATACTTGCAAAGGTCAGTGAATGTGTACAGAATTCTTTTAGAGAAGCTACTACCAGTGGCCAGAAAGTATAGTCTACATAGCAAAACATGGGTTACCCTTTGTGCCAACACAGGAGACTAAACTCAAGGGAAACTGCATTCCTGTGCTCCTACTCTCATTCAACACTGACTGCGAGCTCTGAGGCTGAGGTAGCATATACATAGTTTTAGAAATCATTTCCAGCCAGATTTTTCAAAGAATGCATTTAAAGAAATCTGCTGGGAGCTATGACATTCAAAATTGTTCCTACAGAAATATATGATTATTTGCAAAAGTGTGGTGGAAGCAACTAGCACAAATGAAAATGAAGGGTTTGAACAGCCCTGGTAGTTTGCTACCTTGATTGCATGTTATTTCTATCATCAGATGGTCAACATATTCACAGAGAACATGGATGAACAGTTGGTTGTGACAAAATTGTAGATTGACCCTTCTAGCTGGCTTCTAATTTCCCTCCTAAGATAAAGTTGAAGAAAATAACTGTAAGGAACAATTATGACTAGGGAAAATTATTCTCCAGTTGAAGCACAAATATTCTCTTTTATCGAAATAAGCATTTTTGCCTAAACCGGTTTGGCTCAGTGGATAGAGTGTCGGCCTGCAGATTGAAAGGTCCCAGATTTGATTCCTGTCAAGGGCATGTATCTTGGTTGGGGGCACATCCCTAGTAGGGGGTGTGCAGGAGGCAGCTGATCGGTGTTTCTCTCTCATAGATGTTTCTAGCTCTTTATCTCTATCCCTCTCCCTTCCTCTCTGTAAAACATCAATAAAATATATTTTAAAAGAAGAAATAAGCATTATTTTCTCCAAATAATTACTTGCCCTGTAACTTTTCTTTATAAGCTTTTTCCCCCTTCTTGGGAAAAAAACAAACAAAACAACAACAACAACAAAAAAAAAAAAACAGACAAAAATTTGCTTCCATGCTAGAGGTTAAAAATGGCCCTTGGATTTCAATGATTTATAGCAAAAAGTTGTTCTAAAACTGCCTTATTTTTTAAAAACATTATACCCCCCAAAAGAAGATTATTCAAGTCTTTGTGGACATTTTATGTTTTTGTTTATTTGTTTTTAATGTTTTCATTTATTTTAGAGAGAAAGATCAATCAGTTGTCTCCCATATTCACTCTGACTAGGGATTGAAGCCACAACCTGGGTGTCTGCCCTGACTGGGACCCTTCAGTGCATGGGATGCTCCAACCAAACCAGCCACATTGGCCAGGGTGCCCTGATGAACATCTTAAAACATTGCATTTGAGAACAAAAATTATGAGCTATGGCTACCTTTCTTTTTCCAAACAACACATACAATTTCAATGAAATCAACCTGCTAAATACCTTTAAATAATATTAAAATGCACTGTCTTATAATTCATCTTTAGTAAAGATACACTTTATTCATTTAAATATACATTAATACTTTCAACAAAAAATGATTAAGCCACTAATTTGAGTCAAGTATTCTGCTCAGCACAGGGAATAGAGATGAATTTATTAAACTTGCCCCTCCTACAAGTATCTTACATTCCTGCTGGGGAAAAGGACATGTGCCAGTAGACACAGTAGTGCATGAACAGAGATGTCATTATTGCCAATGACATGGAGCTAGGAAAGGGTTCAATAGTATACACAGAGGCTGCGGTGGCCAGAGAGTTGCACAATAGTGCTTCTCCAGAAGGGTCTGCCTGTGGAGCATCCCCACTCTGGGAGTTCTTCTCCTTCCTGAAAAGAAAGGCTATTTTCTCTTCCTGAAGAGTGGTAAATAGAAGCATAGGTAGAAATTAAAAGTAGCTGTCTGTCCAAAGACACAGCTGGTCAGAGACATAAATACAATCCATAAAAGCACACACACAGCAAAACAAACAAACAAACAAACAACCCAGCAGAATGCTTCAGAGCCTTGCAAATGGTAACAGCCTTCATAATCCAATGTAAGGGATTTGGCATTTTGCAATCCTATATAATAAAAGGGTAATATGCAAATAGATCAAATGGCAGAACCGAACAACCAATCAAAGTATAATATGTTAATGATATGCTAAGGCTGCTCAACCACTTGCTATGATGTGTACTGACCACCAGGGGTCAGAAGCTCCAACAGGTGGGTTAGTTTGCTGTTGGGATCTGGCCAATCGGGACTGAGCAAGACGGGCCGGACATATCCAGGAG
Source organism: Vespertilio murinus (assembly GCA_963924515.1). Taxonomy (NCBI): domain Eukaryota; kingdom Metazoa; phylum Chordata; class Mammalia; order Chiroptera; family Vespertilionidae; genus Vespertilio; species Vespertilio murinus. The sequence continues at coordinate 56,494,917 of OZ004706.1, forward strand.
CCCTCCTGCAGTCTCTCCAGCCTGATTGTGCACCCGTAAGGTCCCTCAGCCTGGCATGTGCCCTCTCACAATCCAGAACCCCTTGGGGGATGTTGGAGAGCCAGTTTCAGCCCAATCTTGTAGGCCACTCCCTTTGAGAGGGCACCAGGGTACAGGGCTCATGGCTGGTGAATGCTGCTGCAGCAGCTCCACCCGATTGGGATTAACTGGGCCTAAGCCTGCAGCAGGCACAGTGGTGCTGGGAGAAGTGGGAGCAGCAGGTAGGAGCTGCAGGTAGTGTTGGACTGCAGGTTTTGGCCTGATCCCTGCAGGCTACCCAGAGGGACCCTACCCATGCATGAATCCATGCACCGGGCCTCTAGTGTTTTAAAGAAAAGTCACTCCTCTAATATTCAATAAATGGAATTCTCCATTTAACCCCTCAGCAATAGCAATGCAGAAACTGGGAATGATTTTTAACTAGCATTAAGAACTCAATACAAAAATCAGATTTTTCTCGTGTAGATAGGAATAGGGCAAGTACCTTATAGACTTAAAAAAAAAAGAAGACTAATATTGTTTTTTAAAAAAAGAAAGAAAGAAAGGGAATACTCCAAATAAAATCAGGTCAAAGGCAATTTATTAGTCACACGAAGGACTTCTAAGATGAAATGAGGAGGAATTGAAAAATAATATGAGAACTCTGCTATTTAACACTTATGGTTTGCTACATATAATAATGGTTGGATAAGAAATTGATATATGCAAAGTATATTTCATAGTATGTATTCAATTGGCTATTCCCTTTTTAAAATGTATTTTTATGAATTAATGAATATATATATATATAGATAGATAGATAGATAGATAGATAGATAGGTAATATATATATATGCCTAAGCAACCTTTACAGCAGAACGAACGAATGACCAGATTGACTGGTCACCATAATGCGTACTGACCACTCTGATCACCTGATCAGGGCCTGTTGGTCAACCTCCTGGTTCCTCCCCTGAACCAGCAGGTGCCAATCGCCTGATGGGGAATGGGGAACCGGGGATGGGTGGCAGCAGAAATGGGTGGCGCCAGGCCAAGGTGGATGCAGGCAGGGGGTGGTGCTGGCTGCCAGCCCCCAGGGGAAGGAAGGCCCTGGCCGGCCAACCTCCTGGTCTCTGAAGGCTTTTGAGAAACCTCTTTCTGGGGAGGCCTTTCTCCCTCTCCCTCCCTCCCCCCACACAGCAGCACACAATTCAAAGACACTAGCTGCAGAGCCACCCAATCTCCCCTCGCACCCAGTCAGACTGAGTCTGGCATGACAGGCAGGAACATCCTGAGCTGCCTGCAGGCAGGAAGCTGGTAGCACTGGGGATGGATGCAGAGGCCTCAGAGCTGGATCACCCAGCATCCAGTGTGCTCTCAGTCTGGAGGCATCCAGCTGCAGACCCCAGACCCCATTAACTGGATCAGTGTTGGGGTGGAAAGTGACCCAGGAAGGTGAGGAAATGTAACTTGGGGCGAGCACCACAGGTGCAGTCCCCGTGACCTCCCCCTCCCAGGATAATGCTGTGCTCTCTAACCTTCCATGCACCATGCCCGGGGAGATAAATCTGGATTCACAATGAGGCAGGCCCCCAAGGAGCTTCAGCTGGGAGTGAGAGGAGTTACTCACCTCTGACACCCCAACCTTTGTTTTAAGGCTGCATGCTCATTCCCTAATACATGTTGCTTGAAGTACACAGTGGTTTCTGTTTAAACATGTGATAAACATGGGGAAAGCAAAGCTTTGTGCTTTAGAACAAAAAAGTTGGGAGTGTTTGGGGGTCTCTCTCTCTCTCTCTCTCTCTCTCTCTCTCTCTCTCTCTCTCTCACACACACACACACACACACACACACACACACACACTCTTCCCTGGCCTGGTGAATCTTCATGCAGAAAGCTAACCCTAGCTCCTCAGAATCCACCCTCGCTGGAGTGGCCTCTGTTTTGTTTTGCTTTTATTTTTTTTCTCTCACAAAGTTTTTTATTTTACAAACCTCTAAACTGGCAGTCGGACATCCCTGGAGGGGTCCTGGATTGCAAGAGGGTGCAGGGCTGGCTGAGGGACCCCCTCCCAAGCATGTATTTTGTGCACCAGGCCTCTATTATGTATGGATAGAAAGCTGAACACAGTGAACTCTAGTTTTTGGTGTTCTAAATGGGGAAAGACAAATTTCTAAGGGAATACACTTGTTGCATTCTCAGCTGTAATAAACAACTGGAAACAGCCTAAATACCTATAAAGACAATAAGCAATGTATGGACACCTATGCAGACATTAAAGTTTTAAGGTATAGGGCTCAAGACAAGATATAAATGTATAATGCAGGCCTGACTATTCTGATGTACAAAGAACCTAAATTGAATAAAATCATATTTAAAAGCTGCATATTTAAAAAAATACAACTTTTCTTTAAAAAATCCAACTGGCTTTCTTTATAGATGAGAATGTGTATACAAAAAACAACCATGAGAGAATGTACATTAAGTTACTTAAAAGCTTATTTCTAAATTAGGGAACTGAGGTCAATGAATTGTTTTCTACTTTTTCTACATATCTTTATTATATAAAACTGTAATATTTACATTCTTCCTGAATAAATATGTCATTTCTTAAGTTTAAAAGCTATTTACCAATAAATAAAATAAAATAAGTTCACTATCCAGAATGAACCAAATAGATGGGAAGGACCTCCTAAAGAATGTGGCTTAACCGTGGCTCTCCCTGTCGCCTGTGCTATTTCTCACACACCATAAAGATAAGCCACGGAGAGTGTGAGAGTGCAAACAAGAGAGTAGCCAACTTGGAACAGTTCGCTGGTAGATGAAGTGGAACAGGGCAGAGAGGGGTCAGGGAATCCGAGATGAACTCTCAGAGGAGAAAACTCTCTAAGAAGGGAATTAGAGTCTGGGTTGAGTTCAGCAAGCAGGGAAGGTTGGAAAACACATTCCAAGCTGATTAAATAGTACTAAAAAGAGCATGGAGGTGTGAAACTTCATGATGTGTTCAGAGAACAGTGAACAATATAACTGCATAATAGGGTGGGTGGAGAGCATAATGAAAAACAAGTCAGGAAAAGCATAGTAGATTAGGATCAGATTGTAAATGTGTGAAGGGTCCCAGGTGCCATGTTATAGACTTGGAAAGGTTTTAAGCAAGGCAGGCACTATCAGACTTATATTTGTGAAGGTTATGCTATTGGCAAGCAGGAAAAAAAGCACACCACTAGAGCAGGAAATGTTCCTAGATTTTAAAACATTTTTATTGCAAGACGAGGAGGCCTTTTTGGAGGAGATGTTCAGTAAAGGATGGAGGCAATATGTCCCGAGCTCGGATGGAAATGCTTTTAAACATATGTTTTATCATTAATATCACGCAGCATATGCTCAAATCCTATATACAGCACATTCTTGGCTTATCACCAAAAATATTTATTAAGAATCCACCTGCATATAAAATTATAGCGGAGTCTAAATCCCTTGCAAATGTCATATATATGTTTTAATTTGTGTGCTGCATAATTCGCATAAAGCATTCTAACTTCTCTGAGACCTCCTCCAACACAGTCTTGTCTCTCAAGAATACCACATATATTAAACTCCATTGTGCACTCACAAAACAGTTTATTTTTAAGAGTTTTTCTATGCAATTCAATTCAATAAGAATGTGTGTTGTGGAGGCAGAGGTGAAAAGATCTATAGAAAATAGAGAATACATTTTCTAGTTAATGGAAAGTTATAATGTAAGTGAAGAGAAGGTGTGCGTGTCGGGGGAGAATCTTATATAAGAGAAATGGTTGGTTCCTAAGGCAACATTTAAGCATGTGTGTCACGATGGAGCACACACTGTGAAAGTACAGAAGAAACTCTTGGTTAGAAGAGGATCACCATGAGGTGGTTAGGGATAGAGGTGAGTTTATTTAGTGCTTTCACTGATAAATCTGAAAGTGCGAACAATTTTAGAAAGCAGGAAATATATAGCACAGCCTTTCAACTGCTTCCAAGATTTGCAGCTCAATGTGGGCTTGTAGAATATTTAACTTTAGCACTGAACACTTGGTACAGTTCAGAAATAGAAATTTACTCTTGAACCCTATGTGGCTTGGCTTACATTTAATTAATTTCTTGCATTTAAAACATAACAGAATTTGTAAAAAGTTGCATTTGTTTCACTTATATTTTCATGTATCCACGTGCCTTCAAGATTATTTTTCAAATTATCTTTTCATAGAGTCATAGCAGAATAATGGAAGAGGGGAACCATGCAAAATACAGAGGCAGAGAGAAACATTCTCCCTAACTGGATTCTTCTGCTTAGTGACACATCTCCTCTTTCGCCTACTTTATTGAGTACTCCGTACGTTGTTGACCCGGTATTTATGATTAATGTATAATGTTATACATATGTTTAAAAAGTACATGGCTATGGTCCCAAAATACAACAGTGCCTGCAAGGTTCCTGTGGGTTAATGTCCTCTGCTAGGGAACACGGCCTCATTTGCATTGCCTTTCAATGAGCTCCTGCAGGCAAACACCGGAAGCCAATCATCTGCAGATACCTGCCCTCGGGATAGGTGTACTTTCAGACAACCTGTGTACTCTGTCTATAGTGTTTAATCTCATGTACTACATAAAACTTAAAGTTTGACCCACTGATCCAATAGACAATGACTGCACATCTTTGTAGAAACTGATTTGCATTTGGAATGGATAGGGCATGGTCAGTAATGAAATAAAGTTGATGATGGAAAAGTGCTTGGCCTCCAAGGAAAGAAAAGTAATATGTAATAAAATATGATGAAGTTATAAATATAGAAACACTGATGTAAAGAAAAATTGAAAGATAGTTGTAGTGTCAGTAATACAGGGAATTTTTAGAGAAGCACAACAATGTTTGATATAGGAAGGTTTACATTTTCATTGTCTCCCAATAATAGGAAATTTAAGTATTGCTTTGCATCACATTGTTTCCCATAAAGGTTTTGAAAATTTCCTCAGCCAAGTCACAATAAATGTATCAGGTATACATTTTTTTGTGTGTGAGATTTATATAAGAAAATTTATTGAATTGAGAATACACATTTAACACATTCTTTGTATTTTTTAAAATCATTTTCTCATTATTTAAAGCATTACATATAGTAGTACACATATCTCCTTTTTCCCCCATTGACCTTCCCCCAGCCTCCCCTAACAGGGGGTAACAGGTATACACTTATTTCACAATATTTATTTAATGTTTACTATTTGGTAAACTCAGGGATGTACATTTCTGATACAAAAATAGGTAATAAACCTATTAGGGAGACATGATAATTGAAAATAAAATAACCACAGTACAATGTGACTGGCTTCTATATTACAGACCTATTTTATTTTTGGTAGTTGTTTTCTCTCTCTCTCTCTCTCTCTCTCTCTCTCTCTCTCTCTCTCTCTATCATTTTTTTTTCCAATTTAAATGTGATACAGATTTAGATTTAGACTTTGAACCTCCACTCTTCTTTATGTATACTCTTTCTTAAGCAATGTCAATCAATCTCTTGAATTTTAAGAACCATCAATACATTGGTGTCTCACAACCTCCAAGTACATGTATCCAGCCATCTACCTGATATTTCCACCTCAATGCCTAATAGGCATCTCTAGAATATCGAGTATCCTGGCTAATACATAACTCTTGATATATGACCCCTCCACACACAATCTACCATAGTCAAACACATTCATCCAGTTGTTCAGGCCAAATATGTATCTTTCCTTATATGCTCAATATACCAGCAAGTTCTGTAGCCTCTAATTTTGAAATTCATCCTAAATTTTACTAGTATCCATAACGTTCACTAGTCTCACTTTAGTGTAAGCCTCCATCATTTTTCATGTACCTACTTCAGTAATCTCCCAACTGGCCCCCTGGATTTCCATTCCTGACCCTTTAATCTATTCCCCACTTTTCAGTCAAGTGGCCTTTCTAAATCTTAACACATAGACCATAGCACTTCCTGTCTCAAAATTCCCAATGGCTTCCAGTCACACAAAGTTTAAATACAATGCCAGGACCTTACAATGCTCTACTTCATCTGGCTTCTGCCTCACTCTCAGAACTCACTTCCCACTTCTGCTCTCTACATCACTTCTGTTTTTACTGATATTGTCTTTTTGTGGCAACTTAAAGTTTTACTTTTGCTCCTATCTTTGTGCCAGCTACATTCTTCTCATAGATATCCTATAGCTATGCTACCATTCCTTTTGGAAATTTTCTTAACTTTCTTCTCAATATGCCTCCCTGATCACCTGCCTAAGTTAACCCACTGAAATTCTATACCCTGCTTAGGTATTTTTAAAAAATATATATTTTATTGATTTTTTACAGAGAGAAAGAGAGAGGGATAGATAGAGATTTAGAAAGATCAATGAGAGAGAATCATTGATCAGCTGCCTCCTGCACACCCCCTACTGTGGATATGCCAGCAACCAAGGTACATGCCCTTGACCTGAATCGAACCTGGGACCCTTCAGTCCGCAGACCGATGCTCTATCCACTGAACCAAACCAGTTTCGGCAGCTTAGGTATTTTTCTTTATGTAACACCAACTTGAATTTAAAATTATAGATTTATTTGAATATTTTTATTGTTTCTTCCAAAGACAGTAAGCTTCATAAAGGCAAAACCTTGTTTCTCATTTTCACTACTATTTCTCTAAGCTGAGAAATATGCTTAGAAAACTATGACCACCTAATAAGCATTGTGGAGTGCATATATGATAGAAGACTTGGTACATGAGTTTTACCACGAAGGACAAATAAAACTATTGCTTAGGTAAAGAGCTCTCCGGAAGTGGATGACATGACCAGTATAAACTTGGAAGTGTAAAGATCATGAGGCATTCATAAATGGTTAATGGTTCTCTGTGGGAACAGCATTCCTGAAATCATGATAAAGTCTCTCATAATTGTGTAAATTTCATTCACACATTGACTCTGAACCAAATAAAACGAAGCAAATGAATATATATAAAACTTGTGATCCTTTATAATGTTCAATTTATTTTGTCAATCTGTAAAATAAATGTTACTGAAGAACAAGGAAAGCACTTCCATCAAACCATTAATGAAGTACACTCTCTTTCAAGTGTTCATAATTTGTCTCTAAATGTCATTGAGAGTATCATAATGCATATGTAAAGGTGAGACTAAAATCCCCGGGTAATCCTTGTGCCAACAAATGCAAGCTTGGCCAGGGACACTCCTGTTTAAGAGTCGTCACATTCTGTGGCTGAGTCTCTTCATCTCTCTGGCTGCATGAATCCTTACCTCAAACAGAGCCACCTGATGTCTTGTCACCTGATGCCAGGTGAATCTGTCTACTGCTGTCAAAATCGGGACTGTGTATAGCTCTTATCACATGTTAACATTCCTCTGTCCACCAACTGGAATTTACTTCCTAGCAACTCCTCTGGCCTCAATTGCTTAGAACTCTGCAATCTTCCAATCCCAATAATACTTTATTAATGGCATCATAAATGGGATTCAGAGCTCAGAATGCCTAGTTTCTCACTTGTAAATCATTTATCATCCTCCCTGTTTTCATATATGGCTTATGAATGAATTGATATAGCAGTTTGAAAACAAAGGACATGATCTGGACATACTTATTTTTTTTGGAGTCACATTTAAAACAGCAGCCTTCAAGGGCTGAAGTCACTATGTGGAATCCTATGCACAGCTTAACGACGTTTAAATTAATATGCCAGGCTGCATCCTAAGGAAGAAATGATTCCTAGAGTACCTTGATATTTAGAAAAATATTAACTTTGAGTATTGTAAACTCTGTCACAGCCAGTAGCTTACCTTTCTCATTTGCTGATATATTTCTAGCAACTAGCTTGTCTTAAAGGAAGTTATTATCATTTTTATTGAGAGAGAGAGAGAGAAAGGAAAAAAGATTGAAATATTGAGGAGAGAGAAACATCAATCTGCTGCCTCCTGCACTCACAGACCTGCAACCCAGGCCTGTGTCCTGACTGGAGTTGAATCAGCACCCTCTCAGTTCATGGGATGACATCCAACCACTGAGCCACACCAGTCAAGGCATTAAAGGATGTTTCTCAGTTCTCCCCATTAGGCAGTCACTCTTTGAGAACAGGGCCTCTGTCTAAAATAAAGTTTAGACAATTCAGCACTATTCAAGATAACTCTCTGTGATGATGAAAATGTTTTGTGTTGTCAAATTCTGTGCTGTCCACTAGACTTGTGTGGTCAGTGAGGATATAAAATGTATGTCACTAGTACAAATTAAAAACTAAATTTTTAATTTTTAAAAATATTATATATAAATAACCACATATGACTGGCAGTCAGTATATTAGACAGCACTGGTCTACAGTACTCAGATAAATATAACATTTTATCTTTTAGTGTGCAATATATGTATTTTAAATTATCATTAAATCATAGCATTACCTAAAACATTCACAAACATAAAACAGAATTGAGACCTTTTGGAAATAACTATGCCTATTTATGGTCAATATGTCTGGATAAATATATATATATTTTTTAAAATTTCCCAAAGGTTTTGCTTAAATGTCATTGGTATCTACTAAACTTATTGAAATGGAAATAATAAATCTTTAAGTTAGTACAAAATAAAGTCATTCATGAAATCCTTAAACTTTGTAAAACTCCTACATTACAAAGTATTTGAGCCAAACAACATGTGCCTAATATCTCCTCTCTTCTTGTTTGTGTGAAGAAAGTGGCAGGGAGGATTGCCTATAATTAGCCTTCTTGACATAAAAAGAACATTATCACAGGCATATGAATGGTGATGTCTTCCTACTTCCTTCTATTAATTCATGCATGTTCAGATAAAGAGAAAGAGGAAGGACTGTTCTCTAGAAATTCTCCAGTTTTCACTAAACTGGGAATGAAGACAGTACATTTATTAAGTTGCTAGAGGCTTTCTCAGTGTCTCTTACAGCTGTACAAACTGGCCTCCACCCTCTGCCCATTGACAAGTTCATTTTAAACAACAGTTCTTACCCATTCTCCCTGAGATCTCTCTGTCCTTTGCTGTAAAATTCCAGCTTACTTTCTACTTTCACCCTGGGTCACAAAGAATTTTTATTGGAAATCTAAGTAAAACCCAAAGTGTCCATGAACAGCTTTGAATGCCGGGCACTTTGTGTAAAAAAAATAAATAAATAAAAAATAAATCAAGACTTCCCAGGATCACACTGGAGAACTTTATATTGTTTCACATCTGGTGCAAAGGTTACTTTAGTAAATTTCACCTTTATGGGGAAGAAGAAAAAGAAGATTTAAACTATGTTCAGACAATAGGTGGCAGGATATTTAGTGGATTTATGCTTAAACAAATATTTAATAGTTACACAACACATAACAGACCTAAAACATGTGCCAGTTAGATCACTACCCTTTATAAATAAATTATTACAACTTAGACTTTTGTTCTATTAATTAGGAATAAAAAATCAGCACTAACTTTCAAATATAGTGGTTTTATTTTTTTATTAAATTATTGGGTTTTTTTTAAAGTTTTATTTATATACACAGAAATTGTTGCACTGTGGAACAGTAATATCTGAATGAATGTGGGTCAATTAAACAAACAATTCTCATTATTTTACCCTGGTGCTTTGTCAAACTTATGATTTCAAATGCCTCAATACGTGAGCCCCCAAACTTCAGCCCTGACTTTTTTTCTAAGTTCTATTCCAAAATTTCACTGGACCATGGGTCCCTTAAAGAACCATCAAGGCCAGTAGAATGCTGGGGCCTTGACTGACCTTTCAGTCTGCAGGCCGACGCTCTATCCACTGAGCCAAACCGGTTTCGGCATGACTCAATTTTTTTTTTAAAGATCAACAGAATTCGACATCTGTCTGGATAAGGGAAAGAAGATAGTCATGAAACTAATGATAACTTCAAGATTGTTAACACAGGTGCCTGGAGGAAAGTGAATCACTAACAAAAATTAAAATGGAAGAGAGCATTTTGGCATAAGAAGTTGATTTTTTTTAGTTTTCACTTGTCAGTAGGCAGTTAAAAATGTAATCACTAGTTCTTATATGTACTAATCCCTGACTCTGTAAAAAAAAAAAATCAATAAAATAAAATATTAAAAAAAAAAGATGGCAGCAGCCTATAAACCAGGAAGAGAGCCCTCATTGGAGGGAGCCCATACTTTCATTCTGACCTCAGATTTCTAGCCTCTAGAACTGTGAGAAAATAAATGTCTATTTTTAAATATGCTCTTTGTTTTTTAGTTTCCTAAGGTTAATGCTTAAATTATTTTCTAACCTATTTATTCAATGCTATAAATTTCCAACTAAGCATGGTTTTGCTGTATCCCACTAATTTCACTAAGTTGTGTTTTTATTTTTTTTACTTCAAAATACTTTTAAATTTCTCTTGACATTTTTTTAACCCATATGTTATTTGGAAGTATGTTGTTCAATCTTCGTGTAATTTGGAATTTTACAGTTTTCTTTCTGCTGTTGGTTTTTAGTTCATACCATTGCGGTACTAGAGTAACAATTGCATAATTTTTACTTTTAAAAAATTGTTTAATTCTGTTTAATGGACCACCGTGCAATCTATCTTGGTGGAAGTCCCATGTGAACTTCATAAGAAAGTGTATTCTGCTATTGTTGAATGAAGTGTTCTATAGATGCCCATTATATTCAATTGACGGATGGTGAGGTTGAATTCAACTATGTCCTTATTGATTTTCTGCCTGTTGGATCAATCCATTATTGATAGAGGAGTGTTGAAGTCTCCAACTACAAGAGTAGGATCATTTGCTTCTTGTTTCAGTTTTATCATGTTTTGCTTCACTTATTTTGCTGCTTTCTTGTTGGGTGCATGCAAGTTAAGGGCTGTCATGACATTTTGATGAATTCACACCTCATAATACTTTTCATTATCCTTAGTAACTGTTTGCCTTACAGTCTGCTCAGTCTGAAATTAATATAGTGACTCCTGCTTTCTATTGATTAGTATATCTAATGATATCTTCCTCATCTTTTTACTTTTTAATTTATTTTTATTGTTGACACTATTATAGATATCTCTGTTTTCTCCCTTCACCCAGCCCCTGTCCCTTTTTCCTTCTGGCCATCACAACACTGTTGTCTGTGTCTTAGGGTTATGCATATATGTCATTTTTATTTTTTTAATGTATTTTATTTATTTTTAAAGAGAGTAAAAGGGAAAGATAGAAACATAAATGAGAGATAAATATCAATATCAATCAATTGCCTCCTGTACACCTCTTGCGAGGGATAGAGCCCTCAACTGGGGCATGTGCCCTGACCAGAAATCAAACCGGTGACTTCCTGGTGCATAGATCAATATTAACCACTGAGACACTGCCAAGCTATATATATATATATATATATATATATATATATATATATATATATATAGCTAATCTCTTCAACTTCTTTCATCTAGTACTCCCTCCTCCCTGTGTTCTGGCAGCTGTAAGTCTGTTCCATGCACCCATGCCTTTGTTTCTATTTTGTCAGTTTATTTGGTTCATTAGAGTCCACATATAAGTGAGAACATATGGTATTTGTCTTTCTCTGACTGGCTTATTTCCCTTAGCATAACAATCTCCATATCCATCCATACTCTCAGAAAAAGCTAAGAGTTACATCATATATATTTACCACCCCCCCCCCCCTACTGATTTCAGATTGGGAAAGAGAGAGAATAATTGATTGTCTGCCTCCTTCCTACTTCCTACTGGGGATTAAGCCTACAACCCAGGCATGTGCCTTGACCAGGAATTGAACCATGAACTTCTGGTTCATAAGTTGATGCTCAACCACTGAGCAACACTGATTGGGCAAATGTTCCTCCTTTTTATGGCTATGTAGTATTCCATTATGTAAATGTACCACAGCTCCTCTTCTTGGGCTGTTTCCAGATCCTGGCTTCTGTACATAACACTGCTATGAATATAGGAGTGCATAGCCTTTCAAGTTGATGTTTTGGGATTGTTGCTCTTTGTCTCTGTTCCTTATTTTGTCTTCTATTTTATTTCTGCCTTTCATGGTTTTGATTAATCATTTTACGTTATTCCATTTTCTTTCCTTTTTTAGCATATCAGTTATAAAGTTTATCTGTGAACAAAATGGGGGTTAAGAGTCAACCCTTGCACAGTAAAAAGTTTATGTAAAACCTCTGACTCCCTCACCAGAATTAGTTGTCCTTAAATATCTGTGAAAAATTGGTTTCAGGACCCTCTGAGGATACCCAAGTCCACAAATGCTCAAATCCCCCATATAAAATGGCATAGATGAATGTATACAGTTGTCCCTCCAAATCTGTAGACTCCTAACCAAGGATTGAAGACAGTACAGGTACTTACTCAGAAAAAGTCTGCATATAAGCATACTTGCATAGTTTAAACCTGTGTTGTTCAAGGGTCAACTATACTTTATCTTTGTTTTGTTATTACAAAACTGGAATTTGCAATATATTTATTTATACCAATCCAGATTTACTTTTAAATAACACTGCCATTGTATGGATAGTTTGAGTACCTTATAATACAAAATAATCTTAATTGTTCTCTTCTGTACTTTTATTCATTGCTAGAATTTATTTCACTTAAAAATAAGCATACATAATCAGAGACAATGTTGCTCTTATCATTTTGTACGATATGTTATCCGTTAGATCAATTAAAATTAAGATAAATTAAAGTTTTATTTTAATTTTACTCAGTGCTACTTTGGTGTTCTTCCTTTCTTTTTGTGTATCTGAGTTTCTGGAACATATTATTTTTCTTCTAGTTAAATGATTTACTTTAACGTTTTCTTTTCTTTTATTTTCTTTTTGCAAAGCTAATCTATTGGCAAAAAAAAAAAATCCCTCAATTTCTATTGGTCTAAAAAAGATTTAAAATGTTTCTTCACTTTTGAAGTATAAATTCACAGGATACAGAATTCTTGATTGGTCCTCTATTTGTTTTTCTATCAACACTTTAAATATTTCATCCAAATCTTTGCTTTTATGATGTCTGAGAAGTCAGATGTAATTTTCATACTTATTCTTCTACAGGTGAGGTTTTTTTTTTTTATGCCTGGCTTCTTTTAGGATTTTTTTTCCTTTGCTTTGATTTTCCATAATTTAAAAATGATAAACCTATGTGTACATATAGGCTCTGTGTGTGTGTGTGTGTGTGTGTGTGTGTGTGTGTGTGTGTGATATTTGACATTTATCCTACTTGGTATTTGTGAGTTTCTTGGATCCATGGTTTGGTGTCTTGATATTAATTTAGGGAAATTCTCAGTCATTATGTTTTTTTAATAGTTCTCATTTATTTCTCTCTCTTTCTGTCTTTTCTTTTTTTTTGTTCCAGTTTTCCCATTCCATGTATGTTACCTTTTGTGACTGCCTCATATTATCTGGATTTTTTTTTTAGCCCTTGTTCTCTATGTTTTTCAAAGATATCCTCTAGCTTAGAGTTTCTTTCCTCAGCTCTGTCCATTCTACTAATATACCCACCAAAAGGCATTGTTCATTTCCATTACCGTTTTCTAGTATATTTGTTTTCTTGAGCCCTGTCTTTCTACTTGCATCACCCATCTTATCTTGCATGGTCAATTAGTGTTCTTAGCACAGTACTCATACTCTAATTTAATTCCTGGTATAATAATTCCAACATCCCTATATGTCTGGGTTGGATGCTTGCTCTCTCTCTTCAAATTGCTTTTATGTTTTTCTATCTGTCTTGTGATTTTTTTCTTAGTAGTCAGTTATGATGTACTGGGTAAAAGAAGCTGCTACAAATAGGACTTTAATAATTAATAAGGTGTTGGGAGAGGGAAGCATTCTGTCATCCTATGTTTTGGCCTCAGTCCTTTAGTAAGGTTATGCCTCTGCCTATGGACTTCACAAATGCTTCACAGTACACCCCTGTCCCCAATTTAGGTGGAACAGGAGTGACCTACAATCGGTATTTACCTTCTGCCAAGTGGAAGTGGGCTACCATTGGGTATTTACTTTCTCTGAGGTCAGTCAGGTTCTATTAAAATTCAAAAGGTTAGGTTAGGGTTAGCTGCCCTCTTCAGAGGCACACATTAAGGAAAACATAATGCTCTTGCCCATTTCCAAACACTTTATTTCTCCTCACTCTGACAAATGTGTGGGGGATTTTGTCTGATATTTACTTTGATAAACTGGTCTAGCTCTTGGAGGTAAAACTCATGAAAAGTGGTGGCTGGCTATGATTGAGTCCCCTTAGAGTTTTTAAATCAGACTGGCCCACTTCCAGCTTCCAGTAATTTGTTGATTACAGTTCAGGTTTTCCTCCTCAGCACTAGATCTCATCTTGTGTCTGCCTTTCCACCTCTAATTTGGGTGGTGGTGGTGGTACTTTGATCTGTGACCTCACCTGTTTTATACATCGAAGAAGAGGAATTGATCTTTCAGTTTATTTAGCCTTTTAATGGTTAGGATGGAAGGGTGAATCCTAAGCTCCTTTCATGGAAAACCATAGACCAAAAGATGACTTTGTTGTGTTGTGTTTTTTTATTTTTGGGGAAGAGACAGCTGGTAGAATTGGAGTTGGAGGAAGAAGTATAGAGTGAGAAAGTGGGGAGAGGGCAAGAGGAAGAGAGGAAGGGAGAGAGAGAGAGAGAGAGAGAGAGAGAGAGAGAGAGAGAGAGAGAGAGAGTCAAATAAGTTTTACAAAATGATTCCATTCAAATGGAAAGTACCAATGCTTATTAGCATGATACAATAAATCTTTAAGATGGGCTAGGGTAAATATAATAATAAAGGAAACTTTTGTTCAATACAGTCATTCTCTTCACCTGCACAAGAAATTTAAAAAAATATATATTTTCTTATTGATTCCAAGCCTTAAGTTATGCTGCCCACATATTCTCACCAAAATACTTTCTTTTGTCCTTCTCTCTTATATAATTGTAACACATTTTTCAGGCCCAATTTTATTGGTTGTCAAACCTTCACTGTTTATGGTATTATAATCTTTCACTACTTAAAATTAAGAAAATAATATTTTAAAAGACTAAATTAGCACATGAATCACTGCTAGTACATAAATAACTATGCACTGTCACTTATATATTTTAAGAATCTTGTTGGTTAGGTCTATTACCCTCTTAAAGAAAAAAGTCTGATTCCTAGAGTCTATGTTTTGCTCAGAATGAGACATCTAACAACAACAAAATAGTTCTCTCATTTATTATGCTTACAAATTGACAAACATTCCTCTAAGAATTCTACAGATATCGTCCACATTAATCCACATACTAACCCTGGGAGATAGTATAGTGATTTCTTATTGCGGCAGTACAAATTGCCACAAATCAAGAGTTAGACCCTTTGTTGGAGACTCGGGGGAAAAAATCACTTGACAGCAGATCTGGCTGAACTTAATTCTTAGGGCTGAGTTTCCCCTTTCCTTTTTGCTATAAACTGCAGGTGTTCTCATATTCTTTGGCATATGACTTCGTCCATCTTTAAAAGCATCAATGATACATCATTAAATCACCTTCATGCCTAGAATCACTGACTTCCTCTCCTGCCAACAGCTGGATAAAACACTCTACATTTTAGGTCTTGTGTAATTAGATTAGGTCTGCACAAATAATCTCTCTTGTGTTAAATAACATAATCATAAAAATGGTAGTCTTGCTGGTGGAAATAGGAGACTTCCACTAAAGTCAGAAGAAAAGCATTTTGGGGATTCATGTATAGAAGAATGTGAACAACTCTGGCAAAATTTGTTAGATTATAAACAAAGGACTGTTCCCAGGTGCCCAAGGTCTCATCCACAACCAAGTGAATCAGTTCTATCTCTCTGCAGAAGAAATCCAAACATGATAAGGAAACAAAGGTATAAGGCAAAGTAAGAACTTAAATACTTCTTTAAATAATGTTTCATGCTCTTTCAATAAAATGATGTTATTTTTTTAAAATATAATTTATTGATATTTTACAGAGAGGAAGGGAGAGAGATAGAGCTAGAAACGTCGATGAGAGAGAAACATCGACCAGCCGCCTCTTGCACACCCCCCACCGGGGATGTGCCCACAACCAATGTACATGCCCTTGACCGGAATCAAACCCGGGACCTTTCAGTCCACAGACCAACGCTCTACCACTGAGCCAAACCGGCTTCGGCTCAATAACATTATGTTATAACTAGAGGCCCAGTGCATGAAATTCATGTACTCAGTGGGTTCCCTCAGCCTGGCCTACATCCTCTCACAGTCAGGGAGCCCTCAGGGGACATCCGACTGCCAGCTTAGGCCTGCAGTGAGCCCGGCTTCTGGCTGAGTGGTGCTCCCCCTGTGGGAGCACACTGACTGCCAGGAGGAAGCTCCTGCATTGAAAGTCTGCTCTCTGGTGGTCAGTGTGAGTCATAGTGACTGTTCATTCCACCATTCAGGTGATTTTCATATTAGCCTTTTATTATATAGCATTTCACTGTGTAAATCCTACTTAAATACACACTAACTTGCATTGTCTTTCACTTACAAGTTTCCATAAGTTATTTAAATATTTCTGGAGTATCTGTGGGAGTGGAAAGTTCCTGTTAGTTAGGCTAAATATGCTAATTTCTGCCTTAACACCTGTTAGTTTGAATGCTAAGAAATAGTATCAACTCCAATCAGCTTGCTTCTCCAATGGAATTCTAAGCATCCACAGCTCCTTCTTTTCTTTTTAGTTTTCAAAGTGTCTTCTAATTACTTGTAACAGGCATGTACCATAGCTATGTCTGTCTCCTCTGTTGAATTTATGCAGGATTAAATTTATACAGTGAGTGAATGATTTCTTTTTTAACATCACCTGGTTTATGTTTATTAGAAACATTTATTTATTTATTTTTATTGTTGAAAGTTATGGATGTCCACCCTTTTTTTCTCCACTGACACCCCTCCCTCCACTCCTCACCGCTTCCCACTTCCACCAAGCTATCATCTTTTATCATTTGCATATTTAGCAAAACTGAATATAAAAAGGAAGAAGATATTTTGAGCTAATATTAGTTAAAACTAAATTATAGAAATACCTATATATTTCAGGTAGCACAATCAATACCATAGAATTTATGTTTTGCCAGTAACCCTTAAATTTTTTAGAAATATTCTTACTAAAAAAAATCACTTCAATAAAATAAAATAATAGTTGTTTACCTGAAAATTTTCTGCCAGGTTCAAATTGAAACAAACAAGGCACAATCTCAATTGAAAGAAATTTATACTAATTAATGTGATAAATGAACATATGCTACGTGCCATTTTTCTTTATTCTTCACAAACATTTATAAAGTAGGCCTTATTTAAAAGATTGAACCTTGCCTAATTGTCTATGGAATGCTGAGTAAAGCATTTAGGTCTATCTTGGCTTTGGGTGTTCACCTATAATAAAAAGTGGGAAGAATAGAAGTGGTCATCATAACTCTCCAATTTGTGGTCATAAATATTATGATAAATAATAGGCAGAAATTTTGAGTATGAAGAGAACCAAAAAATATTGTGTTAAATTAATAGTCCATATTTTAATTTTCAAAAAATAGAAAATAAAACTAAATGGAAAACATTCATTTCTTATAGCGTTTGATATTTAAGAAATAGTTATTTACAATGTCTTTCAACTCCAGAATAAATGTTTGCTCTGTAAATAGAGTACTAAAATCTGGTATCCCTTGCCCCCAACTAAATTCCTGGATTAATTTTGTTTGGCCACCCAGGGTTTTTGTTTCTTTGTTTGTTTTAATATTAAATTAAATTTCCTTAAGGTAAAACATGTTGTTTGGGTTTCTAGACTCTCCAACATACCTAGTCTGATTTTCATGTTTAAATAACTTATATGAGCGGGGCCTTCCATAGCTCAGTTGATAGAGTGGAGGTCTGTAGTGGGTAAATAACCTATATGATCATGCCATTGAGTATGTGATATAACTAATGAAATGCTGGTTTGATATCAGTAATATTTTAATTTTAATTTTTTTGATAGCATAAATATTAAAAGAATTCTTCAAATAAAACAATGGTGCTGTTTTCTTGGAAGTATTCTATCTAATAGAGACGGTATATGCAAATTGACTGTAACTCTGTGACAAAGATGGTGGACCCCACAGCCAATAAGGAGGGAATATGAAAATTGTTGCAACAAGGCAAGAGGCAGAAGGCAGCTCTAGCCGGAGCGAAGGCAGTGCCAGCAGCCAAGGGAAGGAAGGCCTATTCTTGTAGGGATCTTCATGCATCGGGCCTATAGTTTTAAATAAACATAGGTTCTAAATTAAGAAATGGTTTCCAGAGGACAAATTATTAAATTAACTAGAGTCCCAATGCACAAAATTTGTGCAAGGGGCTTGGCCCTTGCAGCCCCATCTTCTTTCAAAATGTTGCCCGGAAGGTCAATTGGACAGTCATTCTGCTGTTTGGTCTAATTAGCATATTAGCTCTTTATTATATAGGATGCTTTAAAGTTTTTGATTTAAGATTTCTGTAATAAATAATATGATTCACTTTTATGTAAACAATTACAATATGCTTTTCAAAACTTTCCACTTTATACAAGTGGCAACCTAACAAGCGATTATTGTGGAGGGTAATACTTTATAGTACTCTTCACAATAAATATGAGAAGATATTTTACACTAGAAGTGTTTAGTCCCCTGCAATTGTAATGTTAAGAACAACCATGATCTTTGATGTTATAAAATAAGTTATGAAATTTATGTTCTATTTATTCAGTTTCATGAACTGCTCTTGAAAGCATTTTCCATTATATTGTTTGGTTTTTCCTTTTTTTTCCTTGAAGTGTTTTGTGACCCATGTGAAATAATTATTACTATGGCAAGAGTCCAGATTACTGTATATTGGAAACTGAAACCTCATATATGAGAACAGTCCCTGAACAACTTTATTATTCACATTAGAATCAATGACATATTATTTAGCTACTGTAGTTTATAAAACCATTGGGTTTGTTCTGTTGTGAACAAAGAAACTCATTTCCCCCCTTAGTTTCTCCTTTGCTACAACAGAGTTTTTGTTAAGATCATGTCAACACATCCTTTATAAATTCATTAGAAAAATGGGCAGAACCTCAGCTAAAGATTCAAAGAGAAAGGGGGGGGGTGCTTTAAATCTTCAAATTGAGTGGGATTCACAGGTGTTTTAGAGGGGAGAAAGCCAGAATAGTCAAGTGTCAGCAAAGATCACGGATGATTCCTTTAGCTATGAGAGAATAGGACCCATTGGGGTCATTGTCCAACTCTTGTGAGTGATATTTATGATGTTTGAGTTGTAGTTGAAACTAAAAAAAATAGAATTACACAGAAAAGCAGCACAAAGTGGTTTGGGTTGACAATATTTCTTTAGAATCATTATACTCTGAGTTTTAAGGTCTATATATAATAAAAAAAATTCTATAGCTAATATTGATGGTGACACAATTCAGAACAACTTATGGAGGAAGTAACTATGTGAGTCTAAATTGCATATCCTTGAACAATATACTGTACTTTCATAAAAATATTATTTTTGCTTTTAGCAAAGATGCCATAATAAAGATTTTTTTCACAGCTCTCAGCTACATACTACATACCTATATGGATATATCTGGTGACTGTAATGTATTGAAGTAACTATCTTTTGTCATGCTTGGGGGGAAAAGCTATTCTATATAATGGGTAAATAACCATCACATTTTCAAAAATCTTCAGGTATTTAAATAATATTTAGAAAAATAATCGGACAAAGTATTTTCTACCATTGTACTGAAAAAATTCTCAGATCTAAAAGATGTCTTGGTTTCAGAAACTTTTATGATAAGTTTTTGTTTGTCCTTCAAAGTTTTATCACATATGTCTTGGGGTATAATTGATTTTATTTTTATTTTAGTCAACTATATTCCCCATAGAGTCTTTAAAAAACTATTGTAATATATTTTTATTGACTTAAGAGAAGGGATAGGGAGAGATATAAACATTAATGATGAGAGAGAATCATTGATTGACTGCCTCCTGCACACCCCCTACTGGGGACTGAGCTGCAACCTAGGTATGTGCCTTTGGCCGGATTCGAACCTGGCAGTTTATTTTAGCCTGCTCAAATAACATACTTTTAAAATATAGAGAACATGAAAATTTTTTTGAATTTTCTAAAGATATTAAACTTGGAAGACAGGATAGATAAGTTTACTAATTGGAATATTTGTTATAAATTTATACATATAACTCAGTATTTAAAATATCAACATATTTAAGGCCTGAATGAAATATCAATTTTATATTCAGTCCAAAAATATCACCACTAAGCTATATATACACACTTTATGTATTTATGGAGCATATTATTCACTCAACATGTGATATGCATAACTTCTGAATTTTTAGCATGTTAAAAAGCATACGTGTTGATAAATATGGACTGACATGTATTGCAAAAGCATTATGTTTTGATTTTTTTAACTCTATAGATTTTTTTTTTCAGTTGAGTCTGAAAAAATTTAAGACATCATTATAATATTCTCAAATTTTCATGCAGAATTGTTATAATGTTAAATGTCGTGGGCTGGAAGGAAAGGGGAAGAGCTATCATTTAGTTTAGTGGTGGACTAAACAGCAGCCTATAGCATAATTGGAAATGGCTTGCTTTTCCCCAGGTACTGAGCACAGAGAAATGACTTTGCAACCTCACACAAATATTAACATCAATCTTGCAAGCCTCCTCACATGCCACAAATACTGAGAAGATCTGCTTCAGTCACACTGAGGAGTCTATTACAGAATCAGAAGCATAATTTAAATCTATTTTACAAATATGTGCTGAGATTTTAGTATGAACAAATTAAGAGAATTGTCAATTGCTGAACACATGCTTCTGACAGTTTAGACTCCACTGGGGTGGGACAGAGAGCTCTGCATAAAGGCATGCTCCCTTCCCATGGTTTCCTAGATGATTATCTGGTCACTAGAGGCCTAGTGCATGGATTTGTGCACTGGTGGGGTCCCTTGCTTTGCCTGTGCCTGCTCGCAATCCTGGACCCCTCGAGGGATGTCAGAGGCCTGGTGCATGGATTTCAAAACAATGTTAAACATGCCATTTGGTTTCTTTTACTGCTTATAGTAATATATAACATGAGAAAGATAAATAGAAGAAAGAACTGGTAAACAAGGAGAGGCATGGTTTAATGAATATAAAGAATATCAGCCTCTCCACATAGCAAATGAACGTGATCTAAAGATGAAACTAAAGGTATGCCAGTGAAACTTTGGTTAAGACCTCTTAAAATCAAAGATTTTGTTTCAGTGTACTATTTAATCACATAAAAAGCCTTCAATGGATATAAGATGTGCTTCACAGATTCTGTCAATTAAGTAATAGGGTTTTCAAGAAGCTTTATATTGTCTAGTAGTTGTCTCAGGAGGACTCTGTGGTAGGGAAAGGGTGTCTAAAAGAGCTCTGTAGATGTGGCTTTTAGGGAAATTCCAATACGATTCACAGGTGACCTACAATGTTTCTGAAAGAATCTTATCATCAGAGATACCATAAAATGAAAAGAAGGGATTGGACTTCCATAGGTCTACTGGCAGTACGTAGGCTGAGAAAACTGTTAGCTTCAAGCATATGTACTTTTCATGGAAAAGAAAGAATACTCAAAGAGTGGAACCAAGAGCTTAGAAGCTGACACTGAGAATCTAAAGAATTATTTTCAAGATTTGACAAAGAATTAATGAATGTCCACTTGACTGGACTTTAGAATTGCAACCAGTGACTTCCTTGTGTGTGTGTGATTTAAAGGATATCTGTAGCAGTTATACTATATCTGACCCACTGTTGTATTTTGAATGTATGTGGGAAGCATATATTGACTCTTTAGTTTCATAGTTTTTACAGATCAAAGGGAAGCATATCCAGGTGGCTATGCTTAGTTATTCTTGAGGAGCCTCATCTACACCTACATACTTACCGTATTTGCCGGCGTATAAGACGATTTTTCGGCCCTGAAAAATATGCCTCCAAGTGGAGGGTAGTCTTATACGGCGAGTATATAACAAACTCTGTATTTTTAGTGGAAATGTTAGGGGGTCGTCTTATATGCCCAGTCGTCTTATACGCCGGCAAATACGTATTTTTCAGGGCCAAAAAAATCGTCTTATACGCCGGCAAATACGGTAAGTTATGAGCTTCTGAATTTTGAACTCTTGTTGTGGGTGTGTTGATATATGGTGTGTTCCAAATGTGGGAAGAATGAAAAACTGGTGCCTTAGGACAGACTGAAGTAAGCAGCCTCTAAGATGTCCCCAAATGACCCTCACCTTTCTAGTGTTCACAGGCTAGTATAACCCCATCTCCTGAGTATGAGTTAGATTTCCTGATTATATTCTAATGAAGAGAATACAGAAAAAGTGATGCCATTTCTCTGAGATTTCAGTGAACAATAGAGGGGGGAAAATCAAGACGATGACTTCCATCTTGGGCAGCAAGAGAGGACTCTCTTTTGCTGGCTGTGAGGAAAACCAGCTACTATGTGTAAGAAGCCTGAGTGGTTGAGCATCAACCCATGCACCATGAGGTCACTGGTTTAATATCTGGTCAAGGCACCTGCCCTGGTGACAGGTGATCTCCAGTGGGGGGCAGGCAATGGATTGATGTTTTTCCTTTTTCAAAAAAATATATTTTATTTTTTTTAAAATATATTTTATTGATTTTTCTCAGAGAGGAAGGGAGAGAGATAGAGAGCTAGAAACGTCGATGAGAGAGAAACATCGATCAGCTGCCTCTTGCACACCCCCTAATGGGGATGTGCCCGCAACCAATGTACATGCCCTTGGCCAGAATCGAACCTGGGACCTTTCAGTCCGCAGACCGACGCTCTACCACTGAGCCAAACCGGTTTTGGCATTTCTCCCTTTTTGATGTTTCTACCTCACTATCTATATTACTCTCTTTCTAAATAACTAACTAACTAACTAACTAACTAACTAAATAAATAAATAAAAGTATATTTTAAAAGAAGAAGAAACCTGTGAAGAGGCTGATGTAATGATAAACTAACCTCTCTGGCCAATATCCGGTGAGTACCCAAGGCCTGTCAACAGCCACCTGTGTAAGCGTGGAAGTGGATTCTCCCTCAGCAGAACCACGAGTCAAGTTGTAGTCCTGGCTGTTACCTTGATTGTAAACCTGTGAGTGACCCTGAGTCAGAGGCACACAACTAAGCCACTCAAATATATTCCCGACCCACAACAACTGCAATATAATAAATGTTTGCTGTTTTAAGTAACTAAGTTATGGGATAATTTGTTAGCCAGCAATATTTAAATAATAAAAGCTGGCCTTAGCAGAAAATGTTTAATCTGAGAAATTCGTTGTATGAAGGAGACATCCAAGTACACATTTTTAAAAAAGAGCATTCTAGTTAAACAATATAGCTAATGTAAAGATTCCATAGAAATTACAAACATGCTGTATTCAGAACCAGAAAGACAATTCATTTGGCACACACAGTGTGAGAGAACGTAAAAGTGGCAGGAAGTGAGGTTCAATAGATAAGAAGAGGCCATTTGTTAAAGCTATAAAGACCATGGTCATAAGTTTGAATTTATTCCAAGTTTGGTAGAAAGTCAGTGATGAGTTTCAACAGGGGAGAAATTTATCTTAAAAATTTTATTCTTTTTGTTCTTAGAGAATGGATTGTGTAGGGGAGGGGACCAAGAAAGAAGAGGACATTCGACATAGAGTCCTTTTAGATAGACAAATATGGCATTAGTCCTGGAGAGAATGATGTCAACTTAGAAGGAGTGTTGGCAAAGATATGAAAACATATGAAATAGATTTTGGAGGTTATGCCAAGAGGATTTGCTAATAGAATGAATGAGAGGGATGAGTACATAAAAGTATTGGCTAGAGTTGTTAGATGGAAGACATTTTATCTTATATACACAACTAAATTGAAAGCACTTTGAGATCATGGATTTCATACTTCTTTTAGATTCATATAATTCCTAATATAGAGAGTTTTGTTAAATGTACAATAATACTTGTATATGGATTAAATCTCATTTAATTTTTGTGTTCATGGGCTCTTGCCAATACCTTTCATGAGCTCCTATGAGTTGATATCTATGCCAAAAATGAAAAGTACTAGTTAAAAACAGAATTACTGAAAACTTTTTAATTGAAGAACCTTAAAACGAATAGGGCCCTGGCCAATGTTTTTTTAAGTGGTTAGAGCTTTGGGCTGTGCACCACAGCATCTCAGATTCAATTTCCAGTCAAGGGCACGTAGTACTTGGGTTGCGGGTTTGCTCCCCACTCTTGGTCATGGTGCGTACAGGAGTCAGCCAGTAGCAACCAGTCAATGTATCTCTCTCACATCAATGTTTCTCTCCTTTGTCTCTCTCCCATTCCTGCAGCTCCATTCCACTCGTTCTGAAAAGCAATGGAACAAATGTTCTCAAGTGAGGATTAAAAACAAAACAAATAATAAAAAATAAAAAGGAATAGAGATATGTAAGGTTAATAAAGGCAGGAAAAAAAACTGATTACGTGTATTATGTAAAACTTTGGTGAGAGTTTGGTTATGCCCATACTTGTTAACATTTCCTGGTCTCCCTAACATGCTTTTTCTCCCATATATTTTGATATGTTGTTATAACTGCAGTTTCACAAAAATGCCAGGTGTTATACATGAGCCTGGAAAAAATCAAAGTAATATGGACCCCCAAAGAGCTATTTATTTTGTCTTAACAGTCTCCATACAGGGTGATTTCTTCCTTTGCGCTTCTTTCCAACTATTTTTCAGTCGAATTCAAAAATCTGTCCTTTATTTCCTTCAGAAATTTCCACTTAAATCCATATGTGACATTTGCCCCAAATACTAATTAGCATGAAGATTTTTTCAACATGGACTATGGCAGAGGAAAACATTTGCTACTGTGCTGTGTAAGCAGTTAATCATTTGCTTTCAAAGACTCAATAGAATTTACATATGCCACCAGTTTGTGGTGTGAGCATGAGTATTTTCAGATGTTTTTATTTCATCTGGTGTCATTTCT
The DNA here is from genome assembly GCA_963924515.1 of Vespertilio murinus. Lineage (NCBI taxonomy): Eukaryota > Metazoa > Chordata > Mammalia > Chiroptera > Vespertilionidae > Vespertilio > Vespertilio murinus. The sequence continues at coordinate 56,520,017 of OZ004706.1, forward strand.
TCACTGTAATCACCATTCAGGTGCTTCCCATCCATGGTAGAGTGTAGGTTAGAAAGATGATTTGGACCGATTCCTTTCCTTGGATTTTGTAACTTTGATAAAATCAGGAGTAAACTTATTTTCCTTCTTTTCTTTAAAATAGTTATCTGAGAGTGTAATAATTGTTCCATAAACAGTTATTTAAAACGTATAGTCTAGCCGAAACCGGTTTGGCTCAGTGGTAGAGCGTCGGTCTGCGGACTGAAAGGTCCCAGGTTTGATTCCGGTCAAGGGCATATACCTTGGCTGCGGGCGCATCCCCAGTAGGGGGTGTGCAAGAGGCGGCTGGTCGATGTTTCTCTCTCATCGACGTTTCTGGCTCTCTTATCTCTCTCCCTTCCTCTCTGTAAAATATCAACAAAAATATTTTAAAAAAATAAAATAAAATGTATAGTCTATATTTTTCTAGCAAAGACTACATTGTCTATCAAACTCCTTTATAAAAGTAACCTATTTAATAACCAAAAAAACACTTGCTTGTCCTCCAATTACAATTTCAGGATTAACTTTACATCTCAGTTAGGACTTTAAATGAGCGGTGTGGCTCCATAGAGGAACTTTGTTGTTAATTAGATTATTAAACATTTGTACTTATAATGGCTCCTAAAAATATTTAAAGGAGTGGCTCATATAGATTTTAATTTCCTTTTGAATATTCATAATATATAAATATATACAGATGAATATATATATGTTATAAATGTTTACCATCAAATAAATCTATTGATAGATAGATAGAGGGCTACTATAATGACCAGAACACCAGGGCACCTCTCACCCAAGCTGCCCTCTCCAGCCCCCACCCTCACCCCCAGGGAGCAGTTAGGGGTGCCCCTAGGCAAGGTGATGGGGTTTGATGGGGTAAAGTTGAAGAAATAGAGGGGAAGTCTTAAGGGTCTGCGGGTTTGGGGTGGTGGCCCGGAGTGGGTTTGGAGTGTGCCGGGGAAGGAAGAGGAAGACCCCATTGGAGAACAGCTCAGCACAGTACCTTCCTCATTGCGAACCAGAGCAGCACCAGCTGTGGCCTGAAGGGGCGGTGGTTGTCTCATGAGTGTGCTTGGGACCCACATGTTCATGGCAGTGGCAGTGCTCCTGAAACCTCACTGATCCCACCGTCAAAGAACAGAAAAATCCTCTCCGACTAGAGGCCCTGGGCTTGCAACCCGACTGAAGGAAACACCATTTAACCAGGAGCTAGGAAAGCCGGGACCAGAGGATTGTGGGATTGTGGAGGATGCCCGGGCACCTACGGCTAGACCCTGGGCCTGTTACTGCAAGTGTATATAGTCAGCCCCCTAGTCCTCAGTCTCGCAGTATTTGGACTTGACTTCCCGTGGGAAATTATTTCTCTTGAGGTTTGCTGTTCCCTTGCGGCCAGGAAGATCAGAATTAAAGGTTTCCTTTGTTTCCTTGGTTAGAAGCGGAGGACAGGAGCTCTGAGCAGGACCAGCTCTAGGAGGGGTGCACACGCACCTCCCAGGAACTGCGATAAAGCACACCGTCATCGAAGCCTTCAGTGAAGCCCTCAAGATCTTCCAAGAGCAAGGCCAGGCTCAAGAGGAGTGCAGCAAGGAGTATCTGGAGTGCTTCTGCCTGAGGGCAATGGAAACGAGATGCAGAGGTTCCTGCTGAGCTCAGAACTGCTAACGCCTCGCATCTCTGAGATGCAAGAGAGCCACACGGAGCTGGAACGGGAGCTGCAGACACAGGCCTTGGACAACTGAGAAAAGCACATGAACAGCCTGAAGCCAGACCTCATGCAGCTGCCCAAGATCCGATACCAGTACAGGGTATGGCTCTCCCAGAAAGGCTTTCTGCAGAAGAAAACCAATGAATGGTTGGGAATAAAAAATGAGCCTGAAGACCAGTATGCGCTGGTGGAGGATGAGGATGACCGCGCCCACCTTGAGGAATGAACCTGGTATGTGGGCAAGATCAACAGCTCGCACGCTGAGGAAATGCTGACCAGCAAACAGGATCTGTGAGAGCAGCCAGCGGGGCTGCTATGCCTGCTCTGTGGTGGTGGACCGCGATACCAAGCACTGTGTCATCTACCGCATGGCCACTGGCTTGGTTTTTGTGGAGCTCTACAACCTGTGCTGGTCTCTGAAGGAGCTGGTGCTGCATCACCAGCACACCTCCCCTGGGCAACACTACCACAACTATGCGCTTACCTTCACACTGGCACGTCCCATGCGAGCCCTGGCCCCTTCCCCCTGTCCTATCCCTCTGCCCCCCCCCCTCCCCAGCCTGCTGACTCATACAGAGGAGGATTCTTGTTTGTGAATCTTTCTCTGTCTCAATCTCTCTCTTGCATTCTCTGAGTTTTTCTCTTTCTGACACTCTATCCCCATTTCTGTCCTCTCTGTCTCTCTTAGTCTCTGTACCTCTAAGTCTCTATTAGAGGAGCATACCTTATTCACCCTATGCCCCCTTTCCCCATAGGCACTGCCCTCCCTGGCCTTGGCTGCCCCCACCAGTTCCTCAGTTCCCCCAAGCTCCCCCTGCCTGTGCCTGCCATGTTTACAAAGGGCCCTGGGGGGTGCTCAGCCCCAGCCTGGTGCCCTGATTTTTAAGCCATAGACCTGGGGTCAGGGCAGGAAGAAGACAGAAAGGAATTTCCTTGAGCCACTTCCAAGAACCTCAGCTGTGACATTTGGGGCCCGCCCCACAGACACAACTTGCCCTCCAAACCCTGAAGTGAAACCCACACTGGTTACCCCCACATGGAGCTGCTGCCAGAAGCTCTCCTACCCCAAAAGCAAAATTATTAAAAATAATCTCAAGAGCTGGGCCCTATCTGACCACAGGCTTCCCAGGAACCGAGGCTGCTGCAGGTGCTGCTGGGCCAGCCGAGATGCATGCTGCCCACACATGGAGGCTCCCTGCAGTTTCAGGGCTTCTCCTTGATCATGTTGGGTTCTGACTTTGTTTCCTTGACTATAAACTCATTTTCTCCTCTTTTGGGACAAGAACCCCAGTTTTCTATGCTGCCTTGGACTACCCTCCTGCCTGCCCAGCTAGGCTGGCAGGTAGGTTTTGTATGGTATGTTGATACTGATGAGGATATAAAACATTGAATTAAAAAAAGAGGAAAATAGGATAGTGACGAATAAGAAACTTATAAGATAGTGAAGGGCAGTTTGCCCAGACTTTTGAGAGCTAAGAATTAGCATTTAATTGGGATAGAAATCTTGCTAATAGAGCCTGATGCCCGAAATCTGAGCACTCTACTTTTAGGTTTTCCAGTTCAAGTTTTTGGAGACTCCCTATTAAAACATTCCTCGTTGGAAAGTGTTTGTATAGAAGCCCATAAGTATTAAGTATTTGCTGTGTTTACCATGTTTAGTTTTCTGTAAGGAATATGGAATAATGTTAAATGCCTTATGTTCTCAAGAAGCTTGACTTTTAAAATAAGAAAGAATAAATGTAAATATTAAAAATAAAAAAATAAAAAGTTTGAGTTTTAGGGGCGAAATCAGGCAGCCAGGCAGCAGTTAGGAGCCAGCGATTCCGGATTGTGAGAGGGATGTCACACTGCGGTTTAGGCCTGATCTCCAGCAGTAGGACATCCTCTGAAAGGTCCCAGAAGGTCCCAGAATTCAAAAGGGTGCAGGCCAGGCTGAGGGACCCCTTCCCAGTGAACAAATTTCATGCACTGGGCCTCTAGTATTCTATAATTTTGTTATTTGAAGGCCTGTGCTAAATAGTAAATATGTTTGAATAATAAAAAAAACAATCTAAAATATTTGGGGAAATACTGCCAGAGATTTAAGATGTGGCTAGGGATCCTTTCTAGTCTGACACATCTTTTGTCAATGGGTAAGCTATGAGCTTTATGTGTAAACTATGTCACAAATCTTTCCACTTGGCTGCTAGAAGAATGACAATGGTTTCCTACTAGCCTTGTGCCTTCTTGGTCTAGTTCTGAAATGAATCTTTTTCAGGGTACATAAAAGTGAAGGTTTCACAAAATCAAGGGACTGCATATTAGTTAAAGAGACTGTGAAATGTTGAACTGACAAAAATCTCATTTAGGAAAAGTAGGTAATAAGAATAATAGTTACCATTTGTTGAGTGTTAACCATGTGCCAGACAGTGTTTCAGCAAGGTACAGATCAAGGGGAAAAATGGAAAACTTCTGTTTGGGATGACAGTGATAAAGTGCCACACTATGTTTGCTTCATGCCATCTGAAATATGTCTCTTATTTGTAACTACTGCCCCAGAATGATAATCTGACCTCAAATGAGTTATAACTACTGTGTAACCAAGGACCTATCACTGTGTGTGAAGATATAATGAGAAAGGGGAGAAAGTAGTAATAATTTTTAAACAACTGTGTGTTTTTTTATTCTGCATTAGACAATTTTCCAACCTACTGCAAAACATGTACCATGTAGCCTTGATACATTGCATTTTATTGTACTGGAGAATCTGTAGACAGTGCCACCGTAGTATCATGGGAGTTAAAAAAGATTTATCTCTTTTCCTCCCTGCCAAGAACTCAATTGAAGCCTATGTATTTCTTGAACTAATAAGCAAAATAAGATTCCTCTAGGATATCTCATTACTCTTTCCATCTTCCCCCATTTGAAACACTGACCATTTGTTATATCTGTCCATTACTACTGTCATTTCTTTCAGAAAGCTTTCTGAAGTAGAGTTGCTCTACAATGCTATATGTTTTATTACTATCAAAGTTATCTTAAAGCTTTTAAAAATTTACCTCACCAGGCATAAGGAGCTAATGTCTCATTTATGGCAAACATCTATGTGAGGCCACAGTTTCAATGTTTGCAGAAAAAAGAAAATTGCTTTTGTTTCTAAGATAATACTTTAAATATTATCCAATTTAATTTAGAATGCTGTTGTTAATGCCAGATGCAGAGTAATAGACAGTTTTTTTTTTTAGAGATGATCATAAATCTGGAGTCGTAATGGTACAGACTATAAATCTGCTTTTTAACCAAATGACAAGTGTTAATTAATTAAGGTGTCCATGATATAGTCCTAAGACCAGAACAAGATCTGAGCATGTTCTTAGTTATGTTTTGACCTCACTAATTTTTAATGGGGTGGCCATGGATATGTCACTTGGACTCTGCTTGCTCTAACTTTCTCATTTGTAAAATGAAGCTATTACCTGCTACATACATCTGACAGATGAAGTGAATGGTTGTTTTGATGTAGCTTTGTGAACTCTTAGTGCTTTTTAAAAAAACATTTTATTGATTTTTTACAGAGAGGAATAGAGAGGGATAGAGAGTTAGAAACATTGATGAAAGAGAATCATCCATCAGCTGCCTCTTGCATGCCCACCACTGGGGATGTGCCTGCAACCATGGAACCTGGGACCTTTCAATCCGCAGGTCAATGCTCTAGCCACTGAGCCAAACCAGTTTCAGCTCTTAGTGCTTTTTAAACTCAAAAGAAAGTACACACAAGATATTTGCTAGTATGACTAGTAATTTTTCAAGTAAGTAATTTAAAAAATAATAATAGTAGGATGTGCTAGAAGACTTATTAGGGTCTGTCTCATTAACAGGGCTCTAACACATCTCCAGTGGAGGGTTCACACATTCCCTATAGTGTGTTTAAAATACAATGGATCCATATCTGAAAAAAAATACAATGAATCCTAGATTGTCTTAACAAAAGAAAAGGAGGGGGAGGGGGAATAGAGCCAGAGGCATATTTGCACATTATTCATTTAATAACTGACATTTGTTTTCTTAAGATATGTATTGTTAATGTTCAAATAAAAATTTAAAATATCCCAATCTGAATAGAATTAAGAAGTACACATAAAACTATCAGAGGTTAAAACAGCAAGATAACCCATCTGTTAGTTATCATTTAGGAATAGGTTCTTTCACATAAATTTTGATACGGGGTTCCATAAATTCAGGGATGCCAACAGGAAGTGTGCTAAATGTACAAATGACTATTCTGGGACAGATTAAGTTTTTTTTATTAACAACTTTATATTTTTGGGAATAAAATGTGGAGTAAATTATTATTCTCTAATGTGATTTAATAGAAATAAGGAGATGTGATTACTAAAAGAGGCATGTATATAAAACAACTTCTAATTTGGAGAATTGCATTTTCATACATTGTAGTCATTAAATATGAATTAAAAGACTCAATTATTTACGTGATTCACAAGATGTTTTGTTTTGTTCACCAATTGCTTCCCCATTTAGATTTTGTTTTAATGTTTTCAGGCTGCCATAACAAAATACTGTAGACTGGGTGACTTAAACAACAGAAACTTATTTTCTCACAGTTCTGAAGACTGGAAGTTCATAAGATCAAAGTGTTATGGTCAGCTTCTGGTGAGAGCTCTCTTCCTAGCTTTAGATGGTCATATTCTCACCAGGTGGTCACAGGGATTTTTTTTTGTGTGCATGTAGAGAGCAAGCTCTCTAGCATCTCTTTTTATACACTAATCCTACTAGGTTAGCACCCCACCCCAAAATGATCTAATTTAACCTTAATTACTTCCTAGAATCTCCATTTCTAAATTATCCACACTAGATGTTAGGGCTTCAACATATGAGTGTGTGTGTGTATGTGTGTATGTGTGTGTGTGTGTGTGTGTGTGTGTGTGTGTGTGTGTGTGATAAGCATATAGTCAATAAAAGATAGAAATTCAACATCAAGTCTACTGTGTGTATGTGTGTTTCCTTTACATGTGTTCATTTGACCCTTTATTCACGCAGGCCATCAAGCAAAATCTACTATCTTCTAGGCATTTTGCTAGATCCTGGGGAGAAAACCAAAAAGCAAATCATGTGACCTCAAGGAATTCATGTTCAGTGATGATGATGATGATATATATATATATATATATATATATATATATATATATATACAAAGATGGAAGCTGTGAACATTTTCTTACATCTGAAAAAAAATCAGAACATAGTTTAATTCTATAATGAGATGGAATTAAATTATCCACAGTGGAGTTTGCAAAATTAATTCATATCTTTGCCTTTAGCCAACATAAAGTAATAGGTTACTCTTGTGCCTGAAACAAATACAAATGAATAAAAATAGATAAAACTATGTTTTATCAGACAATGCAAGACAGTCTCCCCAGAGAAATGAAAAATAATGAGGTGATCCCTATGATTTCCCAGCTTACTTGTCTTGAGAGAATTTCCAGGCCATGGCACAAGGAAGGGAAACATGGGCAGAGTCTGGCAGCCTCTCTGACTGAGGTCTACAGGTAGAGCTGAGAATCTGGAAAGACCAACATAGTTAGAAATCATGGGATGGGATAGAGTACTGAGGGGGTAGAAAGAGAGAAAATACCAACTCCATCTGAAAGGATTACATGAAACTGCGTCTAATGCTAACAAAGGGCATTGGGAATTATGCTTGTCCCAAACAGGAACATGGAAAAACCTCATAATTCAGAGCCCATTGCACAGGATATGCACAAATGTGGGTACAGACTACTCAATATATTAGCTCTAGGTATTGAGGGGGACACAGTTTTGGTTTCACCTAAGAAATCTTTACAGCAAGAAAGAAAACAAACAAACAATTTCCAATCAATTCAACAGAATCCTATAACCAAAATCAAGGATAATTATAGGAATTCAAAAATATCCCGCAGCCAGGAAGGTACAATGCATAGTGGAACATAACCAGTCATGCAAAGCAGGAAAATGTGACACTCCTATGAAGAGAAGAAACAATCAATCCTGATCCAGAATAGACACAGTTGTTAGAACTAATGGACAAGGAAATGAACAGTCATTATAGCTACTACAGAGGTTGAAGTAGATTTAATATGCTGAAAAAATAGAGAAATAAGAAAATATATTTTTAAAGTCCTAAATTTATCTTCTATCAGTAAAACTGAAAAAATGTCTTACAGAAAAAAAATACACAGGGTAGGATTAATCTTAGATCAAATATTGCATTAAAAAAAAGGTTAGTAAAATTGAAGATATTAGAAGTTACCCAAAATAAAATCCACAGGAAAAAAATAATAACAGAATAATGAAATGTGTATCAGTGAGCAGTGGAACAATTAAAATAATTTAATATTTGTTTAATTAAATTTTGAAATGAGGATGTTGAAAAAATAATGACCAAATATATTTTATAAATTATCTTAAAAATTATAAACGCACAGATTCAAGAAACCCAATGAACCTCAAGTAAACACTCTCACACACAGAAAACTCCCATAAGATACATCATAATCCAATTGGTCAGAATCAGGGCTAGAGAAAAAAAAATTTAAATAGAAAATTATAGGGGAGATATTATCTACAGAGAAAATCAAGATTAGGGTGATAGTAGATATACACTGAGTGGCCACTAATATATATATATATACACACACTCATATATGTAGTAGAGGCCCAGTGCATAAATTCATGCATAGGTGGGGTCCAGCCAGCCTGGCCAGGGGAAAGGGACATATGTGTTTGGCGGGCCTGCCTGCTGGTTGAGGGGACAATTTCATATTAGCCTTTTATTATATAGAATATACACTGAGTGGGCAGATTATTATGCCTTCAGAGATCATAATAATCTGGCCACTCAGTGTATTTTCTTGTTGAAACAAAACAAGCAAGAAAATAGTACTGACACATTTTTAAATATGGAAATATGGAAAGAAAACATTTCAACTTGCAATTTTATACAAAGCAGCACTGTATTTCAAAAAAAAATAAAGGCCACATAGAGACTTTTCAGCGTGCAAAATCTGAAAGAATTCATCAGCATAAGATGGTTAACACTGCAAGAAAAGTGAAAAAAAAAAGTATTTCACTTGGTACCAGATGAAAAGTATACCTCTATAAATGAATGTAACTCATGGGTAGAAGAAGAAATGAAAGAGGAAAATGAAGATGTGAATATTATATATTACAGTTTGAAACGTGCTGATAAAGCAGTCCCTGGTGGAGAGTGGTTTGCAGCACTCAGTTCTCTAATTAGGAAAGAATAAATATCTCAAGTCAATGACCTCAGTTTCTACCAAAACAAATAAACAACAACAACAAAAAAACTAAAACTAAAAAGGAGCAAATACTAAAAAAAAAAAAAAAGAGAGAGAGAGAGAGAGAAGGAAAAAAAATAAGAAAGAAATCAAAGTAAACATAAGGAAGCATACAAAAAAAATAAAACAATAGAATAAACATTAAACAGAAAACAAGAGAATATTAATGAAACCTAGCTGGTTCTTTGAAAGATTAAAAAAAAAAGCCCTCGCAGATTTGGTTCAGTGGTTAAAGTGTCATCCCTTGTACCAGAGGTTCCACTGGACTAGGTTTGATTCCTGGTCAAGGCAGTAACTGATATTTCCCTCTCTCTCCCTGCTCTCTCTAGTATCAAAGAAAAACAAAACAAAACAAAATTATTCTCAAGTGAGGATTAAAACATACAAACAAAATTAATAAATCTTCAGCTAGATTATCTGCTGGAAAACAAATCAGTTTCACTATAAAAAGAGATGTTGACAGGAAGCCAGGAAGTCTGGTCAACAACCTTAATTGCTCTAACCCAGCCATGGGCAAACTACAGCCCGCTGGCCGGATCAGGCCCATTTAGCTGTTCTATCCGGCCTGTGGAGCCAAAAGAGCGGAGGGTTTTCTTGCTCTCCCATCTGCTCCTTCACGAGCATGGTCAGGTTGCTCCAGTTTAAGAACTCATTGTGGCCCTTGAATCAAGAAGTTTGCCCAACCCTGCTCTAACCACTCACCTTTTAGTTGAGATATTTTTATTGTACCTTGTTTGTCCCGTGTAAGTTTCTGTTATTTCCTGCCTATGGGCTACATGTAAATTTCTGTTTATGTTGCCTAAGATGTTTTCCCCAAAGCCTCAATAAAAGGGGATGGCAGGGCCAGAGCAGGAGTAGTTCTCCACTAAAGGTGGACTGCCGCCTGGCCCCCCATATCGCCAAGGTGAATTTCTTCAAGTCTCAAGTCTCTTCATTTGTGTGCGGCCCTTCTCCATTACCCAAACCCTGAATTGGAACTCTTTCCACGCGGGCTGTGAAAGACATTCCCACAATTATCCAAGGGGGAAAAAATAACACAAATTATCAAAGCCTAGATTGAGCAAGATGACACTAATGTACATTGTATATATATTAAAAGGCCATTAAAATGCTATTATATATTTTAAAAACCTTCATAAGTAAGTTTGACAATTTAGATGAAATGGCCAAATTCATTAAAAGACACAAATATGCAAAACTCCCTCTAGAAAAACAGATAGTGTAAATAGTTATACATAATATTAAAGGAACTGAATATGTAGTTAAAATCATTCCACAAAGAAAACTCTAGGACCCCTTGTTTTCATTGGCAAATTCTATAAAATATTTAATAAATAGGTGATACTAATTCTTCAAATAATGTTCAGAAGACTGTAGATATCAGATATCTCTCTGTTTATTCTGAGGCCAGAGTTACTCTAATACCAAAACTTAACAAACACAATAAAATAAAACAGAATGTAGTAGTATTGCACAAATATGGAAAAATTCTAAACAAAATAATATAGCAAAACACATATAATATACAAAAGGGATAATCCATCATAAACAGATGGGATTTATCCCAGAAATACAAGATATGTTTGACATTCAAAAATAAACATTACTGAATATATTAACAAACTAAATTTTTAAACCGTATGATCATATCAGTAGATGCAGAGAAAGCATCTGACAAAACATAAGATATATTTCTGATAAAAACTCATAACAAAATAGGATTAAAGAGCAACTTCTTAAACCTGATAAAAAGTATCTACAGGAAAACTACAGGTAACACCATACTTACTGGTAAAAGACAAATGATTTTCCCCTGTAAAGAAGTAAAAATGTGTTTATCCAAAGTTTATATGATCACATATGTAGAAAATTTAACAGAATCTACAAAGAAACTAAGTTTAGTAGCAGAGCTGTAGGGTACAATATCAATATAAAAGCAACTCTATGTCTATATTTTAGAAATGATCAAAGGTAATTTTTAAACATACCATTAGCATCAAAAATGTAAAATAATTAGACAAAAACCTAATCAAAGGTGTACAAGATCTAAACACTAACTTTCAAAACACTGTTGAGAGGGGAAATATTGAAGGTCTAAATAAATGGAATTATATTTTTGAGTCAGAAAGCTCAATACTATTAAGATGTCAACTCTCCCCAAATTAATTAAATGTGATACTATTGAAAAGTATAGCAGTTTTTTGGATACTATTTATTTTTATCAAATGCGGCAGGTTGATGATAAAGTTTATGTATAATTCAAATGTGCCAGCAAAGTCCAAACAACTCTGAAAAGAGAAACAAAATGAGAAAACTAGCATAACCTGATTTTAAGACTGATTATAAAGATAAAATATCTGGCCTGAATAAGCTTAACTTAAGACAAGCAGATCAAAGAATATATTAGAGCATCTAGAAACAGACCCATACATATATGAAACACTGATTTTTGATATTATGGAGAAAGGGTGGGTTTTCAAAATGTACTGCTATCAGAATTATGGAAGTCCATAGGTAAAAAACAACAAAAAACAAAACAAATAAAACTTTGATCCCTACCATGTGTAATATAGAAAACGTAATCCCCAATGGTCCTTAGGCCTAGGTGAAAACATAAAACCATAAAACTTCTAGAAGAAAGAGAAAAACATTAGATATCATATAAAAATATACCCATAAAAGAAAAAAAAGATGATAAATTAGAGGTCATCAAAATTGAAAACAGCACTATACTGAGAATCACTATTAACGAGGATGAAAAGACAAACCGTAGACCAGGTGAAAACATTTCAAAATCATGTATCTGATAAGGATTCATCTTCAGGATATATATATACACCCTCTCAGTTCTCAACAAGAAAAAAAATTGATATAAACAGGAAAATATTTGAATATACTCTTCACCAAAGATAAACAGATGGCAAATTTAACTAAAATTAGAGACTGGCCATTGCGAATATTTGTGAGGAATTGGAGTAACAGTATCTCTCAGAAACCTGGTGCAAATGTAAAAATAGTTTAATTGCTTTGGAAAAAAGTTTGGCAATTTCAAAAACACATAAATTTACAACTTTCAGATGATTCAGCCATTTTACTTCTAGGAAATGAAAGTATATGTCTATACAAAAATGAACGCTAATTGCTTCATTTATCATAGTCAAAAAGTGGAAACAACCCAAATTCCCATCAACAGAAAGTATTCCTGTAACATATTTATGTTATTTCTATGTGATGGAATACTACTCAGCAATAAAAATAAATGAGAAATGAGACATAATAGGTCATGGATGAGTCTCAAAATAATTGTACTGAGTGATAGAAGCCCCTTCCAAAGGGCTACATACTTTATGATTTCATTTACGTAAAATCACAGACAAATCCATGGTGGCAGGAAGCAGATTGTGGCTACTGGCAGTGGAATGGGAATGGAAGGATTACATAAAAGACTGGATCTTGATTGTTTCAACAATTCACAAGTACTAGTATGTTTCAATGTCAAAACTTGTCAAAATGTATACTTATGCATGTACAGTTTATTGTGTCCAATATACAGCCATAAATCTGTTAAAATTAAAAATATGATTATGAAAACATGGCTGCTACATACATATTTTGGCTTGTGTGATAAATTCTGTTTATTCTATTTGCCTTTTAATCATGTTTAACTCTGATATATTTATGGCTCTTTTACTAGAACTATGCTCTTTATTTTTAGGAGTTCTATTTTAATTTTCAGAAAAGTAATAAATACTCAAAATTTCATGCATTTATGTGTTTTTTTTAATTTAAATTCTTTGTTGTTGAGAGTATTACATATGTCTCATCCCCCCCCCCCCCCCCGCTAGATCTCTCCTGGGTCGCTCCCACCCCCAAGCACATGGCCTCACCTCCCTGCTCTGTCCATTGGTGATGTTTATATGCATACATACAACTCCTTTGGTTAATCTCTTACCCTCCTCCCCTGACTTCCCTCTGAGGTGTGAAGGTGTGTTTGATGCTTCTCTGTCTCTGGATCTATTTTTGTTCAACAGTTTACATTGTTCATTATATTCCACGAATGAGTGAGATCATGTGATACTTATTCTCTGACTGGCCTGCTTAACTTAGCATAATGCTCTCCGTTCCATCTTTCTTTTTTATAGCAGTGTAGTATGCCATTGGTACGCCGTTGTGTAGATGTACCACCATTTTTTAATCCACTCATCTTATGATGGACACTTAGGCTGTTTCCAAATCTTAGCTATTATAAATTGTGGTACTATGAAGATAGGGGTGCATGCATCCTTTCTGATTGGTGTTTCTGTTTTATTGGGCTATATTCCTAGAAATAGGATTACTGGGTCAAATGGAAGTTCCATTTTTATTTTTTTCAAATGCTAGACTGTATTTTTCCACCACAGTGGCTGCACCAGTCTGCATCCCCACCAGCAGTGCATGAAGGTTCCTTTTCCTCCACATCGTGGCCAGCACTTGCCATTTGTTGATTTGTTGATGATAGCCATCCTGACAGGTGTGAGATGGCACCTCACTGTTGTTTTGATTTGTATCTCTGTGATGATTAGTGACTTTGAGCACGTTTTCATATGTCTCCTGGACTTCTGTATGTTCACTTCCAATAAGTGTCTAGGATCTTTGCCCATTTTTTTATTGGATTGTTTATTTTTCTTCCGTTAAGTTGTATGAGTTCCCTATAAAGTTTGGAGATTAAACCTTTATTGGATGTCACATTGGCAAATATGTTCTCCCACGCAGTGGTTTTTCTTGTTGTTTTGTTGATGGTTTCTTTTTCTGTGTAGAAGCTTTTTATTTGTATTTATTTCTATTGGTTTATTTTCTCCTTAGTTTCCTTTGTCCTAAGAGATATGCTGGTAAACATATTATTATATGTCTGATATGTTGCTGCCTATAAATTCTTCTAAGATTTTTATGTTTTCCCATCTTACAATTAAGTCATTTATCCATTTTGAGTTTATTTTTGTGTATGGTGCTAGTCATCTAATTTTATTTTTTTATGAATCTGTCTAATTTCCCAACCATTTCATTTATGTTTTAAAATATATGTTTAGCCTAATATTTTTAAAATATTGATGTTTTATATATATATATATATATATATATACACACACACACACACACACACACACACACACACACACACATATGTGTGTGTGTGTGTGTGTATATATGCGTGTGTGTATATATACATATACATATACATATATGTATATGTATATATATTAGGATGTTGGAGATTCGTTCCTACAGTGCGACTAATGCAATTTTTGCCATAAGTCAGAACCCACCTACATAAGCACCATATTTTCTTCACGATAGCATAGTTTTTATTTATAAGAAATATAGACAACTACATATTAGATTTTGTGTATGAAATATTTGTCCCTTTGTTATAAAATTTACTCTTAAAACGTATACACTCCAATAAAATGTTTTTTACATTCTTATATGTAAACCTTTTCATTATTTTCATTTTATCTGAGAATCTTTAGGCTTCTTTTTTTTTTAAAGAAAGTTAAGAATTTGAAGAGAGTAGCTGAGTGCAAGAAACACATAACTGATCAAAAATGCTCAGCAGAGCTATCTTTAGTTTCCACGTACTATTGGCAGACACCCTGCATTTTAAAAACCAGTTTTCAAACTTGAATTTGTTTGGTGTCTCTAGAACATCAATCAAAGTTTACCCATTCCCTTCTATTTTTGTTCACATCAGTGTGAATAATGTCTATCTTTCTCTTGTCTTCATCCAATTTCTTGTTGCTTCTTTGGTTTTCTGAGTTTGAGTGCTACTTCCTGAACAAACTCTGAAACATGATCACATTTTATGTAATCTAGACCATAACACAGAGAAATGTTTTATATTTGCATTTCTCTGAAAAATGAAAAATGATGCTATAACTGCCCTAATTTAATTCAGAGTGATACACAATGTGTTTTTAAATAAACATTTTGGAAAGAATGCAAATGAAGACATAATACAGTGTCACAGTATGATGGATGTCTTCTAATGAAATTAAATTTGATTTAAAAATTTTGACAAAGTGAATACTTGCTTATAATTTAGGGAGAACTATTAAACATTAAGTATGATGATCTCAGGCACATTTTTGTGGAGAGATGTTCTTTCAGATCTTTACACACCACTTATTAAGATGAATGTGCATGTCAGGTTTTATCTTTATAATAGTATATGCTATTCTCGATGTAAGACAAAGCCAATCCCAATTGAATCTGCTTTGGATTGTTTGCAGCCAAAGTTTTAGGACTAAAAGAAAATAAATTCAAAATAATATCCTTCACATGATTCAGATTAATATAAAGATCTTTTAATGACAATCTTTTATACAACTTATTGTTCTTTTAAACATTATTACTTATTATTTATTTAAATTATTTATTGTTTAAAGTATTACATGAGTCTCCTTTTCCCTCATTGACCTCTCCCTGGCCACCCCCATCCTCTAGCACATGCCCTCAACCCCTACTGTCCGTGTCCATTGGTTATGCTCATATGCATGCATACAAGTCCTTTGGTTGATCTCTTACCTCCTCACCCCCTGCCTTCCTTCATAAGTTGTACAGTCTGAGTTGTGATTTAATTAAGCAACTGGAGTGACATAGCTGTGACATGATCAATTTAATTAAGAAAAGTAGAGCATTTTAGACTGGCATCTATAAAATTACAAATTAGATGGCAGAGAACCATAAAATAGTCTATGGGAAAGTGTTTTTAGATGACCAACCCATTGTTGCTAAGAGCAGAATATTTCACTTTATTTTCCTAAACCCCCACCATTAGCTACCCATTACCTTCATTCATACAGTAGGCATATTCTACCTTGAATTGCTTTTATTTCTCCCTAAATTTTCCAGAATATATTACAATTGCAGGATGGTTGAAATAATGAAGTTGACCTTGCTGCAGATGCTTATTTTATGTCAGAACACATCAATTGTATTACTTTATAATATAGTTGTTTCTGAGTTATATTTTGTTTCATTTTTTAACAACTCAAAAATTAGAATGTATCTTACAAGCATTGTGAACCAGGTCACTGACATGATACAGCTGTCATTACTGGGATACCTGCCTCAAAACTTACAGAATGGGTATCAACAGAAATTCCTAGCAATATATGGAGCAATATTTTAAAAATGCACCAAAATGATAGAATGTAAAAAAATAAAATAAAATGGTGATTTTCAGCAAAAAGTGATTTGAGAATGTCAGCTTCTAAATATGAAGAAATTTTAGGCCTATCTTAACCAATTAATTTTACCTACTTTCCTCTATCTGCATACATAATTTTTGCATATTAAAAAATCTGCCTATGTAGTCTAAAAAGAGTTATTTGAAAATAATAAAATAAAATTTATAAACTATAAGAAAGTACTATGTCAAGTCTAGTTGGCAGTGCTCTTTTAATAGTACATAAAAATTTTAGATAGTAATTAAAATATTTTGATCAAAACATTTAAGGGGTTATCTATACCATTACTGATTTATAAAATTTTTGAAAAGTAACATTTCCTTGTTCAAAAATTAAACATTAGTCCTGGCTAGTGTCGCTCAGT
>OZ004706.1:56536875-56680413 GCA_963924515.1 Vespertilio murinus
CCAACCATTTCATTTATGTTTTAAAATGTATGTTTAGCCTAATATTTTTAAAATATTGATGTTTTATATATATATATATATATATATATGTATATATGTATATATGTGTGTATATACATATACATATACATATACATATACATATACATATACATATACATATACATATACATATACATATACATATATACATATACATATATACATATATATATGTATATGTATATATATTAGGATGTTGGAGATTCGTTACTACAGTGCGACTAATGCAATTTTTGCCGTAAGTCGGAACCCACCTACATAAGCACCATATTTTTTTCATGATAGCATAGTTTTTATTTATAAGAAATATAGACAACTACATATTAGATTTTGTGTATGAAATATTTGTCCCTTTGTTATAAAATTTACTCTTAAAACGTATACACTCCAATAAAATGTTTTTTTACATTCTTATATGTAAACCTTTTCATTATTTTCATTTTATCTGAGAATCTTTAGGCTTCTTTTTTTTAAAGAAAGTTAAGAATTTGAAGAGAGTAGCTGAGTTCAAGAAACACATAACTGATCAAAAATGCTCAGCAGAGCTATCTTTAGTTTCCACGTACTATTGGCAGACACCCTGCATTTTAAAAACCAGTTTTCAAACTTGAATTTGTTTGGTGTCTCTAGAACATCAATCAAAGTTTACCCATTCCCTTCTATTTTTGTTCACATCAGTGTGAATGATGTCTATCTTTCTCTTGTCTTCATCCAATTTCTTGTTGCCTCTTTGGTTTTCTGAGTTTGAGTGCTACTTCCTGAACAAACTCTGAAACATGATCACATTTTATGTAATCTAGACCATAACACAGAGAAATGTTTTATATTTGCATTTCTCTGAAAAATGAAAAATGATGCTATAACTGCCCTAATTTAATTCAGAGTGATACACAATGTGTTTTTAAATAAACATTTTGGAAAGAACGCAAATGAAGACATAATACAGTGTCACAGTATGATGGATGTCTTCTAATGAAATTAAATTTGATTTAAAATTTTTGACAAAGTGAATACTTGCTTATAATTTAGGGAGAAGTATTAAACATTAAGTATGATGATCTCAGGCACATTTTTGTGGAGAGATGTTCTTTCAGATCTTTACACACCACTTATTAAGATGAATGTGCATGTCAGGTTTTATCTTTATAATAGTATATGCTATTCTCGATGTAAGACAAAGCCAATCTCAATTGAATCTGCTTTGGATTGTTTGCAGCCAAAGTTTTAAGAGTAAAAGAAAATAAATTCAAAATAATATTCTTAACATGATTCAGATTAATATAAAGATCTTTTAATGACAATCTTTTATACAACTTATTGTTCTTTTAAACATTATTACTTTATATTTATTATATAAAGTAATAATATTATAAATAATATTAGTAATAATATTAGTAATAATATTATAAGTATTATTACTAAATAAATAAACATTATTTATTTAAATTATTTATTGTTTAAAGTATTACATGAGTCTCCTTTTCCCCTCATTGACCTCTCCCTGGCCACCCCCATCCTCTAGCACATGCCCTCAACCCCCTACTGTCTGTGTCCATTGGTTATGCTCATATGCATGCACACAAGTCCTTTGGTTGATCTCTTACCTCCTCACCCCCTGCCTTCCTTCATAAGTTGTACAGTCTGAGTTCTGATTTAATTAAGCAACTCGAGTGACTTAGCTGTGACATGATCAATTTAATTAAGAAAAGTAGAGCACTTTAGACTGGCATCTATAAAACTATAAATTAGATGGCAGAGAATCATAAAATAGTCTATGGGAAAGTGTTTTTAGATGACCAACCCATTGTTGCTAAGAGTAGAATATTTCACTTTATTTTCCTAACCCCCACCATTAGCTACCCATTACCTTCATTCAGACAGTAGGCATATTCTACCTTGAATTGCTTTTATTTCTCCCTAAATTTTCCAGAATATATTACAATTGCAGGGTGGTTGAAATAATGAACTTGACCTTGCTACAGATGATTATTTTATGTCAGAACACATCAATTGTATTACTTTATAATATAGTTGTTTCTGAGTTATATTTTTTCATTTTTTTAACAACTCAAAATTAGAATGTATCTTACAAGCATTGTGAACCAGGTCACTGACATGATACAGCTGTCATTACTGGAACACCTGCCTCAAAACTTACAGAATGGGTATCAACAGAAATTCCTAGCAATATGTGGAGCAATCTTTTAAAAATGCACCAAAATGATAGAATGTAAAAAAATAAAAATAAAATAAATTGGTGATTTTCAGCAAAAAGTGATTTGAGAATGTCAGCTTCTAAATATGAAGAAATTTTAGGCCTATCTTAACCAATTAATTTTGCCTATTTTCCTCAATCTGCATACATAATTTTGCACATTAAAAAAATCTGTCTATGTAGTCTAAAAAGAGTTATTTGAAAATAATAATAAAACAAAAATTTATAAACTATAAGAAAGTACTATGCAAGTCTAGTTGGCAGTGCTCTTTTAATAGTACATAAAAATTTTAGACAATAATTATAATATTTTGATCAAAACATTTGAGGGGTTATCTACACCATTCCCGATTTATAAAATTTTTGAAAAGTAACATTTCTTTGTTCAAAAATTAAACATTAGTCCTGGCTAGTGTTGCTAAGTGGTTAGAGTGCCGGCTCCCACACAGTGGGTGACAGGTTTGATTCCCAGTGAAGAGCACATACCTTGGTTGTGGATTTGATCAGTCGGGGTGCATGCAAGGAAGCAACCAGTATCAACCAGTCAATGTTTCTCTCACATCTATGTTTCTTTCTTTCTCCCTCTCTCTCTTTCCTCTCTCTCCCCTCCACTTCACTCTTTCTAAAAAGCAATGGAAAAAATTCTCAATTGAGGATTAATAACAACAAAACAAACATTATTCCATATAGAGTAGCATATATATTGTTTCTTTTATTTCTTTATTTCTTCTGTATTCCTTTTGCTCTCAAGTACAGAGTAAATAAAGAAATTTTGCTAATTATTTACAAAGCAATTTACAAACACTTCTGAAATTGAAATGGCAAAAAAAAACCTTTTCAAAACTATTCTGAAATGTACATTCTTACTGGGGGAATGAAGTAGACTACAGAGAGGAAATGTTAATGAGATAAATGTAGGTCATATTTAAATTCTTCATTTATTAGTCTTTATTCTATCACATTATTAGTCATGCTATAACCCAACAATTTAGAAATTCTGGATTTGATAGAGAAAAAGTTAGAAAGGAGTAACAACTACTTTACTTTCATAGAAATAAGGCACATTATACCTGGCATAACGATTTAAAAGAACTCAGTAAAAATGTGTAGAAATTACTAAAATAAAATGCATTTCTTCTTTTGCTCACCCATATATTAATTACATATATCTTACTTCATCTAACATAAAAAAATCAAAGTGCCTGCTCTTAATACCTTTTAAAAATAATCTGCTATGCTAGTTCTTAATTTTTAATGTAAAGTAGCAAACACAAATTTCAGAAAGAAAAATAAAGAAAATAAAAATCTGGAGGATTAAATAACAGTAAACATCCAAACCTGAAAGAAAGTAGATGCACTGGTATCTCAATCAGCCATATATTTCACGTCTTTCTCTTAATGTAAGTCTGTAAGAATAGAGTATGCCCATGTATGGTGTTAAGTGTAGTTTACTTATTCTTCTAATGTAAGAATATGCTTGATCTGTGGGAATTTTGCTTTTTGTTTGTTTTAAAGAAATGTTATATGTGCATGCTGAAGTGATTGCAGGTACAATTTTACTTGTCCAATTTTAGGTGATTGCCAAAATGAAAGACAATGAATAATGCATTATCCTTTGCAATAAGTGGTAAATTAATAAGTTTTTCAGGAAACTTTTTCCAGCATAATTCTCATAACAGTTTACTTTGAAGCAGAGTGTAGGAAAAGTTCTTGAGAAGCTGCCAATCCAAAACAAACCCAATTCATCACATGAACTGATAGAGGAGTCAGGCCTGTATACAGTACCCAGAGAGGAAGTGCCTAAAACTACCCTAAGTGTATACAAATGCCCTATAATTTCATAGCTTATTACAGACTATGGCTTGTACAGCATATTGACCTGCTGCCTATTCATATCACCAGGCGCTATTATGACATCTGGAGAATTATGGAAAAAGAAAATCTTTTGGTTTCTATTAACAGCAATGATTCTATGAGTTTTCGATTTTGTTGAATTTAATTAACAAATACATATTAAGTGTCTCTTGTATGCTAAGGTTTAAAGCATCCATTTGTTTAGAATACATATGTTCTATTCCAGATTTTTCCAACTATTTTTCCTATTATTTTGAGTTTTTCTTAAATTAATTTTCATAGTCAAACCACTTTTGAGGGAAAAAAATAAACATTCAGTACAAATATCTTCCCCTTAAACTTTCAAAAGACAACTTTATAGAACAGAATTTGACTTGTGACAGACTTATGTCATGATAAGTCATTATATCTTCTCTCGAAAAAATAGGTAGCAGACTACACTCAGAGCTTCTCATGGGAATATCAAATCTAGAGTTTAACAGAAACAGGGACAGCTCAGCCAGTAAGTGTCTCTAAAATATCTATGAGGATTTTCTCTTGAGTTCTTAATTGCTCAATTTTAAACTGCCTTCAGCATTTAGCAAGGGCACTTAAAAATGGGAGTAGGCCTTGAAAAAGAGTTTTGCTCTAGGCTCAGAAATACCTGGGAGCAGCCACAGCTAAGAAAAGTGTGTTGAATCCATATTGACATTGTTAGGATACTGTTTCTTATAGACATAATCTCATTCACTCAGTTCTGCTTATCTTCTACTGATGAATATATTAATCCTGTTCTGCACCAAGGCCTTTGCACTAGAAATTAGAACTTATCTATAGATAAAACAGGACATGTGAGGTTTGCTTTTAATATCATTTATTGTATAGCCTTCCTTGTACATACCTACACCACCCGAATACCTTGAGGTTGCCCATTCCAACTTTAGAAACTCTGAGACTAGGAATCTCAATTGCCCCTGCCTTTCAACATTTCCAAGGTCACGCTTCACTCTTTTCTTTCTGCTAGCTTATTTACACTTTAACAATATAATATATTTAGGGCAATGGTCATAATATATATAAAATAAAAGTACAAAGGAAGAGCAAGCTGCAGAATCAGAGAAAATTTCATAGAAAAGGCTAGACCTGAACCTATTTTGAATGATATACATTTTAAAAAGAAGAAGAAACCAAGATGGCAGCATAGTTAAACACCTGAACTTGCCGCATTGGACAGCAACTTCAAAACTACAGCTAACAGACAAAATGAACATCATCCAGAACCACAGGAAGACTGGATGAGTGGAAATTCTACATTTAGAAGGAAAGAGAAAATCACATAGAGATTCAGAGGACGTGCAGAAGGCAGAGGTACAGAGGCACGTGGAGAGGGCTGGCAATTGAGTATGTGGATGCCTTTTTTAAGCTGGAGGGAGAAACAAGCTCCTGACTGCTCTGAACTCCAGTTCCAGGCAAGACTCTGGGGATCCAGACTCATACGGGGAGAAACTGGATTGTCTGGAAGTGGGTGGAACTCAAGGGTAGCTTTTTCTCAGAGATGCTTGCAGTGATTACTGCAGTCCACTGTGACCCAGTGGCCTTAGGACAGGGCTGACAGGAAGCCATTGCTGTTTGTTCCACCCTGAGACTTGGCCCATCCAAGCTGTGTGCAGAGGCTTTTGCATATGAATGGCCTGGTCCTTTAAATTCTAAACTTACCTATCAAATTGTAGCTGAGTCAGAGAGACCCAGAATATCCAAAAGAAGGCCTAAGGCCCCACAGCAGCTTGCATTGCTTCACAGCTGAGCCTCATCTGGGCACCTCCAAATACCAAACTAAAAGTGTAATCTGGAGGAGAAACCAAGATGGTGGCATAGGTAAATGCCTAACTGCAGCCTCACACAACAATTTCAAAAAATACAACTAAAATATAAAGTAGACATTATCCAGAACTACAGGAAAGTTGACTGACTGGAAATTCTACAACTAAAAGGAAAGAGAAAACCAGAAGGAAAATCAGAGGAGCTGTAAAAGCCTAAGGTATGGAGACATGGTGCACATGTGGGGAGAGGATGGAACCAGAGAGGTGGGACACTGAGTGCCTGGCTGGCATTCCCTAGCAGGAAGGAGATAAAAGCTCCAGACTGTGCTGAACCCCAGTTCGACTGACTGCACTGAACCCCAGTTCTGGGCGAGACCCTGGGGTCCCAGGCTCATACAGAGGGAATCTGGGCTGTAAGGCAGAAGCTCAGGGGAGCAGCAAAAGGCAGAGCCCTGGAGTCACGCACATTGCCTCAGAGGACAGACTGTTGATTGAACCACTGGGTTGCCCTAGCGGGAAGGAGACATAAGCTCCAGACTGCTCTTAACCCCACTTCCAACTGCACTGAACCCCAGTTCCGGACTTACTGGGGGAGAGACTAGACTGCCTGGTAGCGGAAAAAATTCTAGGGCACCTTTCTCTCAGGGGTGCTTGCAATGAATACTGAAGGACACTGAAGAACACTGAGAGTTGGAGCTGCAAGCCTAGATGTGATATGGATTTTTCTCATCAGCATCCAGAGTATCACTAAGCATGTGTCACTTTCTTTGAGGTATGTAAATGGCCCAGGTACTTTCTCTCTCTTCTAGAGGCCTATTTTTGAGAGTATTAATTGTTGGCTTTTTAATATTTTATTTTTTCCAAGATTTATTGGTATATAATTTACACCTCCTGAGTTGGCTGTTGGTTTTTGGAGTTTATCTCCCCTCCTCTAGCAATCATGTGTCTTATCTAGGCCATTTAGGTTCACGCTACCTCCTGCTTGGTATGTTCAATTAGCATAATATTGCCAATATAATAG
Organism: Vespertilio murinus; assembly: GCA_963924515.1. Lineage (NCBI taxonomy): Eukaryota > Metazoa > Chordata > Mammalia > Chiroptera > Vespertilionidae > Vespertilio > Vespertilio murinus. The sequence continues at coordinate 56,543,807 of OZ004706.1, forward strand.
CCACTCATCTGTAACATTGCCAAAAGTCAAGGTCTCTCTGGTCTGTTATGATCAGAAATAATCTTCAGGTAAGACAATGATCATATATTGCTGTCTTTGCAAAGTAAAAGCAAATGTCTTCTCATTATATTTACTATGGATAAAAGTTAGAAAACAAGAATATATATCTAAAGCTTTATTGAAGAGCCAGTGACTGGATACATTATCTGAAACTGTAGCTCTTTTATGGCATAAGTTATTAAATTTCCAAAATCTAGTCATGTTTCAAAACCTTCTTATCTGACATCTGTGCTGGCCAAAGAGTATAGGTAAAAAGCAATGTGTTAAGAATCATACTCCTGCTATTTTTAGCTTTTTTTTTTATGGTGACACTAATCTCTGAAATGTCCCTAGGAATTTAGTATTGCTTTTAGAATATTAAAAGGAGGTGGCATGATCTAGTAGCTTTTACTGGGCCCTTTCTGCCATAGCAGTGCACATTTCACTCATTGACGAACTAATGTGGATATTATGTATTAAGTACACCCAATTTCACCATTAAGCCTGCGACTAGGAAAATCATCACCATGAGTTTAATTTGTTCCAATACTCTGTCTTCTGACCTCTATAAGCCCTAAGTATGTCCGGTTTGTTTCAAGTTACCAAGGAGTATCCATCTGGACCAACACCCAAAGGCTGAGTTTTACTCTTTCTCCTATACACAGTCACTTTCATAAATTGATGCATTGCTGTGGGAGAAAATATGGAAGAAGATTAACTTGTGTTTCACTGAAAAATAGTTCTTTAAAGAGTTCCATAAATAAATGTATTGAATTCTGTGAAATGTCTTACATATAGAACTTGAATAAGAGACCACAATTCCTCTATCACAATTGGAATTACTTTTCTGCTCACTAGATCTAGAATTTTACCACTTACATATTTCAAACTGCATCTTAATTGGCTCCCCACCTATTTTATTCCTAGAGATCCTGTGATCAGTTAGCTAGTATTTCTGTTTAGGGTAGTGTTCTGACTGTAAACGCTCTCTGAAGTTTATTAGATAATGGGCCTTAATTTTTTTTTGCTAAGGGATAAGCATCACTATTACTCCAGGATGTGAGAACACCACTACTCCTATTAAAATTGGGAAGCTCAGTTCCATAACAGCATCTCCCACCATCATCTCCAGCTTCCATAAGGACACTCACCACAGAGTTTCCTAGGAGGCTTAGAGAAAAGTATTCTCCCAGCTTCCCTGCAGTTGAAACTAGTATTGGTTAAGCAGATTCCATGTGGTACATTCATTCCAACATTCTTTGAACTTTTGGATAAGTTTCCTGTTCAGTATGTCCAGCAAATATCAACACCTCATTTCATAACTATAGTATGCTTGCCTTCAGTTCAACATCCTAGCATACTGTGAATGTTGATTTCCAGGGATTAAATCAACACAAATAATGCATGTTAAGTAATTTCAGTAAGTTCAATAAACTCAACCCTTTATCAGTCTTACATTGCATGCTAGTTGGCCTAACAACCTCCGAATCCCTCATTCAAGCTTTTCAGACTCACTGATATAAATTGGGGAGATTCTACAACTCTTTCAGTGGACAGCTACTTTCCAACTAGTACTTGCACTTCTCCATTTTACATCCCATTGGCATCCAGATCTTCTTCCTCTGCATGCATCCCCTGGAGGACTGGGAGTTAGGTCTGTGAGGCAAGTGTACCAGCTTATGTAGACAGGAGCTGCTTTCGTTAATTAGAGAGTTTCAGGTGTATATGGGGTTTCAGATTTCTCAGGTTTATCTATTTCTTCCCCAATGTTCCCATTCCATGACACAGCCTTCCACACTTTTGCTACCATTTCATTTTCTTAGCATCGAGATCTGGTAGAACAACACATTCAATTGGTTGTATAATTCTACTGTGGTTATAATTAGGTTCTGGGCTTGATTCTGTATCTATAGGAAATTTAAAAAAACCTTCAAAACTGACCTTTTACAATATCCACCTGACCACTGCAATTGGCATCCAAGACAATTAGTGTTTCCTTGTCTATTTTTGGCTCTCTAGCATGTTCAGAGGGGCTACTTCATGGCACAATCTTTCTAGTCCCTATTCTCACCCCTTATCTAAATACCACAGACACTTGATCACAAAACATCATTTTCCATTGATACTTCCTTGTGTTTCTTTACTGTTGATCATCTTTGAAAATTTAAATGCCAACACATACTTGCTATTACCCCACCTTGCAAGAAGGATAACATGTGCTAGTAAAATATATAAACCACCAAATCCCAGAACCTTAATTTTAAGATTTCCTTCTTAGGAATACTCCTGGTACCAATTACTCTTTTAGACAGAAAACAGATGGCATACCCTAACAGGATAATTAAGAAACGCTTCATGCAGGCACCATTTTTTAATTGAAGTACACCAACAAGGAATCATGAAGCATCCCAGTGCTAGCAGGCAGTGGTGAGCTGCTATCATCTTTAGACTGTAAGTGGTAGGCAAAAGCTATTGCTGTTATAAGTCTATCCAACAGGAACTCAATCCCTGCCAGTCTACAGCATGGCATCAGACACCTTGGGAACAAAACATTATGACCTGTCTACAGCCCATTGCCTTCTGCTAGTGCCTGTCTTTGGCACAGAGTCTATACTTTTTAACCTTTGACGATTATTTTTATAATTCTCTCTTCTCATTCCCCATATACCCTCTCTCTTTTTCTCTTTCATCTTATGACCTTTGACTTTATTGAGAAAACCAAAGCAATCAGAAGAGAATGTTTACAGATTCCCACCACCATATCAACACACTTAGCAGCTCTATATTACATGCTTTTCACCTGCTCAAGTATTTCTCTCTGGCTATTCTAGTCCATTTTTTAATACTACAAATGTGTGTGTGTGTGTGTGTGTGTGTGTGTGTGTGTGTGTGTGTTATCGTATTCCTAGAGGCCTGGTGCATAAAATTAATGCAATAGGGAGGAGGTCCTTCAGCCTCCCCTGCCTCCCCTCACAGTCCAGGAGCTCTCAGGGGATGTCCTACTCATGGCCTAAGGAGAGTGGGCCTAAGCCACAGTCTGGCCTCTATCTCTGGGATGTGACTGGGCTAATCAGGGGAAGGTGCCACCCCCATTTTTCCACTGCTGCTGCCACTGCCAGCCGTTACAGCCACCAATATGTTTTCATCAACATGGACTCTAGTCCCATCACCACGATAAAATGACAACTTTCTTTAGGTATTTTCAAGATGTCTTTTCCATAAGATATGACCTTCCTTCCTTCTTCCCTCCCTCCCTCCCTTTCTTTCTTCCTCCCTCCCTCTCTTCCTTCTTTTCTTTTTCTTTCTTTCTTTCTTTCTTTCTTTCTTTCTTTCTTTCTTTCTTTCTTTCTTTCCTTCCTTCCTTCCTTCCTTCCTTCCTTCCTTCCTTCCTTCCTTCCTTCCTTCCTTCTTCCTTTCTTTCTTTCTTTCTTTCTTTCTTTCTTTCTTTCTTTCTTTCTTTCTTTCTCTTTCTTCTTCCTTCCTTCCTTCCTTCCTTCCTTCCTTCCTTCCTTCCTTCCTTTCTTTCTTCTTCTTTCTTTCTTTCCTCACCTGAGATATGTTTCCATTGATTTTTAGACAGTGTGGAAGAGAGAGGAAGAGACAGAGAGAAACATCAGTGTGAGAAGCACACTTCAAGTAGTTGCCACCTGCATGATTCCTAACCTGGGCTCCAGCCAGGGAAGAGCCTGCAACCTAGGTACATGCCCTATGTTAGAATTGAACCTGGACCCTGCCTTCCACAGGCTGAGGCTCTATCCACAGAGCTAAACCAGCTAGGGCAGCATATGACATTTCTTAGCCCCTCCAGCAATGGACCTTCATTTTTTCCTCCAAGAGTGAGGTAAAAAAACCCTAGATTACCCTCTTGGATTCTTATTACCCAAGTTACCAAGAACACTGAAAGTGGTGGCATACAGGAAACTTACCAAATGAGTGGTTAGAAAAGGTGTTTCCTCTGCAGTTCCCACAAAGAGGTGGGACTGCTGGCTTGCTGAAGCCATGGGGTTGCTGGGGGCCGGCCCCCTGAAGGTTTGTGTCTGTCTCCGCTCTGGCCCTCAGCAGTCTAGCGCCGTGGCCATGGGGCTGCTGGGGCCCAGGCCGTCCCCCTACATGTTGTTCTCTCAGGCTCAGGGCTGCACCTGGCCCCTCCTCCTTAGATGGTAGTGACCAATACAGCATCCTGGCAAAATTTGCATATTACTTCTTTATATATATATAGATTGCTATCAATCCATTAATATAATCTTATTTTCCCATTATAAAATGTGTTCTTGTTTAAATTAATTAAGCACAATATATAATTAAATCCCAATAAAACTATCTTACTAATAATAGACAAACATGTAAATTGACTATACCTCTGCTGCACCACCAGCCAATCAAGAGTGATATGCAAATTAACCTAACAAAGATGGCGGTTGATTTGCATACACAGGCACCAAATGACAGGGTTGGGATGCTTGTGTCACTGCCTTGGAAACAACACAGGTCTTCTGTCCCACCCTGGTCTCTCAGGGCTTCTGGGCAGCTTGGGAAGGCAGGGCTGGAGCAGAAAGAGGCAGCTCCCAGAGCAGAAAGAGGCGGCTCCAGGGCTGAGCAGAAAGGGGCTGGGCCTAGTGGAAAAGTGGTGCCAGCAGCCAAGGAAAGGAAAGTCCATTCTAGCACGAATATTTGTGTAATGGGCTTCTAGTGAAAACATAAAATTCAAGTAACAAACCTAAAAATTGAGGAATGATTTTTATTGATAGTATATTCCATGTGTTATATTAAAAGTAACAAAGGTACTTCTGTTTACTATGTCACTTATTGTCAACATAATTTTTCTGCTTTTGAGCAAAAGGGACTATAATTTTATTTTCCATTGTTATAATTCTCCTCTTTAAATTAATTAAAAGTATTGATCACTAATTTATTTTCATGGCCCATTCAATTTAAAACTATGTAGAAAATTAAAAGAATATAATAATAAATTCATAAATAAATGGAAAAAAATGCTATCCCTTATCCTCCAAGGTTCTACCACATTTATTTCCTCCTTGTTACAGGAAAACAACATATCATTTTAATACTTTTTTCATAAACTCTCCATCTATTATTTCCTAAACTCACTGACATCTGGCTTTTACCCTGAAGCTGCTCTTGTTAAGGTCAATAATGACCTACCATGTTAAATCCAATAGTTACATTTTATTCATTTTATTTGTCCCATCAGGAATAGCTAACATGGTGGATTACTCTCTCCTTCCTAAATCATTATCTTAACTTGGATACCAAGATCCTACACATTGTTAAGTTTTCTAAATTTCCTATGTGATCCCTCCTTCTCTGTACCCTTTGCTGCTTTCTCATATTCTTCCCAACCTCTCAATATGGAATTACCTAAGCTCTTTATTTTGTCCTCTTCTCTTATCTGTCTTTATTTACTCCACTGGGGGCCCAGTGCACAAATTTGTGCACCTTGAAAGGAACTGTGGGCAGCAAGGCAATGGTGGGCACAGGGGCAAGTCTCCACCCATCTGTGCACCAGCCTGGCCCCTCCCACCATGGCCCCCAGTCTCCTGTTTTCCAGTAGTCCTGCTCTTGTGGCCGCCATTCCCAAATGCTAACATCACAGGCTTGCTCACACCTCCTGACATTGGGGCCAGTGTGAGAGGGGGCTGTTAATCCTGACAGCCCCTCAGAAGAAGAGATGAGGAAGCCCTGAGGGGCTATAGGGGTCAGCAGCTGCCGCTTGTGCCCACTGACAGTGACAAGGAATTGGGGCTGGTGCTGGGCATTGGCAGAAGGTGCAAGCATCAGCTCCAGCACTGGTGGTGGGTGTGGGCACCGACAGGAAGTGCAAACACCTGGAGGGACTGCAGCGCTTGGGAGTAAAGAATTTTCAGTAACTACCAATGACAGTGACTGGCACCCTGCCTTAGTCTGGTGCCCCCACTCATCTGCTCCACCTTCCCACCACGACCAATGTCCACCATGTTCCGTGCTCTGCCACCTGCTGCTGATGGCTGCCATGTTCCATGTGTACCCTCTGGTGGTCAGCACGTGTCATAGTGACCAATTCTTTGGTTGTTTGGTAGTTCTACAGCTCAGTCTATTTGTATATTAGAGTTTTATATATATCCTAAAATCCTGGTGCATGAAACTCATACATTGGTGGGGTGGCGGTACCTCAGCTCAGCCTGTACTCTTTCCAATCTGGGACTCCTCAGAAGATGTCTGACTGCTGGTTTAGGCCCCATCCCTGTGGGATCGGGACTAAACTAACCAGCAGTCAGAAATCCCTCTCGCAATCTGGAACTGCTGGTTTCTAACTGCTCACCTGCCTGCTTGCCTAATAGCCCCTATGCCTGCTGGCCTGATAAACACCAACTGCCCCCCTTGCCAGCCTGATTTCCCCCCACCTGTCCACCACTTTGTCCTGCTCACCCCCAACTGCCCTTCCACCAGCCTGCTTGTCCCCATCTGCCCCCCCACCGCTTGCCTGCTTATATCCAACTACCCCTTCCACCAGCTTGATAGCCCCCAACTACCCCTCTCTCAGCCTGCTTGCCTCCAACTGCCCTTCCCTGATGGCCTGCTTGTCCCCAACTACCCTCCTCTGTTAACCTGATTGCTCCTAACCACCTCTGCCTTGGCCCTACCACCATGGCTTTCTCTGGAAGGATATCCAAAAGATCCCCCAGTCTAATTAGCATAATACCCTTTATTAGTATAGATAGACTGGAGGTTCAGTGCACAAAATTTGTGCATGGGTAGCATCCCTAGGTCTGGCCTCTGATCAGAGTCAATCTATGGGGGGGGGGGCTGGGGGGTGATTGGGCTTCCACTCACACCTGCCTTGGCTTGCCACTGCACATTTTCCAGCCCCACCGCCCCCACTGTGGTCCTGCTCTCAGCAGGGCCCAGTGGAGCTAGCAGCACCTCCACTGCTGCCTGCTGCCAGCACCATGTCACCGACGCCTGCTATGTTTTGTGCTGCCCCTTGGTAGTCAGCACACATCTAACTTCAGGTCAGTTGAACTCTGACCTGTGGGAACAATTTGCATTTTAGCCTTTTATTATATGGGATTAGTGATTTTATCTAACCTAATGGCTTTAAATAGCATATGTTAATATCTCCCAAAATTATAGCATCAATTCATACCTCTCTTCTATATTCTAAACTTAGTTATCAACTGCTTTCATGACACTTCTACTGGGATATTTAATGTCTTAATAATCATTCCCTTAAATTTGCTCTACTTATAACTGTCCCCGGTTGAGTTAATGAAAACTTTCCAGTCTTCAGGTAAAAACAACAACAAACTATTCACTATAAAGTTGTCTTAGATTCCTGTATCTGTCTCACATCCACAACACTGATACCTTTGGCTATCCTTTTCAAAATGTATCAGAATCCAAAATATACCAATTATTATAACTATGTTGTCTGGGCTGCCATCACGTCTTACCTGGGTTACTACAAAGTTGTCTTTGTCTTTACCCATTCTTTCCTAAAATCTTTTATCAATAGAGAAGCCAGAATGCTATATTAAAATTACTCTAATGACCCTTCCTCTCATATTAGGAGTAAGGACAAAATTCCTTATCATTTCTTAAAAAGAAGCCCTACATGAACTGGATACTCATTAGCTTTTGACTTTATCAGATTCTACTCTACCCCTCACTCACTCATTGATAGCCAAACAGTGTTCTTGTTATTTCTAGAATATACAAGTAATCTCCGCCTCAGGGCATTAGCTTTGTTGTTCCCTCTTCCTGGAATACTCTCTCTCTCCAGACACATATTTGTTCAGTCCCTCACTTCAGTCAAGTCCTGGTCCCAATCTTATCTTTCCAAGTAGACTTATCCTGACCACTCTACTTAATATTTCATTATTACTCCTCACTCCTAACACTCTCAATTCACTTACTTCGTTCTTTCCCCCCCTCTTTTTATTACACGGCACTTACCATCATCCATCATACCATATAATGCACGTTATTTATCATTCTTTAATGTGTTTGCATTTACTTATGATGTTTATTGATTGTTATTCATCTTCCTCTCCTAATAAGTAAACTCCACGAGGACTGCTATGTTTGTCTGATTTGTTCTCTGATGTACCACGAGCATCTGGAACACAGTAGGTACTCAGTAAGTATTGATTGGATGAATGAATAACTATAAAATTGAAATCTCATGATTTCAAATACCAGTATAAATAACAGTAGATGTCAGCACTGGACATAGGTCCTCCCCTACCATCTCATGTATCATCTTTGCAGACAATTTCATCAGCTTAGAGAAAGCACCTAGTAGGGCCAAGGAAAGTCCTCTAAATTCAAATGTCTCTTAAGACTTTCAGTTTGACTCTCAAAGATGGTGTAATGAAATTGTAAGCCTTAATTAATATGGTTCTCAGTAAAGTGCTTTTAGAGAGAGGGAAAGAAAGAAAACAGGACAAAGTTTGAGGGTGATAAAGGTGTTCTCATGAACTAGACTTGAAGGCATAAAATTCTTGTAAGTAGCTCATTTTTTTGCTGTTGCTTTTAATTGCAAGTATTAGTTTAAAATTTTCTGAATGGAAGAGTTGGGTACAATGATTCTAACATCAATCCACAAAACTGCATTATATCACACATCTCAATAGAGAAGATTCAACTACTCACTAATGTAAAAATGAAACTAAACTATATACCTTAGTAGGTTGTTTTTGGAATCTGGATATATTTATATTATTCTGTCATCATTTCCTTTGCCAAATCCTTAAAGAATAGCTTTTAGTATAAAGTTCAAGTTTACTGACATGTTTTACTAAACCTTTAATCTTGTCCATGCCAACATTTCCAGCTTTATCTTCTGTTTCCTTCTTCCTTGATCCTTTTGTTCCAGCCATAATAACACTAAAATAATAGATTTCCCCTTGCCTTCTAGGCCTTCAAGTACTGTTATCTCTACTGCGGATGCTCTTGCCACCAGTCTTTGTTTAGTGAACTCTTACACATCTTTTAGATCTTAACACAAAATAAACCTTTTTAAGAAAACCCTTTTCTGACTCACAGATCAGGTAAGATTCCCTGTTACAATCTCCTTTCTTTTATGATACTTTATACTTTTTGGAAGTATATATTTATGTGGTTGTTTGCCTTAGTTTTTTTCTCCCTCAAAAGATTAGATACTAGGTTTTATGACCACATTAACCATGTTTAATTTTGTTAAATTACTGTTTTCACTTTCCCCAGCATATACTATTCCCACAATATATATCAAAAGAAAGAATGAATAAAATTTATTAATTAGATGATTGATTCCCACACCCTACCACTTGATTATGTTAGGTTCTCCTATTATGATATCCACTATTAGTGTAGTTTTCTACTTTATAGCAATTGTGCCATTTCCCCATCTCCTACACTCCCCTCCCCACACACACACACGAAGAATAACATGAAGAAGGAAAACACATATGTGGTCTCTTCACTATGACATTGGTAAAGCCTGTCATATTGCTTGGCACATAATATATTCAGAACAAGTAGATATTAAGTGAAAGTTTTTGTTCGTGCCTTTCAACACTTCCCTTTTAGCTCAGAAATATTACTTACTATAAATCTGTTTCAGAAAAAACTTTGGCCAGGTTATATTTCAGAGCTGCTACAGTTCTGAAGGCTAGAGTCAATGTCCAAATTTTACCAATGTGAGTTTTATTACTAAATTAAATGAAGTTGACATAATGGAAAAGGGAAAATTAGTCTAACATTCTATATTCTACATATCCTCATTATCTAATTTGGGAAAAGCTGTATTAACTAATTAAAATCTAATGTACCCTTTTCTGTAAGATCTGCTCTACCATCCTCTACTAGATTATATTTCTAAAATACAATTTGCAACAGGGTCAAGGGACAAAAATACGGTGAACTATTTGTAGGCCTTATATTATGTTAATGCGTCGTCCTCAGCTGTGGCATTTTGTTACTCCCTACATCTAATGATGTACCGAAGCCAGATCATACTGACTTGAGATTTTATAGTTTCAGGAATTTGTGAGCAAGTTGTTAACTCATTGGCAGTTTTAAAATTGGCTATCAGAATAGTGCTTACCATATTTGCCAGCATATAAGACGATTTTTTGGCCCTGAAAAATACCGTATTTGCCGGCGTATAAGAGACTGGGCGTATACGACCCCCTAACATTTCCACTCAAAATACAGAGTTTGTTATATACTCGCCGTATAAGACTACCCCCCCTTGGAGGCATATTTTTCAGGGCCAAAAAATCGTCTTATACGCCGGCAAATACGGTATACTATAGAAGTTGATGAATGCTACAAATTTATGTTTTTGTCCCCAGAGAACCACTTGTTAAATATTTACTAACAGCGCTGCTAGGATCCCTCTTGACAATCTATATTATAAAAAGCCATTGGCTATAACACTGTCATGTCATAAAAACCAAACCATTGGTCACCAGGAGGTGCATTGATGGGTCCCATGGCAGTGGCTGGAGGGACACTGGGTCCTGTGGTGGCGGGGGGGGGGGGAGAAGAACTCTGGGTCTTGCACAATTTTATGCGGTGAGCCTCTAGTGTCTTGATAATACTTTGAACATACATTATGGTGTCTATGCCACACATTGAGCGCCATGTGAATTGGAACCTGATGCATTATCTTTATCTTTGTATTCCCATCTACCGTCACAGTTTTGGGACACAATGTATTTCAATAGGTATTTTAAAATTAATGGAAAAATGATGAGCATTCCTTCTTTTTTATGGCAGCATAGTATTCCATTGTGTAGATGTACCATAGTTCTCTCATCATTTGCAGCAACCTGGATGGAATTGGAGAACATTATGCTGAGTGAAATATAAGCCAGTCAATGAAAGAGAAACCCACATGGCCTCACTCATTTATGGATAATAAAGAACATTATAAACTAATGAACAGAAAGATAGAGATAGTGACAGTAAAGCAACAAGCAGACTGTCAAATGACAGCAGGGAGGGTAGGGTGATCTGGAGGAGATAAGAGATCAACCAAAGGACTGGTATGCATGCATATAAGTAAAACCAATGGACACAAAACTCTAGGGAGGGAAGGCATGTATGGAAGGTCGGGGAGGGGGGGGGCAATGGTAAGCTATGTACACATATAATACCGTAATAAATAAAAAATTAAACAATTAAAAATAAAATTAATGAAAAATATTTATTTTTGGCTTATATGACAATATGATCCTCAGATCATATCATAACTACCTCAAAATGCTGTAATTCTTAAATAATGATAAGGCATCTAAATTTTGGTCTAATTATTTTAACACTAGAGAAGATAAATAAGAATTTCAAGATTTTAATAAATGTCTTAAAGTATCAATGATGATATACATCAAAACGAGATGGTAAATAAAATTATGGGATATGAAGAATGATCTCACCTTGTAACAGGCACAGACTACTTAAATATAGCATCTCTTTACAGTGCAATGGACTTCTTCCTTGAAACTTTTAACAATTGTAGATGCTATTTGAAGAGTGACGTGCTTTAAATATGCAGAAGTCACAGAAACAAGTCTTTCTGTTCTCTTCTTTTATACTTCCTGACACCACAGTTCTGAGAGAATATCAATGATTACTCAGAATTGTTCTCTATCCTTAGATCTTTTTTTTCCTATTTTTCCTTTTAAAAAAATTTTCTGTTCTCTTGATGAGCAAGATAAGAATTAATGGAAGAAACCATTATCATCCCTTTGTCCATTTTCTCCTGAACTGCTGCTATATCTCCTTCAACCATGAAATAGTGTATTCACTGAGTATTTAAATGTATCTTGGTTGAATAAACATATTAAGCCAAAGAAAGAGATATCACAAGAAATATAAATGCAATCATTACATTAAATCATTGTGAACTTTCTCGCTAGAGAAAGAGTATAAGACAAAGATGCAAGTCTCCTTATTTCTATTTACCACTTTATTCTATAATGAGTCAGTGCAATAAGACATGGGGAAAGGAGATAGAAGCAGTGTAATAGTTATATAAAATAAATGAAAACAGTAGTATCTAAAAATAACATGATTTTTTACATTAAAAATTAAGAAGAATACACAAATTTTTAGAATTAATAAATGGCTTTTACGAGGAGACTGCATACAGAGCCAAACACAAATTGCATTTCTATATATTAACAATGAAGGTAAAGTTTAAGTTGTTTAAATGTTAATTGCAGTAGCAGCAAAATAAATCATGTGCTGAAATAAATCTAACAAAAGATGTGCTATAACTTTAGACTAAAAATTCCAAAAGAGTAGGAGAAAAATTAGAGATAGATAAATGAGAATGTATACATGTCCACAGATTGGATTTTCAAAATTATAAAATGGCAATTATTTCCAACTTAATAGATAGACTTATTGCTGTTCTAATTAAAATGCCAACAAGGGTGTCTTCATAAATGTGTATATAAATGGACAATCATATTTTAATATCTGGATGAAAATGAAAAGTGCTAAGACTAACTAGGTGATCTTGAAGAACTCAGGCATAGCTGGAAAACTTGCCCCACTTATCAATAGCTAAGATATAGTGACATGAAAAATGTGCGATTGCTGCATCAACAAAGTTTATCATATGAATAGAACAGAGAATTAAAAAAAAAAACAGACCCATCCATTATTGCTCAACTAATTAATAACAAAGATAACACTGGTGCTTTAAGTTATGAATGATCTTTTCAATGGTGATGCTAAGTCCATTATATAGAGTAAAAATGTATCTAGATTTCTACTTCATACCTAACCAAAATTCAATTCAGCAGATCTAAATGTCAAAGATAAACCTATAAAGCTTTAAGGATAAAAAGAAAAACATTATAAAGTAAATAGGCAAATATTCTCACATGGGACATGAAATGTACTAATCATAAAATTTAAAAATTTATAACTTATATGACCTTCAATTTAAGAATGTCTCTTTCATAGTTCACCTGTATAGCATGAAAACAAGTTAATATAATGAGAGAACATATTTACTATATAGAACTGACAAAAGAGTAGTTTCTTGAATATGTAAAGTTTTCTAACAAATCAATAAGAAAAACATAGATTTCAAAACCAGTTTGGCTCAGTGGATAGAGTGTTGGCCTGCGAACTGAAAGGTCCCAGGTTTGATTCTGGTGAAGGGCATATTACTTTGGTTGCGGACACATCCCCAGTAGCGTGTGTGCAGGAGGCAACTGATGATGTTTCTCTCTCATTGATGTTTCTAACTCTAATCCTCTCCCATACCCTCTATAAAAAATCAATAAAATATATTAAAAAAGAAAAATATAGATTATCATATAGATGGACAAAAATTTAACAAGAAATTTCACTAGAGAAGTTATCCAAAATACCAATAAATTTATGCAATTATAATAATCTTCATTGTGTATCAGGACAACATAGATTAAAATCACAATGTGATACCAATAAAATACATACCAGAATAGTACAAGTAAAAATGAAAGAAAAATGTAAGGTTTTAGGATATGGAGTACCCGGAACTCTCATAACCTGCAGGTGGGAGTACCAATTGGTAAAACCACAGTAAAACTGCATAGCAGAATCTACTAAAACCAAAAATGTGTATAACTGTTGAACCAGAAATTCTACTCCTGGGTTTATACCTAGTTCAGTGTTCGTGTTTGTCAAAGATATGTATTAGAACGCTCATAGCAGCAGTATTATAATTCCTCCAAACTGGCAAGAATCCAAATTCCTATCATGGGTAAAATGTGTTAGTCACAAAATGCAACGCCATAGCATAACAATGACAATGGACAATTTCAGCTACATAGAACAATATGGATAAATCTACACACATAATATTGAGCAGAAAAAATTGGAAAATAATACATACAGCAAGATTCTATTAATATAAATTACAAAAACACAAAAAACTAAGCTATACTGTTAGTAGTCAGAGTGGAGATCACTTTCACAGATGTATTGACTGGAAGGAAGAGGAAAGATTTTGTAGTGTTGGTAATGATCTTGGGTATTTGTTTGTATTTTTATATTTTGCTTCAGAGCAAATTAGATTAGGTTATTTAGCCATGAAAATTCATCAAGTTGTACACTTCTGATATCTGATCTTTTCTGATTAAACTATAATCAAAAGTTTTTTTTATAAAACTGAAGGTTATATTTTTTTTCATCTCAGTATACCTAATTTTCATTGTATAACATTCTATTTTATATATTTTCTCTTGGAATAACAAAGTTTTGTATTTATTAATTGCGGGAGCCTGATGTGGCAGGATCTCCCTTTTCCATGTCCCGCACGAAAAGAGAGATGAACGAACCAGTTCTAAGGGGAGGTGGCCAGGGATTGAGAAATATTAGAAATAAATATAGAAGACACAGAGGTAGATTTTAAGCTGGGAGCTGGGAGGGCCACAGAACTCCTCTGCTGGAGAGGCAGACTGACGACCTCCTGAGCCACGCAGCACATCTATTTATACTCCAAAGAAAGTAGACAGAAAAACAAGGAGCCTGGGAGGGCCCAGGGCCCACCCACTCCTTCCTCCTGGACAAACACAAGCCAGGAACTAAGAACATCTCAGCATTCTCAGGATGGGAGTGCAACTGACATGATTCTGCCAATATCCTGGGCCCAGTCAGCAACAATCTAAAGAATGTTCAGGTATCTTCCCATTTGGCCCCCTACAATAAATAGAGAAAATTCTAATCCAAGCTCTTCCTCATATACACATCTTGCAAGATATAAAATAAGGGAGATTGTACAAGCTATTTAATTTTAAAATTTCCATTTCTGGAATAAAAACCAGAAGGTTCATATTTAAATAATTTTATTAGAATCAACCATGGCAAGAAAGTAGATCCAACATGTGTGCCCTGAATTATTCCTGTCATCAGTCTTTTCAACATAACTGGAATATGTAATCTTTCATTTTTATGATGGAAATGCACTCATTTGTCCAATTTTTCAGTCTTTAAAAATATTGTTAAATATTTAAAGCAAATACCCATGTTGGAAAATGTTATGCCTATTTCTCTAATGAAAATTTCATACTAAATTTCTCAGAAAATCAAGTGGATCTTCTTTTGAAAGGAAGAAAATAAAAACCACTGTTCAAAACACAGAGGTGATCTAAAAATAACAGTATATGCTGCATCATGAATATTGAGATTAAGATTTTTATATTGATTTTGTTATTTTAAATTCCCTTAGGCTCATGTTCCAAGGACTACAAATATTCAGTTTTTTATATGTTACAATCTCACTTTTATTAGATTTGTAAGAAAATTATCATCCTGGTATATAAACTAGGAACTTTTATATCAGATGAAAGGGAATCATTGGATAGTCTCTTTTCTTCTGATTTTAAAAGTCCATTAGAGGTCTGGTGCACAAAAGTTGTGCAAGGGGCCGAAACCGGTTTGGCTCAGTGGTAGAGCGTCGGTCTGTGGACTGAAAGGTCCCGGGTTCAATTCCGGTCAGGGGCATGTGCATTGGTTGTGGGCACATCCCTGGTGGGGGGTGTGCAAGAGGCGGCTGGTCGATGTTTCTCTCTCATCGACATTTCTAGCTCTCTATCTCTCTCCCTTCCTCTCTGTGAAATATCAATAAAATATATTATAAAAAAAAAGTTGTGCAAGGGGAGAGGTGTGTGCTGGCTCCCTGCCCTACCCTGTTGACTTGGTCAACCCTAACTGCCCTCCCCTGTCAGCCTGTTTGTCCCTAACTGTCCTCCCTGGCAGGCTTGGTTGCCCCCAACTACCCTCCCCTGCTGGCCTGGTCACCCCTAACTGCCCTCCCTTGCCGACCTGGTTTTCCCCTCACCCCGAACTGCCTTCCCCTGCAGGCCTGCCTCCCCAACTTCTCTCCCCTGCAGGCCTGCCCCCCCCAACTTCTCTCCCCTGCAGGTCTGCTCACCCCCAACAGCCCCTCCACACTGGCCTTATCATCCACAACTGCACTCCCCTTTAAACACCTCTACTTGGGCCCCGCCACCATGGCTTTGTCCAGAAAAACTTTAGGAAGGTCTCCTGGAAGTTGTCCCAGCCTAATTAGCATGCTACCCTTTTATTAGTATATATAGAGGCCTGATGCACAGGTGGGGGTGGGCTGGTTTCCCCTAAAGGGTGTCCTGGATCAGAGTGGGGGTTCCTTTGGGGTGTGGGATGGCCTGGGTGAAGAGTCTGTGGTGGTTTTCAGGTCAGCTACACCCCCATCAGGTGAAGGTCCCCCCAGGGGTGTTCGGCCAGCTGGAGTGAGGGGCTGTGGGCCATTTTGAAGCTGGGCACACCCCCTTCAGGGTGGGAGTTCCCACTGGGGTGCCTGGCCAGCCTGGGTGAGGAGCTGATGGCTGTTTGGAGGCTGGTCACATCCACAGGCAGGGACTCTTACTCTATGGGGGTGTGGCCAGCCTGGGTGAGGGGCTGATGGCTGTTTTTAGGCTGGCCACATGCCCAGGTGGGGACTATTACTCCTTGGAGTCATGGCCAGCCTGGATAAGGAGCTAAGGGCCGTTTTCAGGCTGGCTATGCCTCCCAGTGAGCCAGGCCCTCAGCCACTCCTTCAGCTGTGGCCAAGGCAGGAGGGAAGCTTGGCTTCCTCCATTGCTGGGGGGGACCCAAGCCTCCTGCTCACTCCAGCTCCATGGCTGCCACAATGGGATAATTTGCATACTCATTCCTGATTGGCTGGTGGGCATAGCAGAGTGATGGTCAATTTGCATGTTTCTCTTTTATTAGTGTAGAAAAGTTTAAAGTAATAATGGAAATGATGAACCACATACATAAGTAGACAGAAAACTATACTACAAAGATTATAGTGGAAATGCTAGAGATGAAATATGTTCTCCCATTCAGTGGGTTGTCTTTTCATTTTGTTGATGGTTTCCTTTGCTTCACAAAAATTGTTTAGTTTGATGTATTCCCATTTATTTATTTTTACTGTTTTTTCCTCTTGTCCAAGGAGATATATAATAAAAAATATTGCTATGAGAAATGTCCAAAATTTTATGCTTTCTTCAAGAATTTTTATGGTTTTGAGTCTAACATTTCTGTCTCTAATTCATTTTGAGTTTATTCTTGTGTATGGTATAAGTTATTGGTCTAGTTTCATTTTTTTGCACAATATCTGTTCAATTATCCTGACTCCATTTATTGAAGAGACTGTCTTTCTTCCATTGTATGTTTTTTTCCTTCTTTGTCAAATATTAATTGACCACAAAAGCATGAGTTCATTTATAGGCTTCTTATTTGGTCCCATTGATCTATATGTTTGTCTTTATGACAGTACCATGCAGTTTTACTTATTTTATGTTTTTTAAAATATGTATTTTTATTAATTTCAGAGAAGAAGGGAGGAGAGACAGATAGAAACATCAATGATGAGAGAGATTCATTGATTGGCTTCCTACTGCATGCCCCACACTAATGATTGAGCCCACAACCCAGCCACGTGCCCTTGACCAGAATCGAACCGGAGACCCTACAGTCCACAGGCTGATGCTCTATCCACTTTGCCAAACCAGCTAAGGCAATATCATTTCCTTTGTTTTTCTTTCTCAAGATAGCTAAGTTATTTTGGGTTTTCTGTGGTTTTATAAAAAACTTTTAGAATATTTTTTCTAGTTCTGTGAATTATGCCATTGGTATCTTGATAGAAATTACATTTAATTTATAGATTGCTTTGGGTAGTATGGGCATTTTAATGATGTTAATACTTTCTAGTCATTCCATACTCTTATGTTTTTTGGAATAATATGAGGAAAGTTGTTAATTCTTATTTGAATATTTGGTAAATCCACTGGTAAATCAATCCAGTCTGGGATTTTTGTTTATTGGGAGTTTTTTTTTTTTAATTTTATTTTTAAATTACTGTTTCATTTTCATTAGTTGTAATCTGCTGGCCAGATTCTCCAATTCTTCCTGATTCAGTTTTGAAAGATTGTATGTTTTTAGAAATTTAATTATTTTTTTCAGATTGTCCAATTTGTTGGCATACAGTTATCCATAATATTTTTATAATACTTTGTGTTTTTTGGTATCAGTTGTTATGTCTCCTCTTTAATTTCTAATTTATATATATTTATCTTAATGAAGTTATCAAATCATATGCACTTGCCTAAAATTGTATAATTCTACATTAAAAAGGCTACTTGTATTGTGTCTAAATTGTACTTTACTTTTTTTTAAAAAATCAGGAAAATTTTCTTTTATTTAACAAGGCATTCCTTAATGGCCCCTATTTAAGTTAGCCTCTTCTAAAAAATAACTCAATTAAATTAAATGTTCAGCAATGTGGCAGTACTAAATCAAACCTAGAACATTTTCACTTATCTCTACGCATGCAAGGCAATTACTTTCTAAGTAAAAAGCTTGCAGGATTTCCACCCAATAAAACATGTTAAGTGAAATCAATAAATAAAATAAAAGAATATTTACTATTTAGTAAAAAAAAATCAGGAATATATTATGTAGTTTGATTATTTTACATAGCCAAATATGCCTCCTCACCACATATTTGCATTTATGTAATTGTTTTTTCAGGAGCTATGGCAAAGCCAGTATTAGTAACTATGGCAATTAAAAGTGCATTAGCATCCCATGCCTGTAGCCTTTTGAAAAATTGCATACTGAAATTTGTGTATTTATCTGAACCACAATTTGTATCAGAATGTGTCATTTTAGATAACTTAGAAACATGAAGGAAAAAGACTCATTTTTATAAGAACAGACTTTATAAATAAAAGTTGTTTTATTTCAGTTACATATCAAATTACTTACCATAACCATGGCTATTGGATAATAAGTAAAAAGAGATGAACATGTTAACAATAAGATGCAGTAAAGAATTTTAGAACCATGAATATTTTCAATCCCCTGAAAGACATATAGAAAAGATAGAAGCCTTGAAATATAAGCTTTCATTATTAAAAACCTCTGGGAGCCATTGGAAGAAGACACACACATCTGCGTTAATAGCCCTTTGGGAGCTAACTTATTTATATTAAGATTACATATATATTTTTTTGGTTCCTCTACCTGAGTCACCAGTATGAAGAAATCTGTACTATAGCTATATTCATCAACTATTCAAAACACTTTTATTGTCACAAATTCACCAGATAATTGGTCTTTCTGCCTTAATTAATTTAAAATACATGTACTTTCAAAATTAAAGGACAATAGACTCAATTTTCTAATGACAGGAAAGTGCAATTTTCAAAGGTGGAGTTAATGGGGTTTTGACTAGACTAATGAGCTATTAAGGTCCTTTAAACAATCCATTAGTTGCTAACGGTTTTAGGGACATCTGTTGATGACATTGAAGTTGATCAATTTTAGGTGCAAATTTACTGTTGGGAAATTCAACACTAAATCACTCAAAAATTTAAATGAGGTTAATATTTGCATGTCTACCTTTTTTTATAGAGCAAAGCTTTTTCTTTGTCAGCCTCAGTGCCAGAAATACAAAGATGGACAAGGAGAGAACAAAATAAGGAGAAGAAAGTTAGTAATTTTTTATATTTTATTTCATTTTATTTTTTTAAAATATATTTTATTGATATTTTACAGAGAGGAAGGGAGAGAGAGAGAGAGCTAGAAACGTCAATGAGAGAGAAACATCAACCAGCTGCCTCTTGCACCCCCCCCCACCGGGGATGTGCCGGCAACCAATGTACATGCCCTTGACCAGAATCGAACCCGGGACCTTTCAGTCTGCAGACCAACGCTCTACCACAGAGCCAAACTGGTTTCAGTAATTTTTATATTTTAAATTGAGGCTCTGATTTTTCAAATTTTAACACAAAAGACAATTTGATAATACTTTTCTGTGAATTTAGAGACTATATAAAATTAACATTTTTATAATAGAAAGCTTTACTACATGAAGGTGAGATTTAAAAAAAAAATGTCCTCCTTCAAAATTTAATCATACATGTAAAACTAATATATGCCTTTATTTTTCTAAAAGTTACTCATTTGAACTCTGAATAACTATCCCACAGTGCTGAGGACATCCAGCCTTACTCAATTTAATGTGCCAATCTTCTGGTGAAGGCAAGGTACTTGGACCATATCCAATGCCAGAATTCTGAGTCTCAATTTCTGTAGCTCTTACGTAAGTAATAAAAAAATCACCAGAATGACTGTGCTATCACCCTGTTGTGGTACTGAATACGATAATGTATGTAAATCATTTGGCATGCTGCCAAGCACACTGTAATGAAATTTAGCTATTTGGCAGCTATGTATATATTCATCAGCATTAGCTCTTCTTAGAATATATGAGACATCATTGTAAAACAAAAGAAATAAAAAAACAAAAAACACACCAAAGAAGTCTATTTTATACTGAGTGATTTAGTTCCTCATAAGTCTTTATACAATACCTATAATGGTAAAATAATAATACACTGTAATGTAATAAATGGAATAAGAGTCATGATATTAATAGAAATACCCAAAACTGGCATACATGTTTAATGTGTGTGTGTGTGTGTGAAGTGTTAATGAAATATTCTTGTAGGAACTCCAAGCTTAAATTCAAAATAATGATAGGATCCAGATTAGAGTTTAGGCATAGATATAATATTTCAAAAATGGAGAGGAAAGAGAGGTTTTTTTTTTGGTTTTTTTTCCCTTCTACTTTTTGCTATCTTTGAGGTTGTGGGCTTAGTGAACATCCACAAAACAGATTTCAGAAGGACAAAAGAAATGTAGGTGGACAACATCTATACTAATAAAAGGATAATATGCTAATTAGACCTCACATCTTCCGAACATCCTTCTGGACAAAGCCATGGTGGCAGAGGCCAAGGAAGAGGTGGTTAGGGGCAATTAGGCTGGCTGGGGAGAGCAGTTAGGGGAAATCAGACCAGCAGGGAAGGGCAGTTAGGGGTGATCAAACTTGCAGGGGAGCAGCTAGGGGCATCAGGCAAAAAGGCAAAAGTGATTAGGGATGATCAGGAAGGCAGACAGGCCAGCAGTTAGGAGCCAGAAGTCCAGGATTGTGAGAGGGATGTCTGACTGCCAGCACCTAAACTGGCAGTTGGACATCCCTCTAGTGGTCCCAGATTAGAGAGGGTGCAGGTCAGGCCAAGGGACATCCTTCTCTTACACACATTTCAAACTACATAATCAAACTACAAAAGGGATAATAAGTATGGATTAAATCAAATGTCAAAGGTATCCTAAGTGTCCCATGTGATTTTTAAAACAAACAAACTGGTTGCTTGGGGAGCAGAGAATCCTTTTCCTTCAATGTTGTTAGCTCTAGACCAGTGGTCTGCAAACTCATTAGTCAACAGAGCCGAATGTCAACAGTACAACAATTGAAATTTCATTTGAGAGCCAAATTTTTTAAACTTAAACTTCTTCTAATGACACTTCTTTAAAATAGACTTGCCTAGGCAGTGGTATTTTGTGGAAGAGCCACACTCAAGGGGCCAAAGAGACACATGTGGCTCACGAGCCTCAGTTTGCTGACTACCGCTCTAGACTAAAACAGATTTTATCAGAAATATTGATTGAGACCCTCTTTGTGTTAATAAAAATATAGTAACAATAATCAGATGATAGCAATAGCTTAATAGCTCTTCAGAGATCATGTTTTCTGGAATTAGCAATAAGTAGAACTTTCAGGGTATTACTCTTTTCCAGAAATTCAAATCCCTTAAAGTAAATTCAGTGAACAGGTTTCTGAGAAGCCATTCCATTAGAAAGAACAGTAGTACTGCCATCACACAAAGAGATTTCTGGGATTTGATGGAGTTTTCCATGTCCCCATTTCCACCATACAAGGAAGAAGCATCCTCTACAACTCCATAATCCAGCCTTCTACATGCTGCTCCTCTTGAGGATACACCAAGATACATGCTTATTTCCTGAAGAAAGCCCTAACTACAGAAAGCAAGACAATACCTTTAACTACCTCCTAAATTTGGTAGGTTAAATGGCCACTCAGCAAGCTCCCTAAAGGAGATATTATGGAAATTAGAATGCCCTTTAAAAATCAGATAAATCCCTCCTAAAGCTATGTTCCACCCTCCAAACCATTTGCCTCAATATGCAAAAAAATAAAAATGCTTATGGGTAATGCCCCCCCTGCACTGGGAATATCCACTGCGAGAATGGCTTTTAGAGTTGATTAAATGCTAAAGTGAAGCTTTTTGATAACCATGAGAACTGACTATTGTAAGTGTACTCCAGTGTCATGAATATTACTGCTAATACATGATACGATTTTTTAAAGGACATAATAAAGTGTAATAAAGAGTAGATCACTTCCTTCCCTTTAGAGGTTTGGAAAGAGCTATCATCTTTTCCTTTGGTCTTTACAATCATGGCAAAAAGGAAGTCCTTTTAAAGTGAGTGACTTGGCCAGGGAAGTTATATAATGAGATTAATAGCTTAAATAAATGGACTGTGCAATAGGCCATGATGAGATTAAAGATATTTTAATATCAAAAAAGGCTTTATGGCTCACTTGGGAGAATACAATTGAACATTTGAAGGCTGAGATTGACAGAAACTTTTGTTGATTAATAATGGTGGGTGCATCTTCTGAACACCGCTTAGCTTCAAAGATTGTGAGAACAGCACTTTCTAGCATTGGCAGTATATTAAAATAAAAATGCAATAACTAGGAGGAGAACTTACTATAGTGAAGTAAATTATTGCACTTTGATCCAAAGTATTAAATACTATTTCTGATGTTTAGTTTTTTTTAAGTCAAATGTATGTATTAAAAAGTGAATTTACATATTTGAACGATATGCATTTAAAGGATAGTGGATTCCTAATGGTCATGAATTATTTCTAGTATTTTTTAAAAATTTTGGAACTATGTATTATATAATCTAAATAAATTATAATTTTTATTAATGAGGCAAATAGCTTATTTCATATTTGTATTAATAACATTGACAATTATTATCTATGCTTATTGGAAATTTTCCAAGCATTGTATTAATATTTTAACAGTGTGGTTTAATTAAAATCTTACAAAAAATACAACAATGTTTATTAGTAAGAAGTACAAGAACTAAGACTAAAAAACTTGAAAGTCCAATTTGTCTGATATAGAATTGTCACACATATTAACTAAAAATGTAATATGTCATATATAAATGTAATACATATCTCATACACAACACCCAAACTTAAAAAGTGAGAAGGCACTTATCTCTAAAAAGCTGCAGTAGTGCTTAAGTTTTTGGTAACCCAATGCCCATGCCCCCTCTTAAATAATAGCACCTATTCTCATGGCGATTACATGCTCATTTCCTGTATTATTGAAGGTGACCCAAGTAGTCAGATCTGCCTGTCCACCGCCCAGAGGAACTCAGGCAAGAAGTTCTCTCCTCCAAAGCATAGACATTGACCAACATGGAACAGGACAAGCAAACGTAGTTGTAAGTATTCCTTGTGCAGCAGCAGCAGACGAGGTATCATTTGCTTCAGGAGCCCGAGCTTCTGCTTCTGGGTCTTCCCACCCAAGCCCCCTTGATCCTGGCTCATCTGCAAGATTTGTCTCCCAAATGGCTGTCAATTTTTTTAAAGTCTTAAATATTCTTCATTAATTTTTGTTTGCTAAGTCAAATTAATCAAGATAATCTTAAGCATAATAAGGCAAATACAAATACACAATTACTTCACCCAGATAAAGCTCTTGATAATATTATGTTTGATTTTCCCTATTTTGAAAAGATGTTAAACAAGAGCTATTTTGACAGGGAAAATTATAATGAAAATAATAATCTACGTACCAGCATAGTGTGTCACACACACTTTAACAGCTGATAACTCACTTAATTTTCACACCATTTTGGGTTTAACTGATTTGAAACAATGGGTGAAGCCAGAATAAGCTTTGAACAAATAAAATTTATCCTAAAGTGCCACTAGACTTTTTTTATGAGGATACATAAAAGATAAAGTTTACTGGTACAAATCCAGCAACAGTTTATGAATTGATGCTAGATGTTTGTGATTTTTCTGCTTTGCATTACCAGCAATGACTATAGCAGAATGGTCATCAGTTTGAAAACTGTAGATAAATTTCTGTAGATCCTTTTAGATTCCAAAAATGAACTGTAGGTTAATAAATATTGACTTTATAATCATGTGTAGACATTTTTAGGACACCCTGTGTATTGAAGGTTCATTTAAATAACTCAATTTCACAAGAATCTTAAGGGGCCAATAATAATTGCATCTCTTTTTCAGAAACAAAGAAACTGTGATACAAAATGTACAGATTGGATTAGATTTTAGAGAGAGATCTCATCACCCAAGACTAAAGTTATAGGGAACTGGAAGCATTCACAAACAAGAAATGTAAAAAAATGGGGTAGAATAGGGAAGGTGGGAGAGTATTCCTGAAATAATAAAATAAGCATGTTTCTGGGAACACAGTCATGTAGAGCAGCAAGATAGGTATTTGAGAGTCTGAATAATGAACAAACTTAATGATGATTAAAGAAGCTGGATCATTATTGTGTAGACATATAGGTCTGGTATAACTCTGCAAAGATCAATACAAAAAATTACACTCTACCAAAAAAAAAAAAAAAAGACTTAGAAAACAATAACAGAAAAAGAGCTGAATAAGTAACTATAGCTTTTAAGGAATCAGCAAATCAATAATTCCCAAATCTTCAATTCAAGCTTTAATTTCTGCTTTCTCAGAATTCCAACTTACTACCTGGATGTAACTATGTCCATGTTAGACACATTAGATATCTTAGAAATAATTTGTCCACAGGAAGTTTCCTATATACTCTACTATGTTCACCAACAAGTCTTCTTTTTCCAAATTCTCCCCAGTTTTTTTTCTTTATTAAGATATTACATATGTGTCCATATTTCTCCATTGTCCTTCCACCCCTCGTCACTCATGCCCTTCCCTCCTCTAGTATCTATGTTCATTGTTATGCTTATATGTATGCATACAAGTCCTTTGATTGATCTCTCCCCCTTCCCCTCACCCTCAATGACTTCCCTCTGAGGTTTGATGGTTTGATCCATGATTCTCTTTCTCTGGATCTGTTTTTGTTCATTAGTTTATGGTGTTCATTATATTCCACAAATGAGTGAGATCATGTGATATTTATATTTCTCCAACTGACTATTTCGCTGAGCATAATGCTCTCCAGGTTCATCCATGCTGTTTCAAATGATAGGAGTTCCTTCCTTTTTTTTTTTTTTTTTTTTTTTTTTTTTTTTTTTTTTTTTTTACAGCAGTGTAGTATTCTATTGTGTAGATGTACCACAGATTTTAATCCTCTCATCTGCTCATGAGGGACAAATCATCTGTGTTATTGCTTTAAAATTACTTTAAATTTCTTGGTGTTTTTTTTTTAAGTTCAGCAAATTCTGTTGACTTTGGCATCTGAGACATATCTAGATCCTTCTACTTCTTCTCTGTATGCCAACTATATATCCCTCAGATGATCTCTTTGCCTTTGAACTGAGCTGAACTTCTATCCTTGCCCTATCTAACCAAATCCCAATTCCCACATAAGAACAAGAGGGATTTTATTTTTTTAATTGTAAATCAGGTCATATCAGCCCCCTGTTTAAAATCCTCCAATAACTTTCTGTTGTATCACTCGTTTACAAATTCCTTTCCTGGCCTCCCTGTACCTTGCCAATTTCATCACACACTACTCTACATTTCTTCTCTGCTCCTGACAAATTGGCTGTCCTTTGGTTCCTGGAAAGTGGCAAGCTCATTCTCTCTCTCTCTCTCTCTCTCTATATATATATATATATATATATATATATATATATATATATATGGGAAACTTCTTGAGATTTACAGCTTAGCTTCAAAATCATATCCTCAGTGAAATCTACCCTGGATCGTTTAGAAGCTACTTACTAGCATGTCAATAGAATTCTTTCCATAACACATATCTACCGTATTTGCCGGCGTATAAGACGATTTTTTGGCCCTGAAAAATACGTATTTGCTGGCGTATAAGACGACTGGGCGTATAAGACGACCCCCTAACATTTCCACTAAAAATTCAGAGTTTGTTATATACTCGCCGTATAAGACTAACCCCCACTTGGAGGCATATTTTTCAGGTCCAAAAAATCGTCTTATACACCGGCAAATATGGTACATGACATTTTGACTGTTTTTTTAAATTTATCTTTATTATTGAAAGCATTACAGATGTCCCCTTATTTCCCCCCATTGACCATTTCCAGCCTGTGCCCCCCTCCAGTTATTGTCTGTGCCCATGTGTTATTTATGCATATAAACACTGCTGTTAACCCTCACACACATACTGCCAACATTCCTCTGAGATTCGAACAGTATGTTTCATGCTTCCATGTCTCTAGATCTGTTTTGTTCATTAGATTCCACTTATGGTGAGATCATGTGATACTTGTCTTTCTCTGACTGGCTTATTTTGCTTAGCATAATACTCCCCAGGTCCCACCATGCTGCCTCAAAGGGTAAGAGATTCTTTTTTTTTTTTTTTTTTTACAGCATTGTAGCTATGTACCACAGCATTTTTATCCACATCTCTACTGATGGGCACTTGGGCTATTACCTATTTCTTAGGTATTTTTAAATAGCACTGCTATGAATACAGGAATGCATATATTCTTTTTGACTGGTGTTTCTGGATTCTTAGGATATAGTTCCAGTAGTGGGATCATTGCATCAAATAGCAGTTCAACATTTAACTTAATGAGGAACTTCCATACCGTTTTCCACAGTGGCTGCATCAGTCTGCATTCCCACCAGCAGTGTACCAGGGGTCCCTTTTCTCCACATCCTAGACAGCACTTGTCATTTGTTGATTTGTTGATGGTAGCCATTCTGACAGGTGTGAGATGGTACCTCATTATTTTAATTTCCATATATCTGATGATTAGTAACTTTGAGCATTTTTCACATGTCCCTTGGCCATCTGTATGTTTATTTTTATTATCCACTGAGTATTCTTTCAGGATATGAGCTTCATTAGACAGCCTGGTTCATGCTCTTTACCATTTTACACCAGCATTGAATACATTTTCTGGCCCATGGCTAGTACTCAGTGAATATTTATCTAGTCAGTGGATAAATGAAGAAAGAGAAAGATTAAATGACAACTCATATTTGTTAAGTAATAGCAGTATTTAAGTAATGAAATAAGTCTTGGTAACAAAGGAGCAAAAAAAATTCTTGATACACAACTATTGTCAGAGATCATCTGAGGAACATAGGGGCTGTGATTAATATTTTATTATCAATGAATATCTAGGAGTTTTCACCAAAACTTAATGGCTATTTCCTGATAATAAAAAAGTACTATTTTTTTTCAGATGTAAATTTCTTCAAATACATAGTGAGTGGGGTGAAACTTCAGTTATCCATTAGCCGAGGAAAGTGCTACTCTCCCATTCTTGGCAAATGGAGGCATTTTGCACAAAAAGCAAAACAACTTCCTAAAATAAGCACACTGCTTCCTTGTGGAAGCACTTGGGTGGTCTTGTTACAGGGAATTAAAATCTGTGTGCAAGCAAGCGCTTGGTTTTGGCCTTTCCTTTGGCTGACTTCCGGGGGTGGGAGGGAAATCACAAAAAGCCAAGAGGTTTGCATTCTGGCCCCTGACCCTGAGGCACATTTCTAAGTACTCCAAACATTAGCCTCAAAACTGATTCTCAAGCTTCTGGTACTGATACCTGAGGACCTATTATTGCTTCATATAGATGTTAGGTTTTAAAAAATTTATATATATATATATAATTTATTTTTTTACAGAGAGGAAGGGAGAGGGACAGAGAGCCAGAAACATCAATGAGAGAGAAACATTGACCAGCTGCCTCCTGTACACCCCCTACAGGGGATGTGCACGCAACCAATGTACATGCCCTTGACCAGAATCGAACCTGGGACCTTTCAGTCCGCAGACCAAGGCTCTATCCACTGAGCCAAACCGGTTTCGGCTAGATGTTAGGTTTATATTTACTATCAGTACTTTCTTTAGCTTTTCCTTTGTTCTTTAGCATTTTTCTCTTTCACCAAACTTTTTATATTCTTTTTTATTATTTTAACTTCTTTTTAACATTATTTTCTTTTAAACCCATAGTCATTGTTTTTCCTCCTTTTTCTTTACTTGACTGCTTTATCTGTTTCACTATATCTAAAAATGGTTTGTATCTAAAGATAGGTTATCTCCTATCTTGGTAACATATTATTCCTTCTGTCTTTTCTTTATTCCTTCATATATATATTAGAGGCCAGGTGCACAAAATTCATGCAAGAGGTTGTGTCCCTCAGCCCAGCCTGCACCCTCTCCATTTTGGGATCTCTCTCACAATCCAAGACTGCTGGCTCCCAACTGCTCACCTGCCTGCCTTCCTGATTGCCCCTAACCGCTACGGCCTGCCAGCCTGAACATCCCCTAACCACTCCCCTGCCAGCCTGATTGATGCCTAACTGCTCCTCTACCAGCCTGTTTGTCCCTAACTGCCCTCCCCTGAAGGCCTGATCACCCCAAACTTCCCTCCTTGCAGGCCTGATCCCTCCCAACTACCATCCCCTGCTGGCCATCTTGTGGTGGCCATCTTATGTCCACATGGGGGCAGCCATCTTGTGTGTTGGAGTGATGGTCAATTTGTATATTATTCTTTTATTGGATAGGATTAGATAGGATAGAGACCTAGTGCACGAGTGGGGGCCAGCTGGTTTGCCCTGAAAGGTGTCCCAGATTAGGGTGGGGGTTCCTTTGGGGCTTGGGGTGGCCTGGGTGAGGGACCTATGGTAGTTTTGCAGGATGGCTACCCCCCCCCCCCCATTGACCCAAGCAGAGGCTCTGGTATCTGGGATTTATTTATCTTCTATAATTGAAATTTTGTAGCCTTGAGCAGTGCCAAACCTCCTGCTTGCTCCATGGCTGCAGCCATTTTTATTAGGATTTATTTATCTTCTATAATTGAAACTTTGTAGCCTTAAGTGGAGGCTAAGGCAGTCCAGGATAGGCAGAAAGCTTGGCTTCCTCCTTTTCCAGGGGAACATAAACCTCCTGCTCTCTCCACGGCTACAGCCATCTTGGTTGGGTAAATTTGCATACTCACTCCTGATTAGCTGGTGGGTGTGGCTTTTGGTATAGTTGAGGTATGGTCCATTTTCATATTACTCTTATTAGATAGGAAAAAAAAAAATATATATATATATATATTACCTAATTATCTTCTTAATTTTTTTTTTACCAATTTAAGCCTTATGGCATTTAATTTTATCTTTAATTGTTTTATAGTCTCTCATTCTTAACTGTTATATTTTATATTACAATTTTTTACTAGTTATTTTTGCTCTTTTAAATATTTTATATTTAAGCTATATTTAGTCAATTGTATCTTATACTTACCGTATTTGCTGGCGTATAAGACGATTTTTTGGCCCTGAAAATAATGCCTCCAAGTGGGGGGTAGTCTTATACGGCGAGTATATAACAAACTCTGCATTTTTAGTGGAAATGTTAGGGGGTCGTCTTATATTCCCAGTGGTCTTATACGCTGGCAAATACGTATTTTTCAGGGCCAAAAAATCGTCTGGCAAATATGGTATATATTTTGATTTTATTTGTTTTATTTTAATACTGAAATGTATTTCAATATGAGCAGTTACACATATGCTGTCCAGTTAATAAGATTGCTTGCTCTGGGCAAAATCACTTAATCTTTTTTTCTCTCTTCCTTAACCTTTAATGGGTCCTCCTGGACCCCATGAAATTGTATCTCTATCAACAAAATTGAATATCTAATTGTAAATCATTAAGTTGAATAATAATAAGCCAGAATTTTGCAAACTCCATTGCCAGTATTAACACTGATGAAGTTGTATACAGTGATATATTCACATTATTTTTCCTCAGAAATATCCGGGGACTGGGGACAGAGAGGCTTATTGGTAACAATGTAATTTCCTGGGCACCCCCCATAATGCTCTATGGGAATACTTGGAATGCAGGCCTGAAACTTTCCTGTAATGAGCTACCCTGCATGAATTTTAAGCACACTCAATTTGACAATCAGTGTCTTAAATTATTCAGCCTCTTGATGTATAAGTAACTATATGAAATCTATAATTTCTATCCTAAATAACCATCGGGCTCTGAGCAAATTATTTAAACAGAACAATAAAATATATATTTGGAAAGTAACTCTACAGATTGAATTACATATTGAGGAATTAAGCAGTTCCTATAAGGTCCCAATGCTACCTGAAAAGAAGGCATGGAAGAAGGTCTTCAGATATTATCCTGAAGCCTGCTTCATTCCAACCTTAATTCAGCGTCACTATGACCTAACAGCTCCACTTCAGTTCCAGAAAGTGCCAGGTCCCCCGGTAACCCCTCTGTAGCTCTACAGTTATACATAATGGTAACAATGTCACTTTTGTCAAGTTGAACTTGTATTACAAGGGTGGACTTTGGACTTGTTCATATATCATCCCCAATGTAGACTATGGGCTGCTCAATGGAAATGTTTATGTCTTTGTTCTTACAGTCTGCATTAGGAACAGTGCCTAGCATTAAGTAGATGCTCAAAGAAAAAAAATTTGAATGAATAAAATACTATTTATTTAAAAATATATTTCATTGATTTTGTTTACAGAGAGGAAGGGAGAGGGATAGAGAGTTAGAAACATCAAGGAGAGATAGACATTGATCAGCTGCCTCTTGCACACCTCCTACTGTGGTTGTGCCCACAACCAAGGTGCATGCCCTTGTTCGGAATCAAACCTGGAACCTTTCAGTTCACAGGCCGACGCTCTATCCACTGAGCAAAACCAGTTAAAGCAGTACTATTTACTTAAACATATATATTTTTCTACAGATCTTGACTTGGGTTTGCCATATGAAGAAAATAGTATGCAATTTAAAAAAATTTCTCTCTAAATGTAAAAGCTATTCAAGATACAGCCTCAAATGTATACCCTTATTGCCTTTGCATTCTCATGAGGTAAGTAAAATAATTAGTTCTAGAGAATCAGAAATAGTAATATAGAAACTATATTTAGTAAAGACAATCTGGATAGTTTCCTAGTTGATCATTCCTGTGATTATTTAAATTATTGTTCAAAACATAGGTGGGACATACTTTCCCTCCCCAGTTAGGTCAAGCTGGACTATGTAAGTCTTTTGCCAATGCGATTTGAGTGGACATAACATATATAGAAGCCTTAAATATTCATATTATATTCAAAGTGCTTTACTTTGAAAATAATATGCCTGAGGTAGGTGTGGCAACGTTTGCTTAGGTTGCAGAACAAGTAAACATGGAAGAATTGATCTGATCCACAGCTTGCACACAAGTCTAGCCAACACCCAGCCTGAAGCAGAGCTGCCCAGCCAAGCTCCATGTAGATCAGCTATCTGTCAAAACCTACAGACTCAAGCCAAAGAGAATATATTCTTGTTGCAAGAACTGAGTTTAGGGGTGATTTGTTAGCAGCATGTTGTGGCAATAGTATTTTCATACAATTTCTCTAGGGCAACATGACTAAATACAAAAAGAAATATTTTGATATATGGCTTTAGAGTCATGCCATAATTGTTGAAAGCTATTAATTTGTTCTCTAACTTAAGTACAAAGTATTTTCAACCTTGGATAGTCATCCTGACTTCTCTAATCTCCACCTTTTAAAATCTGCTTATTATCACTTTGTTTACTTGAGGAATTATTAATTGGGTAGCAGGGTAGAAAATTGGTTGAAAGTAGTCAATAAATGTTACTTAGATTCTAGTTTTTCTTTGTGTATAATTTGAGGTTCCTATATCCAGCAAAGTCCATTCTTTGGCACAAAGCTTTCTTACAAGGGACTTCATTAAAATTATGATAGCACTTTTAGAAAGTACTTTGCATTTCACATTTAATCATATACTTCTTTTATTTTCTAGAGGTTCCAACAGGTAAATTTTATTTCTCTAATTAGTTCTCTAATGATATTGCCAAGTTTTAAAGTCACCTTCTAATTCCATTATGTATTTCCATTGTGACTTAAACAATCTTAAACACAAAGGAGACATTTTATAAACAGAGTGACTATATACCATAATTTTAAGGATACATTCAGATTTATGGTATTTTGTTCCAGAATACCTTAGTAATCCTATTTATTCTTAAATTATTCCAGCCTGGACAATAAGTTATTTGGTCAATCTATTAACAAGTAACTGCTGAATGACAAAAAATTGTTCCTTTTATAAAGTTATGTGTGTACTATCTACCATCAAAATAGAATTAAATTTGTAGACATAAGACAGTAAGTGTTAATGTAAATGTATCACCTTTACATGAGTTCTTGCATGTGGCCTAATAATTGATGAAAAATGGTGGCTAAATATCTATTTGCCTTCTGTAGCTTAAAGGACGGTGTCTGATCTATATTCATGTCTGTATTTTCTCATAATGTGATATGCTGATGTCCTCAATCTTTGTTTGTAAAACGGGAACTCGTGGTATATTTCAATTCTGTTTATACTTTATTTATATTTCAAAGGCATCAGCCCAAAGCAGAGTGAGTTCAGCAAAGTATACAATAAAATGCTTCTGGTTAAGCATTTATCAATGCCTTTGGAGTCAAACAAGTCAATGAAAGTGCTTTTAGCAGAGCTGTATTAAAACTGAAAGAAAATCAGACAATAAAACCTAAACTTTTGATTTCCTTGTCTAGAATTCACATCATTTGTGAACTAAGTGATCATTGACCTAAGATTATGTGTTTTAATGGGCTATGGAATATAGCAAGCAAAGACTTGGGAATCATAAAGAATCGAGTTTAAAAGCCGCATTTGCTATTTACTAATTGGATGGCCTTGACAATCTCTGACAATGTCATTTTATTTGGAAAATTGAGGAGTTTATGTCTATATTTAATTCAAAAAGCAGTGCTTGGCACAAATTATTGTTCAAAATGGTATTATTTATATGATTAATACTTTTCTCAGTGATTAAATTTCATCACTTATTTCTAAATATTGTTGTTTGTATATATACTGTATGTGTTTCTCTGGTGATTTTTTAAAAAATTCCAGATTTTCTCTTTCCAAAAGGCTAATTCATTGACAATATAACTGGGGTGTTTTGAGAGAGAGTGTATGTGTGTGTGTGTGTGTGTGTGTGTGTGTGTGTGTCCCACCCATTTCTTCCTTCATCAGGAAAAATTGACCTGGTCTGAGCGGTTTGCGGTTTTAGAAGTCTGAATGGGTAAATGGGAAATGCAGCAAGGGTGGGGCGAAGGCCCTCTGTTATGGCTAGCTCTCGCCCAGAATGCACATCTTATCTTGCTTTTATGTGCTGCTCTTGCTAGAGGGGAACAATGTAACTGTAGATCAGGGTAGTCTATGTCAGACTGTCTGAGAGGAACTGAGCTCTTCATTATGTAACCTGATGCGCTAGTGAATCCTGGAAAAATCACAGCAAGACTGCCGCACACATGACAGGCAGAATATGCCAAGTCCTTGACCAGCAAGAAGGCTACTTCAGGGTGTTTTGACAGATCAATTTGGAGCCACTGATAAACTAGTTCCTCCAATTCAAGGTAAAGGCAAATGACCAAGATCTTTACAAATGTGAAAGAAGACAGATGTGCCTTAATTTCTTCTTCCTTCGCCTAACAGGAACTGTGATGCATAAGCAATCATGCTGTCATAATGCGTAAGCAGCGGTTTGCTCCTTCTGCAATCTTTGATGGGCTTTTACTTAAAACAATTGGGGGAATGTTCCTACGTCAAAGGAAAAGTAGTAAGAAGTCTGTGACCTAAACCAGCCCACAGATAAATTTTATTTTTGTTGAAATGGTTTTGATGTGAAGTAATTCCAGTTTAAGTACATATGCCCAGAGTTTACAAAAAAAAATATTCATTTAATTTATTACATAATTTAATCTTTCTCTAGCTTTGGGTTGTTTATTCTGGATTTATAGCAAGGGTGATACTTATGAATATCTGACATTAATTTGATTGTGCTGAAAAATGTGTGAGGTTAACCATATTAAAAATCGAGCAATAAGCTATAACCGGAAAACGATTAGGAAGTGTTATGGGAGATAAATGATGCAGAGGACATCTTTCATCATAAAATAGCTAAAGAAAAAGGAAATAGTCAATATTCAAACTTTAATTCAAATGTTATTACAGGTACCATGAAATCTATACATTGAATACTTATGTAGACAAGCTAAAGTTTTGTGAGTGTTATCTAAAATATCCTCAAGAAGCACAGCTTACTCTTACACAGTTATTAAATACTTACATTTCTTCATAAATCTTAAGGAAATCAGTTGTCAGGATGTCTGTGCTCTATGGGTTTTCAGTTTTGTTCCCTTTAAAAGCTAGAGAAGATATGAACTATGAAAATTGTTAAAGCAACCAAGAATGTCTCTCTGTGTTTTCTTTTGAAGGGAAAGGTAATTTGCTAAGAAACCTCCTTGACAGGATGATGGAAAATACTTCATTTGTTTTTTTGTTTTGGCTTTCCCCATCCCATAGAGCCATGAGAATCAAACGAAAGCTAGGCTTACTGTAACACACTGACTGACAATTAGATTTGAAAACCCCAGGAAATTGGATCTCATAATGGTATGTAATGGGATTCTGAAATGAAGTCTCCTGCTCTCAGGTATCATCAGGTAGTGAAATTAAAAGAAAAGCACAGAAACTCAATTATTGCTAGAATCAGCTTGCTAAGTTGATTGCTGTCACAACTAGAAGATTCTTGAACTCCATGGCGATATTGCATATTTTTGCTTTCCAGTAGCATTAGAGAATAGTATGCCTTATGAAATGAATAAATATGAATCAAAACTTAGCATCCTTTACACATGAAAATCTTTTGAGATATTTTCTATCCATCTCACAAAACATGGGTAACTTTATTAAGATATTAATCCAATGAAATTTTATTCAATAGTAAATACCTGGAATGGGATGATTTAATAATTGTATTACTATAAAATAATTCATGTCTTAAAAGTATTTATGAAGTGCCTTACTTTTATATATCATATCATGTTGCACGGAAAGAGACAATACCTGGATATTAATCAAACTAAAATCAATCATTAGAAGTGAAACTTAAACAGTCAATCATAACAGGAATGTAAATATAAATAATAAAAAACATAGCTTATTTTACCATTAAATTTAATATTATGACAACACTAAATATTGATGCTTGACTTTTGTTTCATTAAATTTTTCCCATAGAATTTCACCTCTAAATTGTCCTGTAGTCCATTATTAACAATGATCTAAAACTTAATTAGAAGAATGAAAAATGTATTATTTGGAACATAAATCAGTCACTAAAGATGGAAAACATTTCATTTAAGAGTTAATTATACTAAAGTGTTTTAAATGTACTTTTAAGTGAAAGTAACTTTATTATAAAATGTTATAATAATTTATACTCATTGTCTTTCTTTGGAGCTGAGAAAGGATGCCAAAAGAAAAGTGATTCTTCTTATAAAGGAAAGAGCAAGACTGAACATGGGCAGACTATGAAAGGGTGTGGCGCCATCAATTCCAAGGTACCCTTCCATCTCCTGTAGCTAGGCTGGGTGTGTGCCTCAGAAACTAAATTCTCCTCAGCTGCAGAACAGCAGCTTTGGGCAAACTTCCTCTGAATAAGTCCTCATTCTCTTTCACAGAAGCAAGTAGAGGTGAATAGAGAAGATAAAGAAAAACTCAGTGGGTTTAGAAAAACCACCTTGCACCTATGAAATTTTCAAGGCATTATTAATTCTTTATTCAAGAGACCAAAAAAGTAATGAGCTTTTGTTGAACTCTGGGAAGCAGATAATTTAAAAAAGATATGTTGCTCCAGACATAAGAATAGAAAAATTAAAAAAAATAATTGAGACAACTTTATTTGATGGTCAAAAGTCAGGAACACTTTATAAAGGAAAGTAGAAGCCCAATGCACAAAATTCATGCAAGAGTAGGCCTTCCTTCCCCCGACTGCCAGCACCAACTTCCCTCTGGCACCCAGGACCCAGGCTTCCCTCTCAGAGGGAGGCTCCACCCACCCACCGCAGCCTGCTGGCCTGTGGCTTAGGCCTCCCTCTGAAGGACAATCATGGAGCAATGGCTGGGCCTCTGACCAATCACATTGCACCTTCCTTGGCTGGCCTGGCACCAGTGGGTATAATAGTGTGGTCCCAGATAGTCATCTGGAAGGTCATTCCGCTTTTCAGTCATCCAATCTAATTAGCATATTACGCTTTTATTATTATAGATGATTGGAAAAATACAACACAAAAGTAAGCATTTTAGAATTGGACGTAAACAGGTGTTTTTGTTAAATACTATGTGGTTATAGCACATCATGTATAAGTACAGTAGGAGAAATAATAAGCTTGTTAAACGCATGACTAAACAAACATAATACAAAGTGATTACCACTAAAGTTAAACTCTAGAACTTGGTTTCTAAAATCATCATATTGATTACAAGAAGAATAACTACTTTATGACTATTAATGAATTAGAAAGAGTGAGATGAAGGTGGGTAAAGGTCATAATATAGGTAACAACCTGGTTATCATCTTTTCTTTTCAGGTTGAAAACTGAAGATATTAAAGCAATAGTGTCATGGTTTTGACTCAGACAGACCTGAACTTGAGTCCTGCCTTTGCTACTTACACATGGTCATTATAAACTTCATTTTCTTCATTTGCAGAATGAGGTTGTTTAGTAGTTGTTTCATACGGTTGTTCTGAGGATAAAATTAGATAGTCCATTTAAATTATGTAGTGTGGTACCTGGCAGACAGTATATAGTAAGTATTCAGTAATGATTCTTATTTGTAAGTCACAGGGACACACAAAATGAAGAAAAAAAATCATGGCTATTGTATGAGATTGTGTTTATTGTTGTTTTTGCTTTTTTTCTGTTTCTTTTGTGATATTCCTTAAAATGTCCTGTTGGGAGATTACATAAATTATGAAATCAGTAAATTCCACTAGCCAGACTCCCAATCTTGAGTCCTGGAGCAGGGCTCTGTTCCTAGTCTCCAAAGTAGTGGGCTACCTATGCCCAGGCAAGGAGCACTTTTTTTCATTTTGAGAGGGATCCTCTTTCTTTTTTTTAATTTATTTATTAATGTATTATATGTGTACATATCTTACCATCCCCCTCCCCACTTTCCATACATGCCCTCCCTCCCCAGAGTTCTGTGTCCATTGGTTGTACTTATATGCATGCATACCAGTCCTTTGGTTGATCTCTTATCTCCCCCAGATCTCCATACCCTGCCCACTGTTTTTTGACAGTCTGCTTGTTGCTTTACTGTCACTATATTTATCTTTTTGTTCATTAGTTTATAATGTTCTTTATTATCTGTAAATGAGTGAGGTCATGTGGTGTTCCTCTTTCGTTGATTGGTAGGTAGCACTTTTTAAATTCACGCAGAAGCTACATATTTTCTCAGTTCTGATCATATTATCTGATCATAATAAAATTTTAGTTTAATGAGGATTGGCAATCGCTATGAAAATAAAACCAAAGTGTTTCTATATCCTTGCAGAAAGAAGTATTCAATGCAAATTGTTCTCAAAACATCAAGTGAAGAACCTGAAATTCTAAATTTCCATGTACATTTTGGCACAGGTATTATAGGCTAATTATCTTTACCTATTTTACTTTGAAAGAATCACTTTTAAAACAATAATTGCAATATAGCTAGAGTGACTGCCTTTATAAAATTATAGCAAAAAGATTATGTTTTGAAGTGAAGATTAAAACAAAAGTAAATTGTATCAATTAATCTCCACAGTGAAAAGATGACAACCAAAAATAAGTAAAAAAAAGATAAATGAGATAATTTTAGCTAAAGATGTTAATTACAATTAAATTGTTTTTACAGATATATAAGTGAAAGACAAAAAGCAAAGAGGAAAATAGACTCTCTAATAAGTAGGGGGATAAAATTAATGATGCTATCAAACACTTGAGTTATTAAATCCCTCCCTTTTATCAGACTTCAACAAGAAAAAAAGTGAGGAAAATAAATGTAAACATTTAAAAAACAATGAAGAATGCAAAAAAAAATGTCATTGTTCTTTTTCTTACCAAGACAGTATGGGAAAATTTGAAAACCGTTTATAAGAAGTAGAATTATGGCACTTAAATGCATGAGCAATAAGTAAGAAATGATGAGTATACTTTTAATAAATCATGAAGATGTTAATAGGTTAAAATGACTGGGAAGGATAAGTGTTTGCAGCATTAAAAAAAAAATCCAAATTGAAGATAAATAACTGAAAGGACAAGTGGCACATTCTTCTGGTGTAGAGCAAACCAAATAGAAAGAAATGCTTAATGACAATGAAATACGGTGAAGAAAGTGGCCACTCAACTTAGAGTATGAAATACTAGTATGAAATACAAAATAAATAAGTTTAATTAGAAAAATAATAAATCAAACTGGAACAAGTGGAAAGTACCTTATATTCTAGATAGATTTAAATTTTTTTTTTTAAATCTTCCAGCTTAGACATCCCTTTCTCAGTCCAGGCCTCTCTCAGTTCTGGATCCCTCACTCCTTACCACCTGCCTGCAATGGAGGCGGGAGAGGCTTCTGTCACCACTGCTTTGCTCACCAGCCATGAGCCTGGCTTCTGGATGAGTGGTAGCACCCCTGTGGGAGCGCACTGACCATGGGAGGTGGGTTTGGGAGGGAGGAGCAGCTCCTGCATTGAGCATCTGCCCCCTGAGGGTCAGTGTGCATCATAGCAATTGGTTGTTCTGCCATTTGTTCAATTTGCATATTATTCTTTTATTATATAGGATTAAGCATCATTTTACAACAAGTGGTTTTTCCAAAGAGAGAAAAATTGATTTTGATAGTACATCTATATATAAACCTATGGAAAAATGAAAGATGTCTTTCTCTTTAAAGACTCCAACTCACATGGGTGCAAATAAAATTATGTGTTCAAAAAACCAAAGGAGAGGACATATAACTAAAATAAAATCTTTAAAACAACAAAATAATAACAATAGCATAAGGAAAGGTAATTCCACAGGGACTGATCTTTTGACATAGAAAGAAGGCAACCAAAACTTTCCTCATTTAGCTCAAACCTGTTTGATTGAGCATCTGTTAGTGAAGCGTTGGAGCTAATCCATGCTGCCTGGGGAGGGCCAATTGTCAAATATCAGGTAATTTGTAAGAAAGAAACTAAAATGTTGGTGGTTTCATATCAGCCACAGTGGGAGTATTTATAACACGGGAATCACCCCTGTGTGATACAGATCCGGATGATTTTTCTCCAGCAATTTGTTGTGTTTTTCATTAGCCACCACTGCAGTTACTACAAAAGAGGACTTCCTATTGTGGGCAGATTGTGCAATGTTAACAAGTGACAAAGTTTAGCCTAAACTCATATTTTTTTCTTCTGTCTTATCTATTCAGGACAAAATTTTAAAATTGGAAATGACAAACTTATTTTGTTAAACAGGGAATTAAAATCTAAAATAATACAGATTGATCTGCTTGGAATTTTAAAGTAGGTTATTTTTCTCAATTATATAAACAATTTTCATTATTAGACAACTAAAAATTTTAAACATCTATTATCCTATAGTCAAGAAATAAATATCCAACATAATAGAAGAGTAATATGAAAATTGACCATCACTCTAAGACACAAGATGGCTGCCCCCAAATGGTCAAAGATGGCTGCCCCCATGTGGACACAAGATGGCCATCACAAGATGGCCTGCAGGGGAGGGAAGTTATTGGCAGTTGGGGGAGACCAGGCCTACTAAGGGAGG
Organism: Vespertilio murinus; assembly: GCA_963924515.1. Taxonomy (NCBI): domain Eukaryota; kingdom Metazoa; phylum Chordata; class Mammalia; order Chiroptera; family Vespertilionidae; genus Vespertilio; species Vespertilio murinus. Next base: position 56,583,642 of record OZ004706.1, read on the forward strand.
GCAGTTGGGGGGCACTCAGACCTGCAGGGTAGGGCAGCTGAGGGGGTGGGAGGCTTGCAGTGAAGGCCAGTTGGGGGGAAACCAGGCCTGCAGTGGAGGAAGTTGTGGGGGACCCAAGCCTGCAGGGGAGGGCAGTTGCGGGGGACCTAAGCCTGCAGGGAAGGGCAGTTGGGGAAAGACCAGGCCAGCAGGGGAGAACAGTTGGGGGAGACAATGCCTACAAAGGAAGGCAGTTGGGGAGAGGGGCCAGGCCTCAAGGAGAGGAAAGTTGGTGGGGAGGAACCCAAACCTGCAGGGGAGGGCAGTTTTGGGGGGGGGGCAGGTTTGCAGAAGAGGGCAGTTAGGGGTGATCAGGCCAGCAGGGGAGGATAGTTAAAGGGGGCCTGAATGGCAGAGGAGGGCAGTTAGGGGGAATCAGGCCCACTGGGGAGCAGTTAGAACACCTAACTGGCAGGGGAGTGGTTAAGGGGCGATCAGGTTGGCAGGCAGAAGTGGTTAGGGACAGTCAGGCAGAGGCAGGTGAGCTGTTCAGAGACAACAGTCCTGGATTGTGAGACTGCGTATTTAGGCCCGATCCAGGAGGGGTCCCAGAGTGGAGAGGGTACAAGCTGGGCTGAGGGACATGACTCATGCACAAATTTCATGCACCGGGCCTCTAGTTGTTAATATTTTTATGTATGACATTAGAGTCTTAAAAATATATTTTTATATGTTCTATTTGGAAACCTACTTTTTATACACATTTTAGCTGTATAGCATTTCACTGTGATCATCCTTCTATTTTGACCATTGTATTCATTCCTCTATAGATGGTTATTTAGAATATTTCTTCTATTTGGCTGTGATTATAAATAAAATTCTGATGAATGTCTCTGAACATTGAGTTGACCAGTGAATGCCTACTTGTTACTATAAAAAAAATTAGTCAGAAAAGGAATTATGGAGAGTAAGGGAATAAATATTGTTACAGATTTTCTGTATATTACAACAGTGCTGCCCAGAAACATGGTCTGACTCTTTACTTCCTTCATCTGTGTACAAAAATGCTCATCTCCCCATAGCTGCCTGGCATGGGTTATTATCATTTTTAGGAAACAGGTCAAAGAGACAGCATCTGTAAATGTTTCCTGAGTCTGAGGCCAGGGGTACTCTCCTATTGAAAGTTGTCTGTTTTCTAGGAGTAATACATCATGTGCCCAGGTCTCAAATTGTCCATCTGAAGTCCATTTGAAGATAAGTTGGAAATTTCCCCCAGGTGCTTCAAATAATCCAAAATGTATCTTGTTTTCTTTTTCCCTCTTCAATTGCTTTACACTTTCAGTCCAATTTGTCTCTAGGTGCGGCAAGCTCTCCAGCCTCATCACTGCAGTGAATCCCAAGCTCAGCATGTACTAAACCAGTACTTGACAGTAGGCATGGCCAGTGTTGTTACCCATCTTTTCTAAGTAACTTAAGGCTTTCATGATGACTGATAGGCACAGACATTTCACATTTCTTACCTTTATGTCTTCATTTACAAGTAAGATTTGACCAAAATCCAGTACTTGCTGAACTCTCAAAGCTGACAAAACTGATGTTTTGTTTTAATCTTAAAATATTATTATTTAAGTAAGTTTAAGTATAACAAATAAATTTAATTAATAGCCATACGCATTTCCTTTACTGTGAGTTGACCATTAACATTTTTTTTTTCTTTTTGTGAGAGAGAGGGGAAAAAAAGCATAACTTTCACTGGATATCTAATTAGTTCTCAAGACCTGCAGTTTTTGCCTTTTTCTTGATGTTAGATTTGTCTGCTCAAGCCCTTCCCCCGTTGTTATTTTCTCTGTCATCTCTCTCAAGCTGCAGCTGGTTTCACTGCTTGCAAGCTGTGGGCCCATTGCTGCAAGAGTAATTGTTCTAAAATCATTAAAAACTAATCATGCTATTCTTTTATTTAAAATTATTTGTTGCCTCCCACTGATGTTCTATCTTTAATCTGGCTTCTAGTCTCTAGTTGCATTTTCCTTCAAGATCTATCTATGTATTGTATGCTGTATAATCCTGGAACTCTCTTCAGTCCTGTAATAGCCCATATTTCTACCACTTCTATAGGCCTTTGTTTCTTTCACTTCAAAATACATGCAAACATTGGTTATGTTTACATGCATGCATACAAGTTCTTTGGCTGATCTCTTACCCTCCTTCTCACCCTGCCCTGCCTTCCCTCTGAGGTTTCACAGTCTTTTCAAAACCTCTATGTCTCTGGATCTATTTTTGTTCATCAGTTTATGTTATTCATTATATTCCACATATGAGTGAGATCATGTGATATTCATCTTTCTCTGATTGGCTAATTTTACTTAACATAATGCTCTCCAGGTCCTTCCATGCTATTGTGAATGGTAAGAGTTCCTTCCTTTTTACAGCAGCATAGTATTCCACTGTGTAGATGTACCACCATTTCTTAATCCACTCATTTGCTGATAGGCACTTAGGCTGTTTCCAAATCTTAGCTATTGTAAATTGTGCTGCTATGAACATAGGGGTCATATATACTTTCTGATTGGTATTTCTATCTTCTTGGGATATATTCCTATAAGTGGGATTACTGGATCAAATGGGAATTCCATTTTTAATTTTTTGAGGAAACGCCATACTGTTCTCCACAGTGGCTGCACCAGTCTGCATTCCCACCAGCAGTGCACAAGGGTTCCTTTTCTCCACATCCTCATCGGCACTTGCTGTTTGTTGATTTGTTGATGATAGCCATTCTGAAGTGTATGAGATGGTACCCCATTGTCATTTTGATTTGTGACTCTGGGATGATTAATGACTTTGAGCATTTTTTCTTTCATATGTCTTGTGACTTTCTGTATGTCCGCTTTTGAAAAGTGTCTATTTAGGTCCTTTGCCCATTTTTTTAAATTGGATTGTTTATTTTCCTTTTGTTGAATTGTATAAATTCCCTGTAAATTATGGAGATTAAACCTTTATTGGATGTTACATTTGTAAATATGTTCTCCCATGCAGTGGGTTCTCTTGTTTTGTTGAGACTTCTTTTGCTGTGTAGAACCTTTTTATTTTTATGAGAGCAGCCAGGGAGAGGTCAATGGAGGAAGAGGGAGACATATGTAATGCTTTAAACATGAACAACTTAAATTTAAAAGTTAATAATTAAATTATATTTAAAAGACAATTAAATTAAATTTTTAAAATACATATAAATAAACACAGTACCACAGGGAAATTGTCCAATGAAGCCTTCTAACTTCTATTTGATTATGAATTCCTATTGACCCACAAAAATGTATATTAATTTCATATGCTCATCTATTACATATTTTTACGAAAGCTGCTATGCTCTTTCCTTCATTCTTCACTTGAATTATTGGCTTTAGGGGTCCTTTGATGGGCATTTGATTCACTCTTCTTAAATTTCACTGCATAAATACAGGCTGAAAAAGGTGAAGGGATTAAGATATACAAATTGGCAATCACAAGCTAGTCAGGGAGATATAAAGTAATCAATAATAATAGTAATCCTGTGTACTCCTAGGTGAATATTACACTTATCAGAGGGAACCACTTCATATGGTATATGAATGTCAATCACTATATTATACACCTGAAACTAATATAATATTGTTTGTCACCTGTAATTGAAAAAAATAAAAATATAATTGGAAAATGATATAGGCTGAAAAAACATAAAGTAATGTGGTACTACATATAATTATCAATAACTAATAGCCTACTATGACCCACAAGGTGCTTTAGTACACACAGCAAATAGAAACAGAAATAGAATTCTTTAAAAACAATGCTAGTCTATGGACCATGTTTTACTTGACCACAAGATGAATACAGAAATTGAGAGTGAATGTTCAGAACCTTGTATAACAATATTACATTTATATAATGCCTAATCCAAAATGTATTTTAGTTAAATGTAATGACAAAAAGTTGGGGCATGTAAAAAGAATAATGTCTGATGTAATTTTTTTTGGATCCTGGTTATGATATCCTTTTGATATGTGTATCATTTATACACTACTTGGTGCGAATACTCTCTGAATATTCATCAACTTTATTAATGAAACATGGTGACCTACAAAAGTCAAATAATACCCATGATAAATCATTAGAAGCCTGCTATATTGACATTATTTTATTATTAGCATTTTAGGAATATTTTATTTAGCTGGTTTCAAGGTTTAATTATACCCTTACCCCCTCCAAATTTTCCAACAATATATGATGAAAAAAGTCAAATATTGAGCAAAAATTACCTTCTACATATTCCAGGCCTTCCAAATAACCAAATATTCTCAACCAATATCTATTTTTCATAATAAAATGTGATAATTCTGAGTTTGAGATGAGTTTTCTTCAATTTTATTTCCCTAGGTATTCATGTCATTTTTTGAATAAATTATTTTACATTTCTTATAATCTCTGGCTTCTTCAAATTCTTATTGTATGTATAATAGGTCAATTTACTTAAGAATTCACTATAATTTTCAGAATGTGTGCTTGTGCCTGTGTGCATGTGTGTGTGTGTGTTGCTAATGTTGTTTCCTATTCACTCATTTTATAACCTCCTTAGGATCAAAAATTTCGCTTTGTATCTTCTTATATAAAGATTTCTAGATAAACTTAAAAGTTCTAGACCCCAATAAAAAGATAGTTAAAAAGATATTTGATGTCTTATTAAATGTGTTGATCACAATGAAACTTTTATTATTTTTCCCATTGGACGCTTAGAAGACTGTGAGTTGCTTCATAGTTTACCTCTAAACACACTCTTTTCCAGGAACCTTTATCATTGACAATCGCTATAATATCCACACTTTCAATAATGAGAAAAAAAACACCTTATTTTTAGTATGTGTAATAAAAAAAGGGAGAGCCGAAACCGCTTTGGCTCAGTGGTAGAGCGTCGGCCTGCGGACTGAAAGGTCTCAGGTTCAATTCCGGTCAAGGGCATGTACATTGGTTGCGGGCACATCCCCGATGGGGGGTGTGCAGGAGGCGGCTGGTCGATGTTTCTCTCTCATCGACGTCTCTGGCTCTCTGTCTCTCTCCTTTCCTCTCTATGAAATATCAATAAAATATATATTTTTTTTTAAAAAAGGGGAGAATGACAGACCAATGTATCAATCATCTCAATCCGAATGGATAGGAAAATGTGATGTAAAAGAACAATTAAAGCTGTATTTAGTTTTCAAATAAAATACATGCCCAGCATGGCTAGGTGGCTCAGTTTGTTGGAGCATCATCTGGTACATCAAATGGTTATGGGTTAGATTCCTGATGAGAGCACATACTTAGGTTGTGGATTCAATCTCCAGTGGGGGCGCATGCAATAGGCAACTCATTGATGTTTTTCTCTCACACTGATGTTTATCTCTCTCTATTTCTCCTTCCTTTCCACCACCCCTTTCTCTCTAAAAATAAGTGAAAACATATCTTTAGATGAGGATTAAAAATAATGAATTTAAAAAATAAAATAGTTGGCTAGCACTGGTTTAAAGTGGAAGGAAAACCAATTGGGTTTTGATTTTCTAAAATTACTAAAGGTTAAACTGTTGCACTGGCTTCATGACACCAGAAAAATGGGATAAGTTAGTGGTCCATTTTGAGTAAGAATCTATTCTGTAATTTTGGAATGAATTGTAGAAACATACACTTACTAGATGTTAGAGAAACAGTGTATAGGTATCAGGTTTGTGTCACATCAAATGTCTACACATCTGAATCACAGTATCTGAATCACAACAGCAGCTCCTGAGATATACTATATATTGTAATAATAGTATATCACATTAATTATGGGGACATATACTGCTGAAGAAAATGAAATGTTTATAATTCTTTATTACCTTAAAATATTGTATTTATCAGAATTTGACCCTAGACGGTCTGTTAAACTGGAAAACTGACTAGCCCTAGACTTGTTATGATATTAATAATATCTAGAATTATTACACCAATATACAAGAATAATTGGTTTCATTTCTAAAGAGAAATTAAATGTTATTATCCTATGAATACACTCTGAGCTAGCATTAATGAAGCATAACAAGAATGTGCTATATAGATGATTGCTTGAAATTTTAAAAAATGTTTTAATAAATGACATGGCATTTAAAATATATATACTTGAAAATATTTACAGGCTGACTCATAAATATTTTAAAATGATAATTGACTATTTACTTATATGTTTTATATTATGCTGAATAAGTTCTCCATATTAAGCACTTTCTGGGTAGTAAGTATTCAAACATGGTTCTATAGGACAAATACAATCCTATTTAGGTAAAGATCAGTTGTATGGCAATACATCTATGTGAACCAAAAATGACATAAATAAATCTATGTAAACCCTCAATAGCCACTATGATAAGTTACATACGAAGCACTATATGAACAGAGAGGGGGTTAATTATTAATAAGATAGGGGAAAAATGAGAACTTAACGCTTGAGCTGAGTTGAGGTTATTGAGTAAGAAAGGCAACTAACTGTAGAGAAAACAAAAGGAAAATGAAAGCTTGACCTTTCATTGCAAAAATACAGGGAGACACATGTATGTGGGTGGTGGTAAGAGAGAAGATAATCTTATCTAATAAAGAGGGAATATACTAACTGATATGCACACCCTCACAAAGACAGTGGCACCCACAGCCAAAAAGGAGAAAATATGCTAATTGACTGCCAGCCCTCAAAGATGGCAGCACCCACAGCCACAAGATGGCAGTGTCCAGTCCCCTCAGCCCTGCCAGAGTGGCAGGCGCACAACACAGTTGGGCCCATCCCCAGGCGGGTCTAGTCACTCTGAGTGCCTGCTTCCAGAGACCCCCCAGTCCCCTCAGCACCTCAGCTGCCCAGGGCTATCCAAGGCTCAGGTAACAGGGCTGGCCTAGGCTTGTGCTGCCGGCAGTGGCAGCAACAGAGGTGTGATGGGGGCATCGCCTTCCCTCCTGATAATCAAGTCACCTCTTGCCCCTGAGGGCTCCCAGACTGTGAGAGGGGGCAGGACGTGCCAATGGACCCCCCCTCCACTGCATGAATTTTCATGCAATGGGCCCTCTATTATACAATGAATTAAGAAAAACAGGCTGGAGTCCGACTGCGAAGGCACTCTGGGTATGAATGAATTTATGTGACTTTTTCAGAGAACCATTACAATATTTTTAATACTATTATTATAATTTGGGTAATAGAGGAGGAAATGTAAGTTTGGGATGAAGATTAATTTCAATTCTAATAATTGGAAGTGCCAATGACACTTTCTAGGAGATTATAAGTAAGCAGGTTTAATACATGATCTGGAGTTCAGGAGCGGGCCTGGAGCTCCAGGAACTGGAAAATTACTTACTGGTAAGTAGCAGTTGAAGGCACTGGCTTAGATGAGATCAGCAATGAAGATTGTTTATAGCAAGCAATACAAAAGGAAAAAAATATATGTCTTTCAGAAATTTATATTCTTTTACTGAGAAAATATATATGTGGATATTTGCTTAAAGAAAGTAATTCTAAATCCAGAGAAAGTTCTGTGCTCAAAACTATTCATCACATTCTCAGAGACAATTGTTGAGATGTCTGCACAGCACTTTTCTTACAACCATTTGTCCAAATCCACAAGGGGGATCTCTCCCAAGCGGCCCTGTTTGGATATTGCCCATTAGAGTTAGGCAGACACCTGATACAAATGAAGTCAGCCAGATTTTCTTCTTGAAAATTAAACGGAAGGACGTGGAGGTGTAGAGTTGGGAGTGGAATTTAGAATTTATGTCAACAGCTGAGTAAAGAAGAAAACATAAAAACCATTTCCTATGGAGAGCCTGAGATCTGTCCTTGGGTCAGACCTAACTGGAAACGTCCAACTTTCCTTTGAATTGTAAAGTGCACATACCTAAAATGTATTCCTCTTTTATTTTCCTTAAGTCAGTGTGGCTTCTGTTATTTACAACCAATGTACCTTAACTAAAAATACATTGTTCATTACAGAGAAGAAGTTGAAGTATATCATTATAACGATGGTCTAACAAAAGAATTTTTATATTTATTACAATGCAGAAAGGGGTTTCGGCATGGTGCCATAACCTATTTTTACTTAAATAAGTAGAAAAACTTACAATGCATAGACATATGAAAACTAGTAGACTGGAAACCTGCTCATATCATATAATGATAATTACTTTACAGCCTATATTGAGGAACGAAAATCAAGTGCTGATAGAAAATGTTTGGGAGAAGATTTTCAAAAATTTATGTTAAAACACTTAATTTCTAATAAGACTTTAAAACTTTGACTTATATTTAAATATTTAGTAATCTGATTGATTTTTGATCATGAAATGCATGATTTAAGAATAAGTAATAGAAAAATACAAATAAAAGTGGGTTTCGCACTCACTTAAGATAACCCCTAGAGTAAGAGTTTAATTAAATACATATCATACATAATGCCTTGGATTTTTTTCACACACACAAAAAGAGAACTGAGGTAAAAAGCCATTAAAAAAAGAATTTATATGCATATATGCATAATCCAGGGTGGTGAAGGCCTGGGGCAGGGGGCTTAGAGCAGATAAAAGAGGCTAATGGGGGAAAAATAAACATATACATATTACTTTTAACAAAAAAGCTTTTTTTAAATAAAGTCCTCTTTCTTTAATAAGATATTCTGGATAAAACATTAAATCCCCCTGCCCCCTTTTTTTTGTTCTCTAGTGAAATCCATCCTAAAGTCATTTTCTTCTCAGGTGTAAGAAACACACAGAAAATGGAGAAATGGAAAGCCACACCGCTACTCTCTCCCACACTCTTCTCCTTTCTTGCCTGACCTTTACTGAATACCACTCTGAGCAGCCACATGCCAGAGTTGCAGTGACAGTCTTCAAGTGTGGTTTCATGACACAATTTTGTTACTTCCCCTGAGTGCAAAAATCTGTTTGAGAATTATAGAGTCAGGTTAAAAATTATTTCAATATATATTTTAAAAGAACACAGTGCAAGTATGTATTGCTCATGGATGAATGTCTGCCTTTTCTCTGGGTAGAGTCCTCTAACTCAGGTAATGGGAAATACTCATGCTTCTGTCACTTTAATAAAATTGATAAGAAAAGAACACACATTACAAATAAACAATAATTTATTCACAATGTCAAGTTTAATGATTGTGTATATTATGCTGAGAAGGCTAAAATGCTAATTCTAATGTAACCCTGATGTTTGGGGGGGGGGGCTCACAATCTGAATCTATGCCAATAATCTATTGTACATTCTTGATAAGCTATAATTAAGGCACTGCCCCTTTCCTCCACAATCTGGTCTTGCAAGACATATTATCTAAATACCCACATTTTGCTGAAACCAGATTGGCTCAGTGGTAGAGCATCGGTCTGTGGACTGAAGGATCCCAGGTTCGATTCTGGTCAAGGGCATGTACATTGGTTGTGGGCACATTGCCGGTGGGTAGTGTGCAGGAGATTGTTGGTCGATGTTTCTCTCTCATTGATGTTTCTAGCTCTCTATCTCTCTACCTTCCTCTCTGTAAAAAATATATAAAAATAAATAAATAAATGCCCACATTTTACAGAGGCCATAAATCATGAACAATACAACAACTGGCATATCAGCACTGGCACCAGGCCAGGCCCTTAGATATGATCTCAAGACCCCCATCCCAACCCATGGGGCATTTTGCAAAGCCCACAAAATGTCTGGAGGTCCCCATTCATGGTTGGGGAACAAAGAAACCAAAAAAGGATAAAAGAAGGGCTTTCACCATATTGGTTTGCTCAGACTGGAGGCAACTCATCTGAGACCGCCAGAATGATAAAGCTGTGTAACCCCATTTCTCTAAGTATCGCTTGGATTTCTTCAGTCTTCTACAACAATGCTAGTCTCTTTTAAAGTAGAAACTTTAGGGGAATATAAGTGGGTTTAGGGGAATATAAGCGGGTTTAGGGAAGTTGGGGTCTAAGGAAAAACAAAGGGCTACAGACTGTAGAAGCCAGGTGCAGCTACATTTCCATAAGACAAGGGAGAAGCAACAGATATATTTCCATTAAACAAGGGGACTGGAAGTAGCCAAAAATGGTTTATATTTACAAATAAAGAAGGAGGAAGAAAGCCCAGAAGAAATGGAAGGACTATGAGAGAGGAGAAACTCAGGAATCACTACAGTAACCAATTCAAAAGGGAATATTGACCAATCAGAGGGAATATCAGAACACAGGAACTGCAGCTTTTATGAACCAAGGAAACAGGAAGTCTGTGGAACTCTTTCCCTCTCCCCATATGGGAGTCTGTACTTTTTCTTCAACAAATCTCCACCTTTGCTATAATACCCTCTGTCCGTGGATTCAGTCTTGGACTCTGGCAGACAAAGAATCTAGGTTCCAGTCCAAAAATTCCATATCACTTTGCTAAAAAAACACACCAACAGTTAAATATTTCTGAACCTAGAGCTTATGTAGAATGATGTCCACACACACTAGTGACTGGATTGAATGAGGCTTTCTTGAGGCATGGCATCTGAATTTGGCTGTAAAAAATGAGTAGGTGTTTGCTATGTAGAGGAGCAATTACAGGCTGAAGGAACTATCCATATAAATGCATGCAAGTGCGAAATTTTTTCCTGAATTGAAGAAAGCATCTCGCACAAAAAATGTTTCTGTTTGTCTTATTTTATATGTATTTTTGCCATTAATATAAATCTGGAAGCCTGCCGCTCCCAATGTAAGAAGATAAACAACCAGGCTAAGAATCTCCAAACCATAACTTTTTTTCACAGCTTTAAACAAACCTAAATGAAATTATCTGGGCAAATAAAAGCAGCAATGTCTTACATACTCCCGTTTTGCATTACTCACATATCTGTGACTTTCATCCAAACCCACAAGTGACTGGAAGCACAGCAAAATGGCTAATAATTACTAAGCAATGCTGAAGCAACAAATAAACCCCAAAATCTCCATAAATATGATGATGCTGATGAGGATGCTACACCTCCCTCGTTTTGCTTTTATCCAAGTAAGAGCTGAGGGATCTAGGCTGCTCTACTCTCTTGGAACCTTTCACTTTCAGCCCATTAGACAACAGAGCACACACGTGGGAAAGGTATAGCTCTACATGAGAGAGTCGCCTGCGGGTGATAGACCACTTCTGTCTACCAGCTGTGGAGGGCAACCAGAATAAAACCTCCACTTGATGCCTGGGGGCTGAAAGATGCTATTTTATTCTAAGCCCAGGAAAATGAAATAGTTGGTGACTATGCTATCATTTTTCCCTCTATAACCATCAATTCTAATAGAGTCTTTACAAATGAAACATCATAAGAGTAAAATAAATAAATAAACAAAAATGAGTAAATAATTTAGGATTATCAATAATCCCACCCTGAGTGACATTATTATCAAGGTTTCGGTGTTTTCATTCCATGATTTTTCTGAGTATATCTTCCACTAAAGATAAAATTGTATTAAAAGTTTTGGGTAGATTTTATTACTTAGGTTATAATGTGCATGCCCCATTATACTAGTATTATACTAGAGGCCCAGTGCATAAAATTCATGCAAGGGAGGGTGTCTCTCAGCCTGGCCTGTACTCTTTCCAATTCCGACATTCCTCTCACAAACTGGGACTGCTGGCTCCTAATTGCTCACCTGCCTGCCTGCCGGATCACCCCTAACTGCCTCTGTCTGCCGGCCTGATTGCCCCTAACCACTCTGCAAGCCTGCCTTGGCCCTCACCACCTGGCTTTGTCCAGAAGGACATCCAAAAGGTTCTATCCAGTCTCATTAGCACAATACCCTTTTAATATTATAGATGGTATATATTTAAATATATTACATATATATAACTGAATGACTTCATATTATGTTAGAATATGTATAAACCATCATTTAGTTAACTATTCTTATCATTGAATATTTGTCTCCAAATTTTAATTATAATACAGTGATGTTCTCTGTAAAAATCTTTATATGAATTTCAGATTATATCCTTGGGATAAATTCAGAAAGGTGAAATTCTTCTGTCAAAGTACATGGATATTTTTAAGGCAGAGTAATGCTATTTCAATATTGCCTTCCAAAATTCTTCAATTTAAAATCCTACCAGCAGTGTAGGAGAGATTCCAGCATCCAAACCTATAGTTGGTTCTGATTCAGCAACCTGATCCTTAAAACAAAAAACATCCAGCCTATACCACAGAGCATATGAAAAACCAAGGCAAAGGAAAATGCAAACCTAATCCCTTTTGCCTATATAATGAACATGAATTTGATTTTCCTGCTATAGATGTTCACCTAAGATCTGATTGCTCTTCACCAGACCACCTGAGTAATTGAGATTGTAAACCATCACTTCCCATAATGTAATCCAATGATAAAAAAATCTAAGACTTACAGTTAAGAACAACTTTGTGTCATTATTGTATTATCTTTCTCCCTCTCTGTATATATACACAGAGGTGAATATATATTTGTTGAGGTTGGAGAGGGAGAATATAAATTCTGACTCTTCTATCAAGTATCCACCCAGCTCCATGAATTCCTCTGGTTTTCATCACTTGGCTATAGTAAACATTTTGTTTTGCAAAGCTTCCTTCATAAATATGGCTAGACATGCCAGTAGCTATTATTTCACTCAATCTAGATATCTTAAAGATCTGCCCATGTTTTCAAGTAATCAAAATGTTTGTGTGTTTTCCTGATGGGGGTATAGTTTTTTCTGCCATTGATGATGATTGCAAGTTAGTGAACAATTAATAATGTATGTGCATCTGTTTTAGTGAGTATAGTCAGATTGGGTTTAGGCACATACTGAATTAATTCAGCTGTGATTCAGACTCCTTTCCTGAGTTAAAAGAAAAAAAAAAGAAATCCAGAAAAATGACATTTTTTAGAATTGTTAATCATTCTTAAGATACTAGGTTTCTGAAGAAAAATATACATATGCACATATTATTCCACGAACTTTGATTTTTCTTTTTAAAAACCCCAAATTTTATGCCCTACAGTTATCAGTACTTGGCTTTATAAATGCCACTGACAATTAACATATGAAATAGAATGAAATGGCTGAACCTACATAGAAATAGCTATTTCCTTTTCATTTTTTCTGGAGAGTCCAGGCATTAATAAGCAGCTGCTTTGAAAAGTGCTTTTACAACTTAATATCTGTAGCTTGTACTTGATTCCTTTGTCAAGCATGTGATTCCAAACTGGCTGTACCACACAGTTAGGTTGCTATGTGTTTAGAGAACAAAGTGGAGGGAAATCCCAGTGTGATGCTGGTGGGACGTGCTCACAAATGGCTCAAGTAGGCTAAAGGAAAAGGTTATACATCATGATTTGAATGAGATGGATGATGTTTGTGGAATATTCTCTCAGGATGTCAAAGAGGTGTTTGTTCCTGAGATTTAAGAATTGTTTTTGTGGAAGGCTTTTGTCATAGAGGTTGATGATGTGCCTGAAACCCAAGGATAGAGAGAAGCAGGAGAGAGAGAGAGAAAGAGAGAGAGAGAGAGAGAGAGAAGAGAGAGAGAGAGAGAGAGAGAGAGAGAGAGAGAGAGAGAGAGAGAGAGAAGAAGAAGAAGAAGAAGAAGAAGAAGAAGAAGAAGAAGAAAGAGAGAGAGAGAGAGAGAGAGAGAGAGAGAGAGAGAGAGAGAGAGAGAGAGAGAGGAATGTTGGCAATAGCACAATGATTTGCATTGCTTTGCATGACAATAAGTTTCATCATCCATTCCACTGGCAGTTGTGACTTGTTAAAGTTTTCTTCATGGTGTTTGTTATACAAACCAGGGGTTTATTGTTTTGTGATTTGCATCTTTACTTCCAAATTATATGGAGTCCCTAGTATTTAGGTACCCTATAAGCATTAGGCCTACTTTAAATACAGTAGGAGACAGTTTTTAAGCACAGATCCTTGGCGTATAATAAATTAGTTCTTTTGGAAGAGGCTGGCTTTTCTTTTACGAGGTGTTAAATAAGGATGGCCTCACCAGTGCAAAAACATTGACTCAATTGGCACACAGCAAACACAGCCCCGTAATTGAGTGTTTCATTTAGCAGTGCATCACACGTGCACATGGACTAGTATATGGGATTTTTAAAAAGGGATTTGGGGAGAACACATGAAATTTCTAACTAAATTTATGAGTCTAAAAGCTCTTATTAAAAAAGAGACTTGTTAAAAGAAAAAGATGACAAACAAAGTTATGGTAAAATCCATAAGAATTTTGTTTATGTTTGTTTTTTTTTTACTGACTTGTTGGAAGAATTCTTGTTAAACAGTTATTTATAGCATAATGGAGAACTTTAAAGATAGTATATTGTACTCTAAATCCACTTTCAATTACTCCCCTAAATCTACCTTATAAAACAGTAAAACATGTTATGGAATTATAGTAAACAGTATATGGATTCCTGAACTGTGAAGCATATACGGGCTTCACAAAGAGTAAGCAACATACTGAACTACTCAATTACAGTATTTTAACTTAAAACAGCCAGAATTTTTATCTAGGTTTGGTAAGGCTCCAACATGCTTTACTTCTGTGTCAATGTAAGTAAGAATATTTAGGTAATAACTTACAAATCAATGTCTAAACTTTGTGGGTGTTACAAAAAAGTGTTCATCTTTTTGTAAAATTTATCTTTATTATTGAAAGTACTATGGATGCCCTCTTTTTCCCCCCACTGATCCCCTCCACCTGCTCCCACCCTCTCTCAAGGCCTTCAGCATTCTTGAAGGTCTCATTCCATACCATAGGATAAAAAATCAGCAATGTCTGCCTTTACTGGAGCATTTTGTAATCAAGTATGCTGTTGTTTTTTTTTGTCTGTTTGTTTTGTTTTGTTTTGTTTTTCTGACTAGCAAAATGTGGTAAAATAAAAGGAGCTTGACAATTTTACTCACTTTTCTTCCTGGGTCCCCTTAATAATAAATGTTGAATATCTGTGAATTGCTTCAGAAGAAAGATACATCCACTGGGGATTTTCAACTTAACCCATAGAGAGAATACAAGTGTCTCAATGGAGAAGACTTGACTCTGAATTTTAAAACTCCAGTTCCTTATTTTAACTCTGCATGCTTTAAAGTATAATGTAATGTCTATGTGTCTCATTCTCCACAAGAAAGGAATTTGAGATGATCATTCAGAGCTAAAAGTATATATAAGTGTTACATGTAAAGTTTTTATCTATTTATCTCTCTAGCAGTATACAAGAGCCACTTATCCTGATAAGAACCTAATTTAATAAGAATTAAAAACACAATCTTGAAACTGTAATAGCTACCATCTTAGGCATCAACAAGTGACTCACATTTAAATGAACTGGGATAATTACTTTTTAGTAAGTGGGATACTTATAAATAATAGTGCAAATCTTTTAACAGAGAACCAAAAAATAAATAAGTAGCGAGATCAGGCCAGCAGGGGAGGGCAGTTGGGAGTGAGATCAGGCTGTCAGGGGAGGGGAGTTAGGGACAATCAGGCAGGCGGGCAGAGGCAGTTAGGGACACTCAGGTAGGCAGGCATGTGAGCAGTTAGGAGCCATGGGTCCCAGATTGTGAGAGGGATTTCTGACTGCCATTTAGGCCCTATTCCTGTGGATTTGGGCCTCAACCAGCAATTGGATATCCCCTAAGAGGTCCCTAATTGGAGAGGGTGCAGATTTAGCTGAGGAAACCCTACTCTCCATGAAGGAATTCTGTGCACCTGGCCACTAGTTATAAACAATAAAGTAATACTATTAATTACTTTTAAATAATAACAACTTGCTTATTTTCAGTTTACTTCTCTAATATGTGGCTCTTTTATCAAGTAACCATGAGTTAACAAAACATTTTTTTAAATAATCTTATTTTATAAAAGCACAAAAATTTTACCTCTAAGAAAAATAAGCCACTATCAATTGTGTGTTTTTTCTTCAATTAAGTTCCAATTGAATTATTTTCTTTAGCAAACAGTCATCTTTTTTTTTAATATTCTTTATTGATATTTTACAGAGAGGAAGGGAGAGAGATAGAGAGCTAGAAACGTCAATGAGAGAGAAACATCGACCAGCTGCCTCCTGCACACCCCCTACCGGGGATGTGCCCGCAACCAATGTACATGCCCTTGACCGGAATGGAACCCGGGACCTTCCAGTCCGCAGACCGACGCTCTACCACTGAGCCAAACCGGTTTCAGCTAGAAAACAGTCATCTTAATGAAACAATTATGTTTTATCATATTCAGGATATTTTTTTAGTTTATACAGTGTGCATAATTCTAAAGTAAATTTAGCAGATATTTTTTTCATTTTATCAGTTTTCAATTTTGAATTAAGTTGAGTCTCTTTTGATATATGGCAAAAAAGTCAGTATTACCCACTGACATATATATGTCAGTGGGTAATACTGACTTTTTTTTTTTGCTTTCTCTAAAGATAATTATTATTACAACCAATTTCCTAGGAAGAAACATTCTCTCTGTCAATTCATTTTCCCCATCTGCTTTCACATACTGCAAAATTATAATCATCCATAATTTGTGATAGATTCTTGCCAAACGTTGCTAAAACAATTTGGAAAGTGCCAGACAAGGACACTTGCCAACTTACACACACTACAGATGCTTTTGTTCTTCATACTGTTCTCCAGAAAATTTGACTATGAAAGTTATTTTTGATGGATTTTTAATTTTAAAATAATTAAGGAAATAAATTTATTTTATCTATCTAGAACAAATGATACATTTCCCCCAAAAGGTGGTGACACTATCGATATGGCACTAATTTCACAACAGTAAAAACGCCACAAACTAAGACTTTAATGAGGAGTAATGTAATTGGGCCATGAGCTCGTTAACCAAGACACTGCTTTTTCACATGAGAATCTCCAAAACATAGTGTAGTTACTCATATATAGTACAAATTTTGTGCTTGACTACAAGTTCTAGCAAGAAAATGCAGCTATTCAAATGTGTTAGAGTGAAGAACGGTAATTGTCTTTACCAAGGTTATAGTTCATGTAGCCTAAGGGAAAAATACATATAGAAAATGGTATTTACCTATTCATCTAGGTTACCAAAACTAATCCTGAGGATAAATATTCTGACAGCTGTTGCAGACAAATAACTTTCACATTTTTAATGAAATTAATGAATGAATTTATGCCCCATTATATCTATTTCTGTGCTCACTTTCAAAGCCAAACCTTTCAGATTTGTCTCTACTCACCATTTCCATCTCCTAAAATGCTCAACACTGCCTTAACCTTATTTCCAATAAGGCTTTTGCTTCCCAAGATTCTAATTGAGGCCAGCACAGATTGTGTCATACCAAGCCAATCTAACTCAACCTCTCACCCTACTTGGCATAATTTACCACCCAGTACTCAAAATATTTTTTTTTCTAGATGTATATGATCCCTCAATCTACTGATTTATCTTTTAATACCCCAGCCTCTTACTAACAGAGTTGGTTTTTTTTGTGTGTGTGTGTGTGTGTGTGTGTGTGTGTGTGTGTTTGAAGGTGGATAGTTGGGGGGAGGGGGGGAGAGGGTTGCTGGTTCTTCCTTTTATACTAGACATTTAAATTTTGGATGCCCAAGGTCTTCATTTTTAGCTTCCCTCTCTTGGCTAGCCAAACTTTCTCCCTAGGCTATCTCATATGCTTTGATGATGTTATATATTTTCTTTGTGTTGGCAATTCAAATCTATCTCTCCAGTTTGGCCTTCCTTCACCTCCTAACTCATGTTTTTATAGTTTCCTTTTGATATTTTTACTGTGGTATATTTAAACATCTCAAACTGAAAGCCTAAACAGAAGAGTTTGCTACATCCTGCCGAGATATCTACTTTTCCTATTTACAACTTCCCCCATCTTCACCAAGAGCAGAGACATCAGCTGAATTCCCCCATGGAAAGTAAACAAAGCCCTCAGGGTTTTACTCCTCTCTTTCACTCATTCCCACCTTATCCATTACAAAGGCCCCTCAAAATACATTAATCCATTCATGACCCTCGATGATCTGGTCTTCACTCAGTGCCATCTCCCCCTACTCTTTTCCTTGATTCCTTGCTCTGGGCACATTCCTGTTGGTCTCTGGAATACACCCTATTCTTCCCAGTCGCCAAACATTTCTATCTGTGCTTTTTTGTGATATGCTCTTCACAGAGTTTTACAAATCCTCCTGACTGCCTATTGTAAAGAACTCTCTTACATAGTAATACTTACAATTTCTCTCAAGTAAATAAACAATTTCACCTTCTTTATATTGTTTATTGCATAAGAATCACTTATTTTTTTAAACATATTTCATTGATATTTTACAGAGAGGAAGAGAGAGGGATAGAGAGTTAGAAACATCGATGAGAGAGAATAATAGATCAGCTGCCTCTTGCACACGCCCCACTGGGGATGTGCCCGCAACCAAGGTACATGCCCTTGACCAGAATCAAACCCGGAACCCTTCATTTCACAGGCAGATGCTTCTTCCGCTGAGCCAAACCGGTTTTGGCAAGAATCACTTATCTGATTAAGCTTTCTCTATGTATGAGTTTATTGTCTACCCATCTTACTCCTAATATATAAGTACCCTGCAGGCAGGAATTTTATCTTGCATAATCTCAGTACCTGGAATAGTGAATGAATACTTAAGTATTCTTAAAATATTTGTTGATTACTTTAAAACAGTGTTAGAACAAGCAGGTCCTGAACTTGAGTGTCTTGCATACAGCAGGTCATAAATAATGTTTTGATATTTATATATGAATAAAATATACATAAATATATACAAAATATTGATATATTTTATTTCAATTTTTTACTGTCTTTTTAACTCCACCTTCCCTTCAGGTTCTAGTCATAACATTTAACACAGAAGCCTACATACAGTGTGAATTTCAAAAACCATCTATATTTTTATATATATTTTTTTAAAAAGAGATGAATTTATCTTATTTGTATTATCAATCAAAAAAATTACTAAAATGTTGTTATGAAACATATTGTATATATAACATAGTTAAAACTTAAATTGAATTCATGCTGCAGAAGATAATATTTTAAAACATTTTAACACATCCTAACTTTTATTATTTACATAAATACTGACTGAGAGTACATTGAAACAAAACTTATTTTTACTGGGAGACATTACTGTCTCTTATTTAAAACCAAACATTATCATAATTAAGAGGTAGGAATAGAAACACTCCTCTAATTGCAATTTTTAAAATATCTCTTTGGACATTAATTACAGTTGAACATAGGCCATGGCTTTTAAACAAGCTAGAATTAATCTCTATGGCTGCAAAGGAAAATTAGAAATGACATGAGAAAGAATCTAGTTTGCATGCCCACAGTAATTGCTACTTAGGATTAACATTCATTAAAGTAGTCAGAATAAGGGTTTGAAAGCATTTAGTACACAATGATTTCATAATCTTGTATTTTTCCTTACTGAAAATAGACTTATCAACTTTTTGTTCTAATTTTATAGCCTATGACCAGCTTAAATCATGAATGTATTCATATACAAATTTACAGAAAATCCTAATTCATAAACTTAATCACTCTACTCACATAGAGGCATTAGTTGTCTTTTGATTGTAAGCTACTTTTTATAAAATATTTTTGTAATAAGAGTTCATATAGAATTTTTTTTTATTAAAGTAAAAGATAGATATATAAGATCTTACTGGCAGATTATTCATTAGAAAGAATTACTAAGATTGTTTATAACAACTATATGCATAACTGTTGGGGCTCTGGGTAATAAAAGTTATTGATATTGCTTTAATTGACATGGGTTTATTATCTAATGGGAAAACAAGATAGTCATAAACACCTCCATTACTGAAAAATATAATTGAATGTAACTCATCACATATAATAATAAAATAATTATATCTGACCCATAGTTTCTCTCCATTATGGATACTTTTGAATTGCTTTATGCATATTAACCAATTGAATTCTTATTATTCCATGAAATAGGTATTGCTATTATTAAAATATATATATAATCAAAATTAAAATTAATATTTATAATATTAATATTAATAAAATTAATATTGAATCATTTCTTCAAAATTAAAATATTGATTTCAGAGAGGAAGAAATAAAAACATCAATGATGAGAGAGAATCATTGATTGGCTGCCTCCTGCATGCCCCACCCTGGGAATTGAGCCCACAACCTGGGCATGTGCCCTGACCAGGACTCAAACCATGACCTCCTGGTTCATTGGTCAATGCTCAACCACTTAATCACGCTGGCTGGGAGTATTGCTATTATTTTAATAAGCTTTACACAGATTAAGAAACTGAAGCAAAGAATGTTGAAGTAATTTGCCCACGGTCACACAGCTTATTGACTGTTATTTTGTGCTTACGTTTTAACCAGACATCATTTGAAATATTTGCACATTTTATCCCATCCAACACTTATAAAATCTGTGTCAGTCAGTTACTATTATCATTTGAATATACATATCAATATACTTAAGCACAGAAAAGTTTTAAATTTTTTTCCAGCATAGGAGCATGGTAAATAGTGGTACTGATAATCAATGTTCAAATGGCATTTAAAAATAGTAGTCTGAATTAGATTACTCGACATCTCAAGAAGGAATAAAAGTAGGAAAATAAGAAGAGCCACCAAAATAACTGTGAGGTAGAAACTAGCTGTGGAGAAGGAGAAAGCGAGGAGTGTCAAATGCCAAAAAACCCAAGAGAAGAAAGGGCTTCCAAGAAGAGATAGAGGTTAATCACACCAAAAGCTACTAAGAAGTTATGAAAGGCTGAAGAATAAGAAAAGACTGACTGCAAGTAGATAGAATGCACGGCCAAACAAACAAACAAAAAAAACCACAAAAAACCACAAAACTGATTATTTTGGATGAAGGGGCAAAAATGGGAGAGCATAAATAAAGTTATTAAGGACAATTCTTTCCAAATTCTTACAGGAGTAGAGAAATAGTACAAAAGAGAAATAGTACAAAAGCATGACAAAGATGTGGGCCCTAGGCAGAATTTTTAAAAGATGGTAAACATTAACATACATTTATATGCCAATTGGGAAGATCAAAGGAGAATACAAAATTGACCATTTGAGAGATAAGGGCAAATCTCAAAATCAAGTCTGTACTCATGCAAGGAAACCAGTGTGCTAGTTACTTATATGTGTCAATTTGACTGCGCCATGGTGTGCCCAGCTATCTAGCCAAAGATCATTTGGATGGTTTTGACAATGATTAACATTAAAATCAATAAACTGAATTAAGCCAACTGTTCTCTAAGTTGGCCTCATGGAATCATTTGAAGGCCTAGAAAGAACAAAAAGGCTGATGAAGTAAAAGAGTATTCCTCCTGCCTGAGTGTCGTAGAACTGAGATACCAACTTTTCTCTGTCTTCAGACTCAAACTGAAACATCAGGTCTTCTGAGCTTTTCCTGGGTCTCTAGCCTGTCAGCCTTCTAAACTGGAACCATGCCATCAGTTCCTCAGGCCTTCAGAATAGGAATGGAACTACATCAGTGGCTCTTTGGGACCTGTCAGCCCTCATAATTACATGAGCCAATACCTTATCTTATGAACACACACACACACACACACACACACACACACACACACACACACTATTGGTTCTGTTTCTTTGGAGAGCCCTGCCTAAAACAACTTGGATCCAGAGGACACGTTTTAAAATTCTCCTAAGCTAGGTATTGGGCTTTGACTACTTGAGCTTAGCTGACCATCAGAAAGTTCAGATTAAAGACTGTCAGGAGCCCTGGTCAGTTTTCTCTGGGGTTAGAGTATCTGCCTACACACTGGAGGGTCCCTGGTTCTATTTCTGGTGAAGGGCACTTACCTCAGGTGTAGGTTGACCAGCCCCAGTAGGGGCACATGTCAGAGGAAACCAATCAATGGGTCTCTTTCACATTTATGTTTCTCTGTCATCCTCCTGGCCTCCTACCTCCCTTTTACTTCTCTCTAGAAATTTATAGAAAACATATTCTCAGGTAAGAATTTAAACACACACACACACACACACACACACACACACACACACACTGGCAGGAGTGATGAATCTTTGTGTTGCTTTCACTTTGAAGCACTTCCAAACTAACAAGAGAAGTGTTCCAAAGAACATCCTCAAAAACAAATATATAGGAGAGTGGACTTGGCCGTCAGTGCTTTCCTTTGAGCTTCTTTGAAGTAAGGGTCTCAGCAGTTGTCCAGAAATTATGAGCAAGGACGATGTCAGAACTCAGAAATCCACCCTAGTAGAACCTCTAAGAAAACTATTGCTGTATGGCAGGTTTATTTTTTTCTCCTCTTATATTTTGCTTTTCTCTCCTACTACTTCTAGATTGCATTTTCAAATTTATCTATAATAAATAATATTTGTATGAATATAAAATAAATCACAGCCATTTATTAAACTTAGAACCAACTGAAACACCAATCTTATACTATCATTCACTGGCTTATAATACTTGTTGACAAGTTTAACCTTCAGAATAAAGTTCTAAATATGAAATTCTAAGAGTCAATAGGTAGGAATACATTGTTTTCTTCTTAAATTAATTTGATTAGTTTCTTTTTGGTTTTTTATTTTATTTTATTTCATTTCAAAAAAGATTCCCAAGATGCTATTATTCTAAATCTTGAGCAGCATTAGAATATTCCTTTGTTGTTTAGGGTTTCTCTCTCTATAATTTCTTCAGTGGTTTATACACTATTATAGTTGTTCTGTTAGCATGTTTGAGATCTGTTTTTTGTTTTAGTTTTAATCAATGGAGAAAGAATGACCAAAGGCAGTTACCTTCCCATGATGAATAGAACTCTCGGGAGAAGATGAATAGAAGAAGTCATTTTAGTAACTTTTCTGGATATGTTGCA
Source organism: Vespertilio murinus (assembly GCA_963924515.1). NCBI lineage: Eukaryota > Metazoa > Chordata > Mammalia > Chiroptera > Vespertilionidae > Vespertilio > Vespertilio murinus. Next base: position 56,606,537 of record OZ004706.1, read on the forward strand.
ATTTAATTCAACCTTACTGGAATCTGTGCTTTTAATTTACATAAATAACATTTGGAGTATCTAATTCTGTATCTTTCATATTTAATTGAGCACTTTGTTTTTAACCTCCACTGTCATTGCTATGTTTTATGTAATTACCACTAAGTATACCAGATTATTTGCATAAAAAGGTCATGTAGAGATGGTGACATTTGTAACTGAAAAGATTTCATTATAATATTTATTTATTATTTAGTAATTATCTGTGTTTATGTTTTAAAATAGAATATAGGTGCCACTGCTGCATGGGAACATTCCATTAACAGATGGAAGACAGATTAGGTAGCTTTAGAGATTTAATTTAATAGGTAATGTTCACCTAATTTAAAAAATAATATTCATTGACAAAGAAACTAATTTAGTGTTATTATTCAACAGGTTCAATTAACTTTATAAAGATGAATCATCTTGATCCATTTCTATAAAATGAGTAAATACACTGCCATGAATAGTTTTTCTCCATGCACTGAGAAATAGTGCCAAAGTTGTAACCTCATACTAACCATAAATAATGCTTAAATGATGCTGTAATTTTTGCAATCTGGGGCTATTCACAGATGAATTATTCCACTAAAACTGATATCTCTACTAGCATAGTCGTGCCTCATTATCTCATTCCAAGATGAATGAAGGGGAGGAAAAATGTTAAACTGATTCATATTGTTGCCACAGTTAAACTGTTCTCTAATCAATTGCAATGTTGTTTGGTAAACATATTTGCAACAACCACAAATTTGTTTTAAATACAAGAATTTCCATAAAAAAGAATAGCATTTTTTATTTGAGATATATCTTATTACACTGTTAAATCATCTTCTAGAATAAATTATATTGTTATTTTAAGTAATAAAAAATTGGAAGCATACTACATGTATTTATGTCTGCTTTGGGGTATAAAATAAAATATTTTTAAGTTCATCCAACATGCACATTCTAGGTTTTAAGTAAAAGCTTTATTCCCGACATTAGAAATACAATGGAATACATTATTTAATTTAAAAAAGCTTTGAAAGGTTTATCTAACTGAAAATGATCACAGGTCATGGTGATATGTTAATATCATCTTCTTCTCTGGGGCATAAAATCATTCTCTGACTCCTTGGGATTTAATTCTTAGGCACTGCCTGGACCATTATAAAAACTCACAGACAGGCAGGATGCTGGACTGACCCACAATCAATACGCACTGACTACACATTTGCCTAATACATGGTTCCTATTTAGATCTCTCAGGAAACTCCATTTGCTATTAAACAAGTAAATTTTGCTTAATTTTAGAAACTGATACAGAAAACACAAGACATGAATGACTAGAAATCGAGTTACTAGGAATCATCATCATCTTGGTCTACTGACAGTCTCTTAAATGTCCTCCCACTTCTATTCTTTGTCACTTCTAATCCATCCTTAGAGAGCAGAGGAATCTTTTAAACAACTGAAATATGATTTTGTTCTGCTTAAAACTTTTTGCTTGTTTCCTACTGTCCTTTGCAGAAAGGCCAGAGTACATAGCAAAGTTGGGAAGGCATTGCTCCTTTTCTCCTACTCCCAGCTCATCACCTCTTCTTTTCTTCCAAGTTAACCTTTGTGCCTTGGCCTTCCTTAATGGCCAACAAAGCACAATGCTCCTTCCTCAAGGTCTGTAAACTTTTATTAATTTTTTTAAAATCTCAGTCTAAATAGGGCATTATCAGTGAAGCCTTTCATATTTCTCCTCACTAGCTTAGATAGCGTTGTCATACACATTGCTGCCTCCTCACTAATCACCACTGGAAATGTATAATATCCATCTCCCCACCTCCTGCAAACCACATTCATCCAAAGGGGTGTGCCCATCATTCACTCTAGTACTCTAGACAGTTATGTGACACATGAAAGGCACGAAATAAATATTTTAAAATAAATTACATAATTTTAAACAGGTCTTAACTTTAGTTGCATATCTTTGCTTATTTAATTATCTCATGCATCTGCTTATATTCTCCAATATGAACTGCATACACAGACACCTTCTAGATGTAATTTACTTTATGATTTTACCCTTCACACTCCATATTGACTATGACACTCATGGAATGGAGCTTTTGACCTTGTATCTCAGGTTTTCTTTTTATCCAAGCATTGGATTTTTGGAGAGAAGGAACTATGTGGAATTTATCTTTATGCCCCCTGGATATAGCTCACACACAAAACAAGCAAACAATACAAGAAACACTTAAATTAAAATAGGGAATATTGTAGAAGAAAATTCTAGTAGTCTAATGGCCTCAAAAAATTTATATACCATCCAATTTGACCAAATTCTCTGCTATGTAGAAGTAAGTATGTGATTTACCAAATAATTGAGCATCGAGTGCAGTTTGCTTAAAAGAAAAACTGCTCTTCTCTGGCCCATTTTACAAAAAATGAATATCCTGAACATAGTTCATCATAAAAGAAAAAAATGTATCCTAAAAAGGTACACTGAGACTGACCTCAGTCAGTCTGGGATATTCATTTTGGATGCCAAAAACAAAAGTATCAAAATACCAAGCATTAAAATGGACCACCTAGACCTTTGATGTTTTTTGTGTGTGTTTTAAAGACTATATTTTTAGAGCAGTTTTAGGTTTACAACAAAATTGAGAGGAAGGTACAAAGCTTTCTGATGTTCTCCTGCCCTCACTCATGCAAAGCCTCCTCTATTATTAACATTGGTCACCTGAATGGTACATTTGAACCTTCACATCATACTCATCTAAAGTCCACAGTTTACTCCTGGTGTTGTACATATTGTATAATGACATATAAGCATCATTATCATATTGTACAGTGTGTTTTCACTGCTCTAAAAATCCCGTGTCCTACCTATTCATCTTTCTCTGCTCTTATTCTTGGCAACTACTGATTTTTAATTTAATGTAATTTATTTTATTGTCTTCATACTTTCATCGTTTCCACAGTATTATATAGTTGGTATCATACAATATATAGCCTTTAGGCTGGCTTCTTTCATTTAATACTATGCATTTAAGATCCCTCCATGTCTTTTCACAGCTTAATAAATAATTTTTGATGTTGAATAATATTCCATTGTCTGAATGTGCCACAGTTTATGTATCCGCTCGCCCACTGATGTCCTTCCCAGTCTATTATGGAAATTATGGTTAAAGCTGATATATAAATTATTATGCAAGTTTTTATGTGGGCATTAAGTTTTCAGCTCCTTTGGGTTAAAAACCAAGGAGCACATCTGATGGATCAGTCTCACAACTTTCAACATTTAAACCAACAAGGGTATGTTCTGAACAGATGTTTAGCATAGCAGAAGAAATTACTTGTGATTACTCAGAAAATTTAAGGCTTATTATATGTTTTAAAAGATTTTTTATTTTTTTAAAAACTAAGTTTTTAAGATTTAATAAAATACATTATACAAAGATATGTATTAATCTTATAAATAAATATTAATATGCAACTAAAGTATGAGCTGTTTATAATATTCCAATATATATCATAGAAAGAGATCCACATATGAGGTCCTTAGTAACTCCCTTTAAGGAGACTGCTCAGAGATAGACCTTTAATTTTATTCTTAAATGAAACATTGATAAAAAAAATCTGATTTTTTTATTGCAGAAGAAAATTAATTTATTATTTATCTATTTTAACTAGAGATTTACATTTTAATAGAAAAAAACATCTTTTTGTTAATTGACAGGTATATTCTTTTATAAACAAACAATTAAACTGAGAAAAGGTAATATGGACACAAAAGTTCTTTCTTTTCTAAGTGTATTTTATTTGAAAAAATATAGCCATACTTGTAACAAATCTAGTACTTCACCCTTGCATTACCCTGGAAATTCTTTTTTATTATCCATTACTAAGCTGAGATAGAACTGTAAGAAATGCATTCTTCTAGTTAGCCTTTAAAGACAAACATGTCTGCTTAATAAATATGAGGTCCAGCTTTGGATCAATGAACTAGGAGCCAGGATTCCTACAATTAATTCATGAATCTTTGACTGATTTTTCCATAGATGTGGGAAGAGCCACTTAAGCCCTTTATATCTTCACTCTGCAATGTGAATAATAACAGAGCGTATGCATTACTGGACTCTGAGTTTAATTCTTTGCAAAAGCATTTTAAAATACTTTGATGAGAAGTACTATATTAAAGCAAATTACTGTTATTCATTTAGATGATTGTAAAGCACTGTGAACAAAGGAAAGTGTGGGCTCATTGTATGCTAGAGAAAGGACGTAGAAAATGATTATTGTAGTTAGATTTCTTAAAGTAAAAATATTCTGTTCTACAGTACGTCCCTGATAGAGATATGATGGTTCCTATTTAATATACTTGCACATGCATCACTATATTGATTTAACAGGCAATTTGGTTTTCTGAGGGAAACAATAAAGAATTACATTCCTTTTTTTAGTATTTGATATCTTACAAAAATTCATTTTCAATTATCCTTCATGTTGTGGCTTCTAAACTCCAGAGAGGCAACAAGTTTATACATTTTATAATTTAGTATAATTTCAACATCAGTCCTCCCATTGGTTCAATCAGTAAATAAGCAATGTCATGTGTATTTTAAGAAAATGTTTAGTTATTAATTGTAAAGTTTTGTCTAGTAAGACAATGTTCATTATTATGTCTTTCCTAATGAAATTTTTCAAATATGACTTTTGAGCGCCGCTTCCTCTCTCCTGGCCATTAACTTAACTGAGGATATTTTTATACTTTCTAAATGAAGTCCTTATGCAAAATCAAGCTTAAGTTCCCTATGCCTTATTGAGAACATGTATCCTCACTTCCAAAGACTACAAGCCATCACTGATGTGCTGGCATTCTTTCCCTTAAAAGAAACCAGAAACCTCTTGCTTTAGCCAAGCACAATCACTGATCAGAGGGTTCTCTTAAATTGACTTGTCATCAGAGAAAAACCTCATTTTCTTTCTTCCTTCCTCTCTTTCTCGTCAATGAAGAGGTCATTGATGGAAACAGGAATATTCGCAAATGGAGTTCAGAATTTCTCCTTGGCCTTTTCAAGAGGCTACATTCAACACAAGTTCCCAAAACATCGAATTTCACAAAAGACCAGGTGCCTTAAACTAGAAAACCAAGAAACTGCAGAAAATAATATTAATATTTTTCAAAGAAACAAGGTCTTCAAAGGTGAGAAAATTATAAGATTTATTATAATGATTCATTGAGAGTTTACTACTCAGTAGTTTTATTTTTATTCTAGAATGGTCATTAGTTGTAATCTATAGTGTTTAGGTTAGGTAATATAGATTGGTCTGATTATATTGGGTAGTATAAATAGATCTAGAACAGATTTGTAGTTGCTTGAGAAATCTAAAAAAACAAACAAACAAACAAACAAAAAACCCCACAAAAACAAAAGACAACAATACCAAAAACAAAACTTCAATTGGTTGAGAGAAAATGAGAACAAATGATTTTAGAATAGATTTAAGATTTAAGGACAAATTGTATTAAGTGGGTTCCTATGAGAAAAAAAAAAAGAAATGATCAAACCAATATTCTATGATATAAATTCCACCCCTTTCCATATTTCAGACTAAGTATACGACTTCTTCCCTAAGAGCCATGATTTTAATTTGTCTTGTTCACTGCTATACACACATAGAGTATTGTCCAACACAAAAAGCTCATTCCAATATTATGTAATGAGTGGATTAAAGACTGATTCTTGCTAATCTCCAATATCTGAATGAATAAAATGTCTCCTTAACCAAGTTCATTTTTACTACTTACTACCTTGGTCCACGTAGCATCTGCATAACAGTAAATGATACTCCAGATCTTTCTTGGAAGTAGTTTAACTAGATTATTCCTATTGAAGTTTGTTTGTTATTTTATAAATGACTGTTTCAAAATCCTATACCAAGGATTTCACTGTCATCTAGATTTTTTCCTCTCAATAATTGTTTGTGGGGTTGTTTGTTGTTTTTTTCTCTTTTTAAACATTTGCTCTTGCCTGGAAAAAAATTTAGCATATAGGTTTTCTGATTATCTTTGGATTTTCACATTTAATGGTTCTTTGTATCTTTTGTGATATCTCTATTTTGATATTTTACATAGCTGAAATCCCCACTTACTTGAAAACTACTGAGGACAACTAAAAAATAATATTCCACTAATGTCTACTTTTTTCTCACATACTAGTCTATAACTTGCATAAAGATATAGGCTCACCTATTTAATCAATATTTTAATTTAATTAGATCCCATTGCTGGGAAGAAATAAAAAGAGCAGAGTGAAGAAAATTGATAGAAAATAATGAAGAATAAGCTATAAAGCACGCATTGTTATACTTTCATGAATTAGATTCCCACTTTAAACAACTATTGACATTTTCATATAAACTTCTTTCATTTGTCTTATCAGCTTAGCAGTTGAAAATTGATTCTTTGCTTGCTTGCAAAGACAGAGGGAAAGCAAAATGGCAGCTAACACCCTTTTCTTATCAGAAGTTGGTGGGATTGGATAAATATCAAGTCATAAATATTCAGTATTGTTATCACAGAAAATAAGAAGAGAAATATTTTTTTGTTGAAGTCCCAGATTATAGTATATGGATGATAATCATTTTCTGGGCATTGGTATTCCCATTTACATTAGTGATAAAAATGATATCAGTACTATTAAAACACAAAAAATCAGCTTATATGAATTCTTGAATCCTATCCTGCTATCTACCTCTTCTCAGTTTCTATGAGGTAGCTACCAGGGAACATAATAACAGTGTTTTTTTGGCCTGTATTACTAAATTCCTATTTAGCTTGATTATAACAGTCCTAGATTTGAAATGTTTATTTAAATTAGAGTAACTATAGAAGTCAAGAGCACAGCCTAGGAATCAAACCTAACAGGACTAAAATCCAGGATCTGTCACTCTTTAGCTGATTAACCTTAGTCTTATTAATTTCAGAATCCATTTCCTCTTTAGTAGAGTGAGGATACAATATGTTTCACTGAACTGTTGAAACATCTATAATAATAAAAGCATAATATTCGAATCGACCGAACGGCCGAACAGTGGGACAAACATCTGGATGACCATGCTATGACACCCATTAGCACCAGGCCAGCCAAGGCAGGTGTGATGATGGGTTGGATGCCTCGCCATTGCCCTATGACCACCCTGCAGAGGGAGGCCTTGGGGGGCTCCATGATCATCCTAAAGTGGGAGGCCCAGCCACCGACCAGGGAGCTTTAGGTGGGTGGGGCCTCCCTCTGTGAGGACAATCCATCTCAGGGCTCCTTGGCTGTGAAAGGGCATAGGCTGGCCCATGAATTTCATGCACCAGGCCTCTAGTTAAATATAATAGCATGTATAAAAAATTTATCAAAGTAAAAAACACATCTGCATAATGAAAGGGAAGCTACTGGATTAATCAGGTATTTTCTTCCTTGACCTTTTCCCCCAACCAACTGGGGGGGAAAAATCAAGTGAGTAAATGTGACTATTTCGTGTGAAAGTGATTCACAATTGAACAGATAATTTAGCAAACCCAATTTTACAGGATGGGGCAATAGTAAGTTTCTAGTTGTGTATGGAAAATAATACAATAGTTAATAAATAAAAATGCAAGAATAAACTCTGTATTTTGTGTACTCACAACTGTAAACCTACTTTTACCCTATCCTGTATATATATTTCTTCACTCCTCACCCTAAAACCTCCATCTAATTAAAGATTGGCTTGGTTGGGTAACACTGAAGACTTCTTTTTAGCTATTTCATTTTAAAAGTGAAATGAGATAAGCACACGTATATTCCCAGGGTCTAATTAAAATAAAATACATTTTTGCTTTTCTTTTGTCCTAAGAACTATTTTGTCCTTATTGTTGTAATATTTATTGATCTAAATATTTGTGGATTTATTAGCTGTTATTTCTCACTCTTCTATTTTTTATAAAATATTCCAAAGAAATAAGAAAATGTAATATAAAGATTGGGTCTCCCTCTACATCAGGAAAAACCTTACATGGTTGGGCCAAATTTATCTACCCTTGTCAAACTGAAATTAAATCACTCCTACTTTCCAACAGGTTATCAGTTAACATATGGAAGTGAGTTCTTTGTGCTGGAAAGCCAATGGAAACCAATACATTATATATATAAATTGTTTTAGCTACCTCCAAAGTAATAATGGTTTAGGGCAGTCTTTTCAGCTGTGGTAACTAACTACTATGAAAGTGGATTATAAAACCAGGAAGTAGAACATAAGGAGAATAGCATTAGATTTGCAGCCACATGGACTTGAGTTTGAATTATAGGTCTGTCTCCTACTTGTAATTTTAATTTATCTTACAAGTTATGCAAACTGTCAAACTCTTAATTCCCACTTTTGCATACCTTCATTATATGGTTTTTATGATTTAATAATATCTATAAAATACACATGTCCATACTTGGTTAGTATTTAATTTTATTTTTCTTACTTTTCATCTTCATTTTAAACTATGATAATTATTACTTATGGGTATTATCTCTTCTATGTGAATGTTTTCACATAGACAAAGTAGTAAACTTGACAATTTAATGACCTTTAGGAATAACAACCCTGCACCTTCTAAGTAGCCAAAATGATGTAGATTATTTAGAATCAAATTGACTTTTGTGAGTTCAGAGCAGGAATCTGATTTTCAAAGCTACATTTTTCAAATATACTCTAATTATTTTGAGCAGTACTAAGAAGAGAAATAAAGAATATAATACAACTTATCTTCTATTTATAGCGTTGCTTTAGCCTTGTCGATTTAGGTAAGAAAAAAAATATTTAAAAGGCTCTAATATGATTTGAGTCTCTGCATAGGCTGATTAACGATAAATTGTGCCAAGACTTTGTAATCATTATATTTTCATATGTGTTCTCAGTCTTCTGAGGCTCATTAAATGTCATGTTTGAGATTCCAAGATTAGACATTGCCCCCATTGATATTTGAGCCAATCCGTACTTTCTGATTTCAGTATTCATACTCCAAAATTTATTCAATAAATATTTGCTGTGTGTCTAACAGGGGTAATAAAGTCTACTGTTATCTGTAATCAAATAACAGCTGAATGGATAGAAAATTACACTTATCTTTGCAGTCAACATTTAGTAAAAACAAAGCAATGATTTATTTTGATTTAAAATATATCTTTAACATTAGTAAGTTCCTCTTGCTAATTTCTGGGATTATTATTAGAAAAATGAATAGTTCTTTTGAATATTTCATAATATATTTATTTGCAGTATCAAGGACTGGCAAACTCATTTACATAGTAGGTTTATAAAATCTATGAAACCATGTTTAAAATGTTAGCATTTCATAAAACTTGGCAGATTTGGCTAAGTACTTCACTGCTTAATTTCATACTTGTATTTACATAAGTTTAATGCATATGTGTTTGATTCAATTATACTTAAATCGTTAAATGTTGCTTTTAAAATTATTTATTTTGTTCTTAGGTAATGTCTTTCTTTTTAGGATCTCAAGGCACTCTATAAATGTTAATGGACATTTTCACAATACCCATATGAAGAAGATGGCAACGAGTCCTATGAATTTCACTGATGTCATTTTCCAGGGGACCACGAAAATGTTAAAGCATATAACTTCATAGACTTAGTAGTGCTAAGCCCTAAGAGGAATGTGTAATATAATGAAGTAAGCAGATTTCACTCTGGTTTCTCTTTTGTTTATAATAAAAATAATTTTCTAAACATGGTACAAAATTGGTTAGAGAAGTTACCATGCGTTTACTTTGGTGTAAGATAATCTATTTCCTATCTTTACTTTTTTCTTTCCTTCACTGATAATATTCATGACCTCTACAAATTTTCCACAAGTTAGGAAGTAGAGGATGATAGTATTCAATTATAAGTATCTCCCAGAAATATTCTTCCTTTAAAACCTTTGGGGGGTGGTGGAAATTAAGTTAAATAGGTTTTTAGGGACCCAGTTGCTAAATATAACTGAAAATCAACATTATAAAAATGGGAAATTTTTTTTAATACTTTGTAATCTTAACCCAAACCTACCATATGCTATGAATATCTAGAAATTACTCATGAATCTCACTAAATTTGTTAGACTAAGCAGTACTCCAGACACTCCAACATGTCCTTGATATAGATAAGGTAAAGTGACAATTAACCTTTTTTTGTACTTACAGAAATTGAATGGTTACTTAACAGAGTGTTGGGTGAATACATTTTATTAAGGTAGTAGAATCTACAACTTGCACTTTAAAATAAATTAAAGATTGGTTGCCAACTAATACATAGGCTCCTCTTGAAAATTAGACCTTATATAATTTATTACATTTAAATTTGGTTGAAGGAAAAAATATACTTGAGTGCAAAAAAAATTGAATCACATGAGATACAAGTAAAAAAAAAAATATGATGTCTAATCACTGAATTAGTGCCAACAAAATGTTCCATAGTTCCTAGGGGAGAAGAATGACACAAACAGCCATTCATAAAAAGTAAAGCAATTGTTGTATTGCAATAAAATATCTCACAAATAGAAATGCTGCACTAGAATTAATGGTAATATTTAACAGAAACTAAATTTTCTGGTCCTCAACAATTACGTTAACAGCAAATTGACAAAGGGATATTGGAGGACATCCAGTAATCATCTCTGTACTCTGCTGTGATTTTTAACTCAATCACAAATTATCGCATAACTTGTTAAAAAATATTGAAATATATCCTACAAAAATTATTTATTTCTTCCATTCCTGTCTATAGCCCATAATCCTTGGTTGCTGCAAAAATATATTTGACTAGGTTTCTTCTCTGATTTATCTACACTCTTTCTTGTATATCCATGCATGAGTCTTATAATAAATACATTTTACATATAAAATAGTTGAAACTAATACAGATAAGGAAAAATACTAATAGAACTACATCATCTAATAATCATCAAATTTCCTGTGAGATAACTCTATTTTTGTTATAATATTTTGTTTTTTAAAAATATAAGGAAACTGCCAAAACTGGTTTGGCTCAGCGGTAGAGCGTCGGTCTGCGGACTGAAAGGTCCCAGGTTCGATTCCGGTCAAGGGCATGTACATTGGTTGCGGGCACATCCCCGGTGGGGGGTGTGCAAGAGGCAGCTGGTCGATGTTTCTCTCTCATCGACGTTTCTGGCTCTCAATCTCTCTCCCTTCCTCTCTGTAAAATATCAATAAAATATATTTAAAAAATAAAAAAATAAAAAATAAAAAATAAGGAAACTAAGGCTTAGGAGATTCAAACTTGACCATGATTCTACATCTTGAAAGTGCTAAAACCTGGATTCAGATCTCAAAGTGTCCATCATTATAATTTATCATATTAAATACATATCACTAAATCCCAACTTATCATTGCTAATGAATGTGTAGAACATAAAAATTGTATTTTTTGTTTGTTATTGTATTACTGTAGTTAAAATAAATAACTTCTGCCTGGCTGGTATGGCTTATTGTTTGGCATGGACCTATGAGCCAGGAAGTCACAGTGTGACTGATTCCTGATCTGGGCACATGCTCAGGTTGCTGGCTCAATCCACCAGTGTGGGGCACGCAGGAGGCAGCCAATCAATGATTCTTTCTCATCATTGATGTTTCTATCTCTATCTCCTGCTCTCTTCCTCTTTGAAGTCAGTAAATTATATTAAATTTTAAAATTAATTAACTTCTCAAGTTAAATTAATTATTGCATGAAAGAAATAAAGATGATTAATTATAACAATAAACTAAGAAAGATTAGAATTTTTTCCAGAAAAAAAATACTTTAAAAAATCTATTCTTCAAAATATAATTGAGCAAACATCAAAATATCATCAAGGTTATTAGAAGTCATTGTTATGATGAAAAATATAAAAACTAATTTTGTTAAATGGAATCAACAAGGTCTTTAAACACAATTATATTTAAGCCATAATAGGAGCACCGAGCTGTTTTATGAGGCAATAATCTAGTTCCCGTGTGGATAAGCTATAAGGTTGAAGGCTGGTTAGAGTTTTACAATAAGAGAACTGGATTATTGCCTCGTAAAATCATTCGGCACTTTTCTCATTGTGATTATTCTACAAGTCTTTGAGAATTCCCTTTTAAATAAATGTCAGAACACAAGTAAGTTCTTATATGGAAAGAAAACTATGACAAAGAAAGTAATGGAGGTAGAAAGCACCCTTTGGAACTAATAATCATTTTTAGGCCTAAAGGAAGCACATATATATAGTTATGAGGTAACTGCTTTCAACTTTCAAGATTTTTAGATTTTTAAAAATCCTTTTACTTTCTAGTTTGTCTAGTCACAAGTCTCCACAAAAAGGGTAATAAAGTGCTTTTTTTGTTGATAATGGGATCATCTTTTTCATGGATCTTATTTTCCCAAAATTACCATTAGAAAAGAATATGTACTTCTAATTCCATTAAATTTCTATTTGATGCATTCTATATACAGGAATATGTTAGTTAATGCCCTCCTGTTCTTTTACTTTACTAATGTTTACCATTTAATAATTATCTTTGGTTAATGTTTCTATAATACACTTTAGTGCACAGAAATATAAATTAGGCTTAAGAAGAATAGAATACACATTATTTGAGATAGGCCAAGGTTTTTCACTTTACTTCACTGGTAATGGGAATTTTCTGTGTCTATAGGTAAAAATACCATAAAACTATGCATCTATGATCAGAAAGGCATTTTCCCACAATTATTCACTTAGCTCTTACTCACAAAATACTCTGTTTTTACCTTGAAATGGCCCAAGTGTCTATCAGATATGATAACTGGCTCAATATACAAGGCCCAATGATCTAAGTGAGGTCAAATGTGACTCCTTTTGATCCAGACCTATGAACTAAAATAGATAAATAACCTCACTTGTATATATTCAACATACAACAAAGAAATGGACAGGCTATATGTGAAAAAGGAGAAGAAAATGGAGGACAGGTACACAAAAGTAACTGGTTCATAAATATTTAGAAATATTGCTGAGAAAATATTGCCAGATTCTCCCCTTCTGGGATAGGGAATGTCCTTTTAGAAGTCCAGTTCTCCCCACTGGATATAGATCTCTATTCTGGCCTTTTTGGGATATTCCTTATCATCATTTGTCTTTAGCCATAATTAGAAAGGACAAGGAAGAATATGTCCTTTCTGTAAATAGAATTTTCCCAGTCTTCTTTCTGCCTGATTCAAGTTTGGGGCAGTGGATATTTCTCTCAATCTTTAAATGTAAAAGTCCCCTTTAATACAGCATGGTAATAGAGCTCTGTTAATCTTTAATCTTAGATTTTAAAAATATATATATTTTATTTAAACCAACTTTATATGCCTTAGTCCACCCCATCATTCTTTTTAAAAAACCCTTTAAAATTCAGTTAAATACAACAAGCTTATACTATAATCAATCTGCCATGAAAACTCTGTCCAACACTATAAGTTTATGAGGTTAATTTTCTGCCTTACAGATTATCACACATGATAGTTTTGCCACATGTTTCATAATTGCCAAGCAAAACTCACCAGTTCTCTACCCTCCCATAGCAGTTTCATCAGTCACACTCATATTAACAACTCAGCCCTGAGACTAATTTTCAGTCGCAATAATGCTGCAAAAACAAAACTCCAGAATGTTAGGATCTTTCAACAACTATATTTTATGTTTCTAGATAATGGGTCTGATAGTCAACAGGGGCATGATATTCTCAGTAGGAGAAAAAAAAATCCTAACTAAAATTATTCAAGTAATTTTACTATCTTTGTACTCATCCTGTAATAGTCAAAAGCAAGTCACATGGAGAAGGACTTATACTTCCCCTACTTTCATGAAATACAAGGTCATAAGGTAAAGTGTAAAAGTGTGTAAGCCTATACAAGAAGGGAAAGAGGAATTATAATAAAATATATACATTTTAGAAGGAATTAGCAAATCTACAATCATAGTGGAAGACTAACAAAAATCTAAGAAGAAATTCTTATTATTTGCAACAGCATGGATGGAACTGAAGACCATTATGCTAAGCGAAATAAGCTAGTCAGAGAAAGAGAAATACCACATGATCTCACTCATTTGTGAAATATAAAAGAACATCATAACCTGATGAACAAAACTAGATAAAGAGACAAAGAAGCATTGAACAGACTGTCAAACTTCAGCAGGAAGGCGGGGGGTAAGAGGGGTGCAGAGTAAGAGATCAACCAAAGGACTTGTATACATACATATACGCATAACCAATGCACACAGACACTAGGGTGGTGAGGACGTGTGCCAGGGGGTGTGGGAGGCCCAGGGAGGTTAATGGGGGGAAGGAGACATATGTTCTGCCATATATAATACTTTAAACAATTTTTAAAAATTAATTAAAAATAAAACAAAAGCACACACACAAAAAACCAACCAACCAACCAACCTACCAAACAAACAAACAAAAACCTTGGGCTGAAAAATAGTAAGAATACCAAGAATGCCGAAAACAGTTTGGCTCAGTGGATAGAGCATCGGTCTGCGGACTGAAAGGTCCCAGGTTTGATTCCGGTCAAGGGCATGTACATTGGTTGCAGGCACATCCCCACAAGGGGGTGTGCAGGAGGCAGCTGGTCGATGTTTCCCTCTCATGGGTGTTTCTAGCTCGCTATCCCTCTTCCTTCCTCTCTGTGGAAAATCAATAAAATATATTAAAAAAAAGAATACCAAGAATTTTTAAAATATAGTTAATGGCTTAATTTAAAAAATATAACTAAGTGTTCATATAGATTTTTTTTTCTGAACACAAATGAAGAGCTGGATCTTTCCTCAGTAATTCTAAAACATAGAAATCACAGAGGCCACTTTCTTTGAACACTATGAATATAATAGATGTTGACAAACATAGAAAGCATGTAAAAATAATAGCTGAATACAATTGGAAATAAAAAACAACCACCTAAATAACTCTTAGATCAAAGGGAAATATAAATGGAAATGATACTATTTTTAAAAATGAATAAAAATGAGAAGAATTGTATCAAAACCCATCATTGCAACCAGAACATAAATTATAAATGCATCGTTGGAGAAACAGGCAAGACTAAAATATTAAAATAAGCTTTCAGTTACAAAAACTGTAACAGGAATAGCCAACTTAACCCAAACAAGTAGAAATAAGGAATCAATAAAGACATAAGGTAGAACTTAATGAAACAAAAAACAGAAGTACGTTTGATCATACAATTAAAACTATATTATATACAATTTTTAAAATTCAAATTAAATGGAAGTTTAATAGAAAAATATAAATTCACTAACATACACTCATATGAAACCCTCATTAAAAGAATAGAAAAAAAAACACACACACACAAAGATTTCCAATGTATACCTCAAAAATAGCATAATACTGCCAACAATGGATTTAAAAATTATTACACACAAACAAAACATAGGTAGAGCCTATTAGTTTGCCCAACACAAGATTAACTGAACCAGGTAAAAACTTAGCCCTCTAGTTCTCTCTGTCACCACCTCCCTCTCACTGAGACCCAGCTCCTGAGCTAATGGTAGATACTCCTAGGAGATCACTACCGTCTTTCATTCTGAGTCTAAACTCAATCTCACACCTGTTTTTTATGTTAATTTTTATTGTTGAAACTATTACATATGTCCCTCTTTTTCCCCATTCTCCCCCTCTGTCTCCAACACCCTCCTCAAGGCCTTCACCCATTTTTAACACAAGAGTTCAGGTAGTTACCACAACGAGAATTCATAAAGAGGGTGAAGTACAATGGACATTTCTGCCTTACCAAATATTTAATTTTAACCATTTGTGTTGCTCAGTTTTTCTCCAACACATCATACATATCCCTGCTAATATGCCTTTATTCCTTTTTTCCACCTTAAAAAATGTGCTCTTTCTACATTGTGTTAATTCAAATATTCACTATCTTTCAAGGTCAAGTTTGTGTCTTATTTCCTTCATGAGGCTTTTCAGGCATTAATACGGGCCTCAGCTTTACCGACAATAACTAGCAACATTTTATATGTTGTTGTTGTTTTTAATCCTCACCCAAAGATATGTTTATGATTTTAGAAAGAGTATAATGGGGGGGAGCAAGATAGAGAAAAAAAACAGAGACAGTGAGGAACATTGATATGAGAGAGAAACATCAGTCGTTTGCCCCCCTACCACTTGCCACATGTCCCAACCATAAATGCACTAACCCCCATTAGCATTACTAAAGCTGGTTATTATTTTGAAAGCTAACAAAAAGTTTTTATTTTCTCTTTTTAAAATGTTTTAAGGAGTAATACACTGAAATGGAATTTCAAAAACTAGGTATGAGAATTCCAAATTACAGATGATATTTTATTTAAAAAACATCACTTGTAGACATGGCAAATTCATGCTATATAGATACTGATAGGATTCAATATTTAAATCAAATTTTAAAATGTAACTCTATAAATTTTGTAATTAAATTGCTTCAGCTGGTTGCCAGTGAGCAATATGCTCCTTCTTCTCCTGTTCTAGAGCATGAAGGCTGCAAATGTGCTCTGTCGGTAATTATCTGGTTATTCTAAATCAATTCTCCCTATAAAATACATTATTGAGTACACTATAAAGACATCATACTTGTATCTATTCCAGTGGGTAACAGAAATAACATTTATTTCAAGAAGACTCAAAATTTTGGAGGGAAAACTAAAGTTTTAATCATTTGCATAGTTCACATATCTGAAATCTTTATTAATGGATTTAAGGGTTGCTTAATAAAATGCTTGTAATTCACTATTCTAAAGTTAAGCATTGATAATGTACTGTCCTGACTTTAATACTATTATGTTTAACGGCAAGAGAGAAGATTATGCCACAGGGGAAGTTGTTCAATAATGAATGAAAACGGGGCAAAGATTTATTCAGCTCATGAATGAAGTAACAGCAAGACGGTAATGCTGATTCAGAATATATGATAAACAGAATACAGCTAATGAGAAAAGTCATGATGAAATAAGATGGGGTTCAATTAAAAATAAACCTGGTTAAATATCCTACATAGCAATACAACAGTGAAATTAGTATCTATTTCTATACATGGCAAAATCGTTTGCATTTCTGCAGGCAGGACAAAGTCCACAAGTTAGTATAAAATATAGAAAAATATAGTTCCTAATTAATAGAACATCAAACAGAGGCACACTCTCCTTGGAAATCAAATAAATACTCATTACAAAGCCCTGATAGACAATGGTGTGGTATGGAAGTGAAATATATGCAATTATGCTTATGCCTTATTTTAAAGTTTTGGATAATTTTTCTTAACAGTATGAAGCCCCACTTTTGTGGATTTCACTTCCTATATCACTAGCTGCTGAGAAACAATTCCAGCATGTAATAATTACAAGAGTTTTACCAAAAGGTTGGTGAAGCTTGGGGAGCTCAACAGGGTTGAGTCACATGTAGTTTACCTGTTGGAAACAGCTAAAGGACACTTCCCCCAAACCTGAATAGGATTGTTCACTGCCAGACAGCTCAGGGCATTTTAGTGCCTCCTGTTGGCCAAACGCCTGAACAACTGTAGGCTATTCCCAAAAGTGAGAATCTCTGTAAACCCTTTGATACCATATATACCCTTTGAAGTGTGTATTACCACCTTGCCTTAGGACAAATTGTGTTTGATAAAAGCATGTGTACTTGGTCAAGGAGGAGAGTATTCTACCCTGTTTCCCCGAAAATAAGACAATGTCTTACATTAATTGCTCCCAAAGATGCGCTAGGTCTTATTTTCAGGGGATGTCTTATTTTTCCATGAAGAAGAATATGGTACACATTTATTGTTAAATGAAAATAAAGGAAATTTATTACCTGTATATGGTACGGTAGTACGGTAGTTGTCAACACAAACCAGACAAACTGTGAATCCTACAGTATCAAGAATTTACTCATTTATTCAATGACAATCATGTCATCATCTGCTGGAACATCATCATAACAATTCAATTCCTGAATTTCCTGGTGAATTTCTTGTGACTCCATTTCTTTCAGAATCAGTGGACCAAATCTCTCATGTTTAGCGATAGCACTGTCTTTAAATGAGTACTTCTTGTCAAGGTACCCTGCTCACAGTGCATTTGCAATGCAACTGTCAGTGATTTTCTCCCATGAATTCTTCACCCAAGTCACAACTTCTTGCAGTTTAGGTTTCACAAAGTATCCACGCTGATTTCTGTCCATTCACACAGCAGTGACGTCAGGACTCCGCGTAATGTCACTGGTTGCTAGACGCCAGTCTGGGCGGCCCTAGTGTACAGTTTATGGTAAATTAATTTTCATTCTGAGACAGAGCCTGGGGCCTTATTTTCAGAAGATGCCTTATATTTCACTCAGAAGGAAACATGTAAGTAGGTCTTATTTTCAGAAGATGTCTTATTTCCGGGCAAACACGGTAGTTCCTTCAGCTGAATCTCCTCTGCCCCCAATGCCTCTCAAAAATATCTTTTGTCCATGGACTCCTTAATAATCAACGCAAAGCCTTTTCTCCAGAATGCTGAACCCTTTGTAAGGCTGGGAAAAAAGAACCCCGGAAACTAGCATTTTTAAATTTGCTTTTAATTGGAACAATCTCTCCCTCTCTCACACACATGCATGCATACACACATACAAAACAGTTCTTATTTTCATCATCTTATAAGAATTAGTCCACATATGGAAGAGTCATATACAAGAAGCTTTGTGGAGATGAAGTTGCTTGACTGGTCTCGGCAACCAATTCTGAATGTCTCAACAAAATCACAACTTACTACATGCTTTTGATCTTCTGGATTACTTGTAAATAATACAAAGGAAATCTTATAAATTACAGGGTAGGCCATCCTGCTTTATGAGGCATGTGGGTTTTTATTCTGGCTCATCTTTAAAATAATGTAATAAAGATGTTCTTTATTAAATATGATATGCTTGCATTTGCAGGGAACATATCTTTCAAGGATATAGACCAGAAGTAGAAGAGGCCATGTTATGCTTTCATGATTAACATGTCTACATAAACAAGTTCCACCAATAAATTTTTTATTGATTTGGCACATCTAATCCGAATATCCCTGACTGGGCCTGAGTAAATTTTACCATGAAGGATACCACTGACTTCCAGTTTTCATGTTTTTATATTTGCTTCCAGCAGACAGATTATTCCATTAACAAGTAGCATCAATTCAGATAATTCAGGCTAGCACTGATTAAAGCTGCCTTCCCGGAAGATAAAGGGGTCCTGAAATCCAGCCTGCACCTCTGCTGAGATCCATGGGGCTTCATACCTACGCAGGGAGTGCCCTGCTAAAGATTTCCACAAAGGCACCTTTTGGAAGAACTACAACTGTCATTAATCTGTGATCCAAATAATCAAGCAAAAGCAGTCTCATTCTATCTATCCATCAGATGGCAAACTCTGACTGGAGAGGTTTCTTGATTTCATACATGTCTATGTAGGCATACAAGTGAATATGTATGAAAAACAGCTATTCTCAGAATGGTTAGATTAAATAACTAAGGATAAGATAGGGTGTGGACAGGAGTCTTTGAATTCGAAATTCACAACAGTCAGAATAATGGAATTCATAGCTAACATTTACTAAGACCATAATATGTCTCGGGAACTGAAATGCTTTCTTTACATGAATCATTTCAATATTCTGTTGAATAACAGATTCTACATATGCCATTACTGCCTTTGACTTCACATAACTAAGTGAAATGTACAGAATTTCAAAAGTTATACTATATAAAATCTGGAAGCAAACAACAGAACCTAGACTTTAAAAATCCTTCCTTCATAACATATCACAAAGGTTTTCATTTTTAATTTCAACTAAAGAATCTCCACACAGAACTTGTTAAGAATATATCCCAGCTGCTGCTCTTTCTTTTCAGTGTGACCCCAAACAAGAAATGTTTCACATGGTTTTAGGTTTCTGAGTGGAAGTTTAGCACAGCTGTGATATCAAATGAAGAACCACCTGGTCTAATCATCATAACAATATGTCCTCTGTCCTGCACAGCTAACAGATGGATTGGGTATCAGCCTGATGTCATAATCTGTTAAGTTTGTAATATGGAGCATTACCCACCTATTTAGGATTCATCGCATCTACTCTGATGGCATGCTGTACCCTAAGTGGATAGATGACACTGTCATTATATGCCACTCTCACTACTAATATGGGATCTTAGTTTGCATCACTTAAGGGTAATTGCATGGTGCTCTAATTCTTTTGGTGAACTGTCACTCCACTACTGAAATACTTATGTGGAATTTTCATAAATACTATGACATTAGTAAAGCAGATTGCTAATCTTCAACATTTTTTCTTAATTCAAGTTCTAAATATATACTTTCTCAAATATGTGCTACTGAGTTTCACTTTGGGATATAACATGATGTTATAAGATAATATTCAGAAATGTTTAATTTTTATTTATCATTATTATTTATTCCTCTTTATTCATATTTAAAATGTCTTCCAAAAATAATAATCGTATGTATTTCTTTAAATTGAATTTACTGGGGTAACATTAATTAATAAGATTATATAGGTTTCAGGTATACAATTCTATAATACATCATCTGTATATTGTACTGTATGTTCACCACCCCAAGTCAAGTCTCCTTCCATCATCATTTATACCTTCTTACCTTCTACCTTTCCCTATCCCCTGTCCCTCTAGTAAGATAATCACTATACTGTTATCTGTATCTATGAGTTTGTTGTTTTGCTTAATTGATTCACCCTTTTCACCCAGTTCCCTAACCCATGCCTTTAAAAAAAAAATATATATATATATATATATATATATATATATATATATATATATATATATTATTGATTTTTTACGGAGAGGAACTTCAATCAGCTGTCTCCTGCACACTCCCCACTGGGGATGTGCCCACAACCAAGGTAGATGCCCTTGATCAGAATCGAACCAGGGGCCCTTGAATCCGCAGGCTGAGGCTCTATCCATTGAGCCAGACCGGTTTTGGCCCTAACACATGTCTTTTCTGACAGCTGTTCTCTGATCTCTGTATCTATGAGACTGTTTCTATGTACTTTTATAGGATGATGTTTTCATTCAACCTCTTTCCACCTATCTTGTGTTGTGAATCAAGAGTATAATAAAGAATTAGAAATGATCTCTTCCTTCAAGGATCCCACAATCTACTGAAGGAAAATCAATAAATAAAAATTTACATTGATCGCCCACCACCACTAGTGGTAGCACAGAGAAGCAGAGTGGATACTTTGCTGCTCCACCCAAACCCCTCAAGTTTAACACAGTCAATTTCTAGTTGCTGCAATATGTGGCTGCTGAAAAAGCATTCACAGTTGCCTGCGTCACTCAGAATTGCCCTCAGATGCTCAGAACTGTTTCACCCAAGGTTTAATGGGATTTTAAGTCTGGCCTCCATTTGGGCAACTTTGAGGAGCCATCCTAGACTCATAACTCCTGATTGGATTGGCTGAGAACTCCATTTCAACTGTTTTTGACAAACATTTTCTCTTTCCACCAATTTTGCTTTCCTCATTTCATTTCAGGTGTATCTCACAGGATATAATTAAAAGAGATTACCTTCACGTGAGGATATTTCATTCACCTAGTTCCTAAAGAATAAAATATCTACCAAAATATTAAAGGAAAAGAAGTGGCACCTGAGAAAAAAAGAACAATCTATCAAAGGAAAGAATATTTGCCATAAGAACACATTTCAAAAGCATCATTGCCAGTGTGTTCAAGGACCTGGAGAAGTCAAGGATCTTAGCCTGTATGATGTAGCATTGGAAGCTAGAAAAGATATACTACAGGAAACATCATATAAGGTTTTGCTCATCAAAAAAAATGTTTGTGTTTAAATGGGAAGAAAGAGTCAAATTTCCCCCGCCAACAAATAGAAGCCCATTATTTTTACCCAATAAATAGTACAGAGAAATACAACAGCTGGGATTGGTTCTACAATTTTCCTCCAGACTCTGTCTTCTCTTGGATTTCCTCTTGACCATAAAACATCTGTGTAGGTTCCACATATCTGTCCAATATAAAAAGGAGCAGAAAGAGAAAAAATGGTAGCAGTGCTATTTATGTCATGACAAAAGTGAAAGCTTTCCCAACACCCACTCAGTAACGTTCTGCCTACGGGAGCTTTGGGACAATACAAAACAAAACAATATTAGAATAATAGGGTTTCCAGAAGGAAAGAAAATTGAGGAAGACATGGAAAATGTATTTCAAGAAATAATGACAGAAAATTTTCCTGAGATAGAGAAGAAAAACCCCACACAGATCCAAGATGCTCTCAGAGTCCAAAGCAAAATGAATCCCAAAAGACCGACGCCAAGGCACATTAGAATTAAAATGGCAAACACCAATGCCAAAGTAAGAATCTTAAAAGCAGCTAGAGAGAGACAGAAAGTTGCATATAAAGGAACCCCCATTAGACTAGCAACTAATTTCTCAACAGAAACTCATCAGGCCAGAAGGTAATGGGATAAAATATACAAAGTCATGCAAAGAAAGGATCTGAATCCAAGAATACTGTACCCAGCAAGGCTATCAATCAAAATTGAAGGAGAAAACAGAAGCTACACAGACAAAAAAGGACTAAAGGAATTTATCTCCACCAAACCAGCAATGCAAGAAATGCTAAAAGGTCTACTGTAAAAATAAAGAAACAGGAAGCAAAGAAGGAACACAGGGGTACAGAATAAAAATGACATCAAATAAGTACCTATCAATAATAACTTTAAATGTAAATTAATTAAATGCCCCAATCAAAAGACATAGGGTAATGGATTGGATGAGAAAACAAGACTCCATTTCACCCCAAAGCCACAGAATATACATTCTTCTCAAGTGCACATGGGTCATTTTCAAATATAGACCACATGTTGGGACATAGCCAAAGTCTCTTCATATTCAAGAAGATAGAAATCATATCAAGCATCTTCTCAAGTCATAGTGGCAAAAAATTGGAAATCAACTACAATAAAAAATAATCCAAGGAAATCAAACACATGGAGACTGAATAGCATGCTATTGAACAAAGACTGGGTTACCAGGGAAATCAAGGAATAAATTAAAAACATCATGGCAACAAATGACAATGAAAACACAACAATCCAAAATCTATGGGACACAGCAAAAGCAATCTTGAGAGGGAAGTTCATATCTCTGCAAGCCTATTGTAAAAGACAAGAAAAAATGGTAACAAATTATCTAAGTCTACAACTCAAAGAGTTAGAAAAAGAGCAACAAGAAAAGCCCAGTGTAAGCAGAAGGAAGGAAATAACAAAAATCAGAGTAGAGATAAATGACATAGAGACCAAAGAAACAATACATACTATCAAAAAAACCAAGAGCTGGTTCATTGAAAGAATAAACAAGATTGATGAACCTCTAGCCAGGCTAACCAAGAAACAAAGAGAGAGGACCCAAATAAACAAAATCAGAAATGAAAGAGGTGAAATAACAACAGACCCCACTGAAATACAAAGGATTATTACAAAATACTACAAACAACTCTATTCCAACAAACTGGACAACCTGGAGGAAATGGACATATTCCTAGAAAAATAAAAACCTTCCAAATCTCAATCAGGAAGAATCTAAAAATCTCAATAGATCAGTGACTTGGGAATAAATTGAAGCAGTCATCAAAAAGCTTCCAGCAAACAAAAGGCCGGGGCCAGATGGCTTCACAGGAGAGTTACACCAAACATTCAAGGAAGAACTAAAACCTATCCTCCTCAGACTATTCCAAAAAGTTCAAGAGAAAGGGACACCTCCAAGCTCCTTCTATTAAACCAGCATCACCCTAATACCAAAATCAGATAAAGACAACTCAATGAAAGAGAAATACAGGCCAATATCCCTCATGAGCATAGATGCCAAAATCCTCAACAAAATTCTAGCAAATTGGCTCCATCAGTTCATCTGAAAGATCATATATCATGACCAGGTAAGATTTATTCCCAGAATGCAAGGATGGTACAATATCTGTAAATCAATAAATGTGATACATCACATAAACAAATTGAAAGATAAAAATCTTATAGTCATATCAATTGATGCATAAAAACATTTGATAAAATCCAACACCCTTTCCTGATAAAACTCTCAACAAGGTGGGAGTACAAGGATCATATCTCAACATAATAAAAGCTATATATGATAAACCCACAGCCAACATCATACTCAATGGGCAAAAACTAAAACCATTCCCTCCTAGAACAGGAACAAGACAGGGATGCCCACTCTCACCACTTCTGTTTGACATATTACTGGAAGTACTAGCCATTGCAATTAGAGAAGAAGAGGAAATAAAAGGAATCAAAATTGGAAAAGAAGAAGTAAAGCTGTCACTATTTGCAGATGACATGATATTGTACATAAAAAACCCAAAAGACTCCATCAAAAAGCTAATAGACTTAATAAACGAATTTGGCAATGTAGCAGGATACAAAATCAACGCCATAAAATCTATGGCATTTCTATACACCTATAGTGAACTTACAGAAACAGAGACTAAAAAAGCAATCCCATTTATCATGGCACCAAAAAATTAAGATACCTAAGAATAAACTTAACTAAGGAGGTAAAAGACCTATACTCAGAAAACTACACGAAACTAAAAAAAAGATAGAGGAAGATGTAAATAGATGGAAGAACATACCATGTTCATGGATTGGTAGAATCAACATCATTAAAATGTCCATACTTCCCAAAGCAATTTATAGGTTTAATGCACTTCCCATTAAAATACCAACGACATATTTCACTGATCTAGAAAGAACTCTACAAAAGTTCATTTGGAACAATAAAAGACCCCGAATAGCCGCAGCAATCCTGAGAAAGAAGAGTAATGTAGGAGGGATCTCAATACCAGATTTCAAGCTGTATTACAAAGCCACTGTTCTCAAAACAGCCTGGTACTGGCACAAGAACAGACATATAGATCAATGGAATAGATTCGAGAATTAAGATATCAACCAAAATCATTATGCTCAACTAATATTTGACAAAGGAGGCACGAACATAAAATGGAGTAAAGAAAGTCTTTTCAATAAATGGGAAAATTGGACAGATACATGCAAAAGAATGAAACTAGATCACCAACTTACACCATACACAAAAATAAACTCAAAATGGATACAGGACTTAAACATAAGACGGGAAACCATAAAAATACTAGAGACATACACAGGCAGCAAAATCTCAGACATATGCCTAAAGAACTTCTTCACTGATACTAACCCTAGGGCAATGGAAGCTAAAGAGAAAATGAACAAACGGGACTACATCAAAATAAAAAGTTTTATTAAAGCAAAAGAAATCATCAACAAAACAACAAGAAAGCCCACTGTATGGGAGAACATATTTGCAAACGTTATCACTGAAAAAGGTTTTCATCTCCAACATCTACAGACAGCTTATACAACTTAATAAAAGGAAGATAAATGAGCCAATTAAAAAAATGGGCAATGGAACTAAATAGAATCCTCTCAAAAGAAGACAGAAGGAAGGCCAAGAGGCACATGAAAACATGCTCAAAGTCACTAATTATCAGACACATGTAAATCAAAACAACAATGCGGTACCATCTCACACCTGTCAGAATGGCCAACACCAACAAATCAACAAAAGGCAAGTGTTGGCAAGGTTTCAGAGAAAAAGGAACCCTCGTGCACTGCTGGTGGGAATGTAGACTGGTGCAACAACTGTGGAGAAGTATGGAGTTCCCTCAAAAAAACTGAAAATGGAACTCCCATTTGACCCAGTAATCCCACTACTAGGAATATATCACAAGAAACTAGAAACACTGATCAGAAAGGATATATGCAACCCCTATGTTCATAGCAGCTCAATTTACAATAGCTAGGATTTGGAAATAGCCTGGGTGCCTGTCAGCAGATGGTTGGATCAAAAAACTATAGTACATCTATACAATGGAATACTATGCTGCCATAAAAAGTAAAGAATTCTCATCATTTGCAGCAACTTGGTTGGAATTGGAGAACATCATGCTGAGTGAAATAAGCCAGTCAATGAAAGAGAAACACCACATGACCTCACTCATTTATGGATAATAAAGATCATTATAAACTGATGAACCAAATTATAGATACAGAAACAGTAAAGCAGCAAGCAGAGTGTCAAATTACAGTGGGGAAGGTAGGGAGATCTGGGGGAGATAAGAGATCAATGAAGGACTAGTATAAATGCATATAAGTATAACTAATGGACACAAAACTATGGGGAGGGAGGGCATGTATGGGAGGAGGGGCAATATAAGATATGTACACAGATAATAATCTAATAAAAGAAAAAATGTATGTATCGCTCAACTTTGGGGAACAAGTTAAAAGATAATGAAAGGGAAAAGAGGTGCTACAATTCACCAACTGCTCTAATAGAACATAAAAGTATGAAAATATACCTTAATTCCACATAGAAGAAAACAAAAATCCCTAAAAAGTAGACAAAAGGGGATAGGGGTAATAATGAAATGCATGACTTTTAGCAAGTGGATGGAAGCAAATCAAAAGTTCTAGTAAAATCATTAGAATTTAGTTTTATAAAGGAATACATTAAATCTCTGTAAATATCTGAACTCATCATATTTGATTATAAATCTATACCTGTGTTTATACTTTTTCATATGACATTTGCTTTGTAGGACTCATCAGGGAGACACACAAACATCTTATTTATCAATTAAATAAACATCTAAAAATATTTTGATATTTTTCTTAACAAGTTCGAGGACATGTAATGAATTAATAAGCCTCTTCCTTTCTATGGTCAGATATATAAATACTGTAGAGATTTTCTTTGCCCTTATTTTCAGTCATTTATAAAACAATCTTTATGGAATTGTAAAGAAACATTAACGATCAACAACTAAAGTTCAAATTTTTATATATTAAGGGATTTGCTATATATCTAACACTTTCATTTTAACTGTCTCTTATTATGTTACTGTGGAGGAAAATCTTTTCAAATGAATTTTTCTTCAGATACAAAGCAAACAAAAAATTTAAATTAACTTTCTGAGAATTTTACACTTGATACTTTTTTTTTTAAACAGGCTAATAATGTTTTAATTATCTGGTGTAATGCTGGCTAACTTTAACTTTAGCATTCAATTAAACTTGTTACTGAGAAATAATGCATAATATAATCATGTAAAATATTTTTTTTAATTACTAGAAAACAGGAAATAAATGCAACAGTTTATTCAAAATATAATTTAACTTGAACAGTACTTATTGTAAAATGAATTACGAATGCTTTATAAATGAAAAGTATGTTTATTCTAATTACAAGTCAGTTTTATCTAAAAAAGATATTATACAGTGCATGCGTTAAATTGGATTTCTTCAGGCAATTTCACAATATGTTATTTACTTGCTGTGTAATAAGTAATATCTAGAAATTAACGAAATGCTTGAAAGAAATAACAATATTGATTTTATTTTTTCTATTATATTTCAAACAGTATTTATTTTATATAACACATAATTTGCATGTACTTTTTAACCACCCAACAAATAAAAACAAAATGTTTAATGTCCACATTTCACCTCAAAATATTTTGTTTCTTCCATATATAACTAATTATTAATCCCTAAACATTAATAGCTCTTTAAGGTAATGTTAAGCTATTTCTTCTTTCTGACACTCCTTTTTGTACCCTTTATTCATTTTCAAGTTTCAATGCAAGCATTATTTCCTTTAAGGAGTCTTTTCTTTCTTATTTACCCTAGCAAAAGTTAGCTCCTTATCCTCAATTTTCTATTTCTATCTCAGGGGGTATTTTACCTCTACTAGTATTTCATTGAAATGTCCTATGTAATAAAAGCCTAATATGCTAAGTGTTTAGATATATTGCCTGTTCAACCAATCAAAGTGTAACATGCTAATGATATGCTAAGGCCACTCAACCGCTTGCTATATTTTGCATTGACCATCAGAGGGCATATGCTCCTACCTGTAAGTTAGTTTGCTGCTGTGGACTGAGCAAGAGGACCAGACATGACCTGTAGCCCTCCCCTGGTTCCTACACAGCAGGCCAACCTCTCACATTCCTCCCTGGACCTGATCATGCACCAGTGGGGTCACTTGGCCTGGCCTGCAACCTCTCACAAGCCAGGACCTAGGACCCCTCCGGGGACTTCAGAGAGCGAGTTTCAGCCTGATCCCGCAGGCCAGGCCCAGGGACCCTACTGTGCACAAATTTATGCTCTGGGCCTCTAGTAGTATATAAAGATCTCCTCATTTGTTCAAGAATGTAGTTAAATTTTAAGATTTCATTATATAGTTTATATTTCTGATCAAGGAAATCATGGTTTATGATAATTGCTGTTTCTATGGAAAGTGATCTATTTTACAATGAGAAATTATAGTTAGCAATAGCTGTCTTTATAAGGGATAACTATTAATTTTACATATTTCCTTTTCAACTACAAAACTTTCTGAATTATACGACAACCATTTTTAATTGATTCCTATGTGTTTTCTCAAATGAATTAGATGATTATAAAAAATATATCC
This sequence comes from Vespertilio murinus, assembly GCA_963924515.1. Taxonomy (NCBI): domain Eukaryota; kingdom Metazoa; phylum Chordata; class Mammalia; order Chiroptera; family Vespertilionidae; genus Vespertilio; species Vespertilio murinus. Next base: position 56,635,177 of record OZ004706.1, read on the forward strand.
CCACTTCTGTTCTAATATTTTTAACTCCCTTTACATTTCCTAATATTACTGCATTGGTGAGCATGTTTATGACTTTAGATTGTTCCTATGTCAGGTATGTTTTTTCTGACTTTGATTTACTGAGAGTATTTCTGTCATCTTACTAGTAGAGAATAGCTATTGACTTAAAATATATATCATGTGCTGAATGTTATCATATGCTCTTTCATCATATCTATATATGTAAAAGCCAAGCAACAAGAATGATGGAATGACCAGAAAGGTCAGTTGCTATGATGCACACTGCAGCAGCCAACTAGCCTGATTGGGGTCCCAATTGGCTCCTCCCAACCATGCACAGCCCCTTCCCTCAGCAAGACCCACTCTCGATAGGAACCCCCACCCCAATTGGGGGTGTGGCTGGCTGGCCAACCTCCCGGGTCCCTCCCCCCTGCCAGCCCAGCCACAAATGGCACCCATTGGGGCATGCAGCTGGATCCCATCCATGCATGAATTGGTACACCAGGCCTCTAGTATCAAGATAATATGACTTCCTCTTTGAACTTATTAATAAAGAACTCTTTATATATTTATTTAATTATGGTGATGTCAAAATGAATTTGGAGTAAATGCTTTATTTTTATTTAGAACAGTTTAATGTTGTAGAAATAATAATTTAAAAATATTGAATATAAACTTCATTTCCCCAATAACCTTATTCTTCAACAACTATTAAATTTGCATGGGCTTATATCCCAAGAAAAGGGGAAAAGTCAAAGGTCACAGATAGAAAATCTCCCACAATACAGGATACAGGTAAAGAAGAGTGTATGAGGTGAAGAGGGGACGGAGGAAAGAAACATATAGAGTACTGATCAGGTAGCATGTTTTTGTCTCTCCACCTTCCATCCTTCTCTTTGAAAGGGAAATATTGCGGTAGGTAGTCCCTGAACATGTCTATAAAAAATTATTAGTTGTCCTCGTTTCTCTAAGTCTAATAAAGAAAAACGTTATAATCAACATAGTATCTTTAAAGGTACTTCAGAAATTAGTGAGTTAGCTGCAGGTGGGTAAAAAAAATGGCATTCTCACAGTATGAATTTCCAACTTGATTCGGATGACACAACATACTAGGTCCAAATAGTCTTTGAAGTTGCTGAACAAATCTGCCGGCCAGATGAAACTGGGGAAAAGGAGACACATGTAATACTATCAATAACAAAGTATTTAAATAAGAAAGTAAGGAAATTGTTACCAAAATCTGTGACAGTGGTAAGGGCCATCAGAGCCTTAAAATACCAGGCAGCATCAGCACCACATTTTCAAGTACATGGACCAGGCACCATAGACCTGTGTAACTCTACTAATTGTAAAAATGAAAATAAAGATATACATACCTTATACATATGATATATATATAGTCTACTAAAGATAAAAGATTATAGCTTTTAAGTTTTTAATCCCATTTCCTACCCATCCTACATCTTCCAAACTTCCTTTGAATGACTTGAATTTTATGTAGAGACATCATCATCATCATCATGATTTCTTTATTTCTTTCTATAAATATTTTTTTATATTTTCGCTTGATTTTATAATCATTCTGGCTATATTTTGGCATTCAGTTCAAGTATTGCTAACTACATTTATTATGGCAATTTCTTTTAAGTAGTTTTTCCTTAAATTTGAGTTCAGACAACTAAATATTTTCACCAAATTTTTATTAAAAATAAACTGGGGTAGGTATAAAATTCATGAGTCTTCTATGTTTCTTTTAAAATGTCATTCTATTGCCTTTTGGCCCAGTGATGAATTTTTGACAGTATGATTTTTTCTAAACCAGAGACATTTTTGTGTATTACTTTTAAACATTTTTGTGGGTGAAAATAACAGGATGTCACCATAATTTTCACCTTTGTAGGATGTCTGTTTTCAAAATACTGGATTTTTTTTAAATTTAAAATTTTCACTAGGCTATGCTTAGGTATGGGTCTTTTTACTTTTTTCTCATATTTTTTTAAAGAGTGTAGGCTAGTTATTTTGTTATTACTTTAATTTATATTTCTTTTTGTTATATTGATTGTATTTCTTTTAATTATACTGGTTAATATTTCTCCTCTATATGTATTATTGTTTCCTAGAAATCTCATTATATTAGAATTCTTGAATTGGTATTTTATGTTTGATTATTTTTTTTGCCATCTCCATTTTATACTTATCATTTTCCTTGCATTCTGTGAAGATTATTAAGTTGATCTAATTCATTGATTCTGTTGTCTGAAATATACATTTGCTTCTTTACTGCTTCTACTTAATTTTTTATACACATACATATTTTTTACTCTGCCACACATATTTCTGGATTATAGAATATGCTTGTTGCATAAATACCATGCTCTCTAAAATATTACTAAGATAATATTTACATTTTTCTATTTTCCACAGTCTGGTTTATGAAATTATGAGTGACAGAAAATAATCCAGGATAGATCTCTTCTTTTATTCTCGACTACTCTTTCTCTATGGTTCACATGAAAATTCCCCTGTGGTTGGTTGTGAAATCCTATCATATTACTATTTATTAGACACCATTCTTTACATATGATGAATAACAGGTTGTAGATAATTTCTTCAATCTAATTCAACCTCCCTATATCATATAGAAATATTATAAAACATCTGGTTAATTGATTATGCATTTCTTTGGTTTTTAGGTTTTCCATATGTAAATATTTACTTGTTTTTTTCCACTAGATTAAGGAAAACATGAGATGTAAACACAAGTAGAAAGTTTTAATCTTAATCTATAATCTGAGACACATTTTGAAAATACCTTATTATGAAGTGGGCAAACAGAATTCAGTGATATTAAGCAACTTGTCCAAAATCATGCTCCATTAGACATTGCTTTCTTTAATTTTTTTAATTTTAAAAAAAATATTATTCTCATCAACTTCTCACTCCACACCTTAAGAAAAATCAGCCTACATAACAATGTATTATGAAAGTATTTGGTCATACATCAACTCCAATCTTAAAGAGAGAAAGAGAAAATGTGTGATTACATTGGTGAGGAAACGAGGTAGGTATGAAACATGCTTTTTTCAAAAGTCAGTAAAGTGGGGTTCTTTGAAAGTCAGAAGAGTAAGTAAAGAAACTGTATTCAGAGAAAAGTCAAGAAAAATGGGAAGAGAAAGCATGCCAAATCAATTTTATGCTGTTTAGGTAGCAAATTACTAAGTTGTTATAACTTTATTGAAGACTGGCATCTTTAGCTGTTTAAGTTGTGAACCCCCAAGCCAATACCAGTCAGGCTCCTCTAAGCTCTCCTCTCTCTTGGGCCTCAACCTTGGTGTATAAGAACTTGGTATGCAACTCTCAGAACACATGATTTTTGTCTAACCCCCTACTGAGATAAGCACAAACACTCACATAGTTTCTATCAGCTCAAGGCCGTGTTCCTAGAATGAACTTACCTCTTTTTAAAATATCTGAGACAACTCAACATTGCCAAGGGAAAGTATTATTTGTTTCAACCAAAACCTGACAATAGGTTCCTGAACCTCTTCTGGGAGAATTTCCTTTAGAAAGTCTGTAATTATACTAGTAAATGCTTTCTCTGCCCCTTTGAGCGGTGAATCTTCTACCAACTAAAACCATCACTTTAAGGACCTGGGAGCTATCTCTATGAAATACGGGGGGGGGGGTAGAGTTTGTTCTCTTACCTCTCAGCAAGGGCCTAACTTTATTGGGCACGTTGGTCTAATTTGCAAAACTGCCTGCTGTCCTGAAGATAATCCTCAAGAAACAAATTCTGACTACCTAATCATGTTGACCAATCCTCTTTTCAAGTTAGTTCCAAGAATCTGCTCAAATTATTGGGGAACATAGCATTTTATTTTAATTAAGATTGTTAGCTGAAAAAGTGTTCACTGGTGATTGGGAGGTATCTCCTTAGCCTAGAGGAAAAGAGAATAAAGACAAAACAGAAAAAAAAAATCAGTGAATTTAAACATAGAATAACTTTAAACACAGAGTCCCAATTTCCAGTCATTTGAAATTATAAATTTTAGTTATATTTAAGCCAATTTGAATAGGTTTTCTGTTCATTATAATTAAGAGTCTTGTGTGACACAGCATTCTTTTGTAAATTATATAATTAAAACTTTATAACAAACTTTAAAGATAGATATTGTTATCCACCTTTACAAGGAGAAATAAGGCCCCAAAAGATGAAGTGATTTCTCTAAGATTACCTTAACTGGAAAGTAATTGAACAAGGACTCTGATTTCCACATTTTTAATTAAAAGTTTACTGCAATCCAATCAGTTATATAAGCTTGACTTTTAAGAAAAGTTTTTCTGTGAATGTCTAATTATTGTTTTCCTTTTTAAGATGAATTATGAGAACAAACCTCTTTTATAGTCACAGCACACGTGTTTGCATCAAATTTAATTGTATGCCTATTTACGTGGTTGAGGCATCTAGATTTCAGAATTTGCAAAGTAATAAAATTACCAATGTATTCTACTCTTTATGTGATTACGTATTATTGATTTTCTCCTCATAAAATTATTCAAGGGGTCATATATAGTATTACCATTTATACTGTTTAATGAGTACATTTTTTATCTGCATTTTGTTGTCACTTTACATATGCTTCTAATTTATAGAGGCCTTGTGTGCGTATGTCTGTTATTGTTTAAAGTAAAGAAGGCAAGAATTTTTATACTTAAAATTGAGTGCTTCAAATTACCTTGTAAAATAGTTCTAAATGAATGCTAAAGATTGGACAGACAGATCAATGTGTACTAAAAGGTAGTTCTGTAGCTCAGGTTCAACTATGCAAACCCTTGTTCTTTATCCAAAGTATGTTCATTTTATATACAATTATATACACTATTTTTTATATAATGATATGTAATGTTGATGATTGTTAACGTTAATGCCAGAAATATTTGCCCCCTTTCCAGTATTTAGGGTGGTGGTGGCACCAGAAAATCTATTTATTCAGGAACCCTTTGAGGAACTTTTAAAGCAGAAGTTAGCTTTAAAAACCATCTAGCCTACCCTCATTAGTGTATTCTCAAAGTCAATGTCGCCTGCTTAGCAGTAGACAGCTCAACTTCAGCAAAGGTAGGTCTATGATCTCACTCTCTATACTGCATTTTTCTTACTCATTCCATTGAGTCTGCTCTACAAAGAATCATCAAAATAATGTTTGAAAACTCCTCTTGGGTATGTTTTTTGAGTTCACAAGTATTTAATTTTTGTATTTGCTTTGTATTTTTTAAAATCATATGCTATTATAATTGCACTTTAGATTGGAGCCAAATTCTAATTTGTAACTTCCTCCCCCAAATAAACCACAATAGCATATATAAGTTTACATAAACTCACATATGCATACATGTAAATCTCAAATCAAATTACTTAGACAATAAGGACACAAGTTGTTAAGTATTTTCAGAGTGTGGCAGTTGTGGATGAAGAAGAATGAAGAGATTTAATTTTTCATGTGAAAGATAACAAATTTAAAGCTTAGTTTGGGCAATATAGTTATTTTAATTATCCTATGGCCTTTGTCTCCTCCCTCTATCTAATTTTATGCATATATATATATATATATATATATATATATATATATATAATTTGCATGCACTATCTCTAAAATCCATCTCCTGCCCAGTCCCATTACAATTTATTAAAATATGTCCCATCATTATGTACTTGAGTTACTGAAAACACATATTAAAAAAAAATCTTTTTTATTTCAGTCTTTTCACCCTCCAATCTGTGCACAATTCAGTAACTACTATGATCTTTATAAAAGTTAAATCTGATCAAGTCAAGAGTCCTTAAGAAACATGCAAATTTCTTAATATGGCATAAAAGGCCCTCTAAGGTCTCTGTTTCTTATTTTGTAACTACTCACTTTCTGCTTTATCAACTCTCCAGATTTAAAAAATATATATTTTATTGATTTTTTACAGAGAGGAAGGGAGAGGGATAGAGAGTTAGAAACATCAATGAGAAAGACATTGATCAGCGTCTTCCTGCATACCTCATACTGGCGATGTGCCCGCAACCAAGGTACATGCTCTTGAGCAAAATTGAACCTGGGACCTTTCAGTCCACAGGCCAACGCTCTATCCACTGAGCCAAACTAGCCAGAGCGATGCTCCCCCCCTCCATTCTTTAGACTTGTCACACCTCTAAACATTCCCACAAGATTCTTTCACAGTTTAAAATATGCCATTACCTAGTTTATCCCACATGTCATATTTTCTTCAATGCACAGTTTATATGTTACCTTGAATCCTTTTTTAACCACATATTTTTACCAGAAGGTGTTCATCCTCTGTTTTCAAATAGCCTGGTCCTCCCAACTGCCCTCCCCTGCTGGTCTGAGCACCTTCAACTGCCCTCCCTTTCAGGCTTTGTCCCTTTCAACAGTCCTCCCTTTCTGGCCATCTTGTGGTAGCTATCTTGTGTCCACATGGGGGCAGTCATCTTTGACCACTTGGGGGCAGTCATCTTGTGTGTTGGAGTGATGGTTAATTTGCATATTATTCTTTTATTAGATAGGATTAGATAGGATAGAGACCTGGTGCACGAGTGGGGGCCAGCTGGTTTGCCCTGAAGGGTGTCCCAGATCAGGATGAGGGTTCACTTGGGACATGGGGCGGACTGGGCAATGGGTCGGTGGTGTTTTGAAGGCTGGCCACGCCCCCGTTGACTCAAGTGGAGGTCCTGGTATCTGGGATTTATTTACCTTCTATAATTGAAACTTTGTAGCTTTATGTGGGGGCCAAAGCAGGTCAGGGCAGGTGGAAAGCTTGGCTTCCTTCATTTCCAGGGAAACCCAAGCCTCCTGCTCTCTCTGTGGCCACAGCCATCTTGGTTGGTTTAATTTGCATTCTCGTTCCTGACTGGCTGGTGGGCATGGCTGGTCAGTGTAGCAGAGGTATGGTCCATTTGCATATTACTCTTTTATTAGATATACAACTATGTATATATTTTATCTCAGAATATCTAAATATATCTTATATAATAAAGAGTTAAGATGCAAATTAATTGTCACATCTGAAAAAGATGGCTGCCTACAGGGGGCTTAGGTAGGGATGACCATACAACTAAACAAACAGGCTGCATGGGGCAACCAGGTTGGCAAGGGGGTTAGTAGGGGAAGACCAAAGGACTAAACAAGCAGGTTGCATGGGGCAGCCAGGCCAGGGAGGGGGGGCTATCATGGTAGGGTGGGCTGATGGGGCACACAACCAGGCCAGCAGGGGGGGCAGTTTGGGACATCCAGACAAGCACGGGGGGGGATACTTTGGGGCGACCAGGATGGCAAGGGGGTAGTTAGGAGTGACCAGGCTGGAAGAGAGGGTAGTTAGGAAAGGCCTGGCTGGCAGGCAGTTGAGCAATTAGGAACCAGAAGTCCAGGTTTATGAGAGGGATGTCCCATATTTGAGAGGGTGCAGGTGGTCAGAGACCCTCCCCCTACACAAATTTCATGCATCTGGTCTCTAGTAAAATATATAAATCAATATTGATAGAACTATATCAAGTATCTTTTCTACAACAATGGAATTAAATAAAAGTCAATAGTAAAAGATAAGCTGAAACCAGTTTGGCTCAGTGGATAGGGCGTCGGTCTGCGGACTAAAAGGTCCCGGGTTCGATTCCAGTTAAGGGCATGTACATTGGTTGTGGGTGCATCCCCGGTGGGGGATGTGCAAGAGGCAGCTGGTCAATGTTTCTCTCTCATTGACGTTTCTGGCTCTCTATCTCTCTCCCTTTCTCTCTTTAAAATATCAATAAAATTTTTTTTTTTTAAAAAAGAGGGGGAGCCGAAACCGGTTTGGCTCAGTGGTAGAGCGTTGGTCTGCGGACTGAAAGGTCCCAGGTTCGATTCCAGTCAAGGGCATGTACATTGGTTGCGGGCACATCCCCGGTGGCGGGTGTGCAAGAGGCAGCTGGTCGATGTTTCTCTCTCATCAACATTTCTAGCTCTCTGTCTCTCTCCCTTCCTCTCTGTAAAATATCAATAAAATAATTTTTTAAAAAAAGAAGAGGTTATTTAGATATGCAATAAAGGTAAAGATATTTAACTTCTATTGATAGATTTAACTTTTGAGGTAGGTGGCATAATTTAAGTCATAGATGGACAAGCTCCATAGAGCTTTCTATAAAGAACACACAGACACTGGTGAGGCACAAGGGAAAAACAGATGAAATATCAAAGTCTCTGACAATTATTCTATGTCACTAAACTGCATGGATCTAATAGTTCATCATCAAGTGCAAAGCAATAAGCTTTCTGATATGCAAACTTATAAATATACAAACAATTATATACAGAGAATAAATAGATTATCATTAGATGGGAAGGGGTGATCAATTCACAATGAATGTCAACTGTAATTAAAAATTAAAAGACAGTAGGCAAAGAACAGAGTAAGAAAAGAAAATCATTCTATACTACATTGAAAAGTAGCAAAAAATTAGTTATGGATATGAGTGGTAAAAGAATGATATATTGGTAAGAGCTTAAAAGAAAACAAGAACAAATAGAAAATGTGTGCATACATAGTGGTTTATTTAAAGGAATTAGCTCACATGATTATACTACTGTCAAGTCCAAAATATGCAGGCTTGGAAATTCAGCCAAGAGTGAAAGTTTCAGTCTTTTTTAAAAAAATATATTTTATTTATTTTCCAGAGAGCTAGAAATGTCGATGAGAAAGAAACATCTACCAGCTGCCTCTTGCACACCCCCTACGGGGATGTGCCAGCAACCAATGTACATGCCCTTGACCGGAATCAAACCCAGGACCCTTCAGTCCATAGACCATGCTCTACCATTGAGCCAAACCAGTTTCGGCAAAAGTTTCAGTCTTAACTCTAAAGTCTGTAGGGCAGGTCAGTAGGCTGGGCAACATTTCTACATTACAATATTGCAGCAGAATTCATTCCTCTCCAAGAATCCTGTTGGTGAGCTCTTATTGATCAAGTCCCACCCTCATGCTGAAGGGTAATCCCCTTTAACTTAAAGTCAACTGATTCTAAATATTGATCACATTTATAAAGATCTTCACAGCTACATCTGGACTAAGGCTTGACCAAACAACTGTGCACCATGGCCTAGCCAATTTGACACGTGAATTAATCATCATGGACAGGCTTCGAGAAACAGAGGGGCAGCAATGTCCAGAGGCAATATTGAAGAGCTTACTGAAAGAGAATATCTAATGCTCAGTATTTACACAATGCTATCCTGTAAATTCTATCATCTCAACCCTTTGTGTGAAGCACACACACATTTTTGTGTGTGAATATTAATTTAGGAATAAATTAAGCATCCTATCTATTGTTCAGAGAGAGAGAGAGAGAGAGAGAGAGAGAGAGAGAGAGAGAGAGAGAGAGAGAGAGGACATTCTCATTGACTTGTTGATGTATAACTGCAGTATTTCACCAGAGGGAGGAAGTCAGAGCCAGAAGAGATCTGGGAAAATAGGAGACAACCATCCCCATGAGAACATGCAGGGATGGGCTCAAGCTAGTATTTTTGCATCCCACTGGTCAGTGTACATCATCTGATATAACAGTTTAATAAAGCCAAGTTGAAGGTTATGGGCCTGAAGCCAAAAGTTATTTAGAGATATTTTGTGAATTTTCTGGGGAATCTATGGAGTCTTCCAAAACAACCAGACACTTGGAACAATAAAACAAGACTTCAGATTTGCTTTTGGTTAAGAAAAACATTGTTACCTGGAAATCACCTTCCTCCATTAAAGTGTGAATAGAGCTAAGAAAAATTTTATACCAGGGCTTCTCTTTTGTATATATTGCATGTCAGGATGAAATCTGTCACATTAGGGGAATAATGAAAAGATCCCCTTCTTGAGATAAAATTAAAAAATAACAACAACAACAAACAAAACAAAACAATAAAACCACACACACACACACACACACACAAAAAAACAAAAAAAAAAAAAAACAAAAACAAAACAACAACAACAACAAAAAAAACTCAAGTGAGGAATGAAACTCTATTATAGAAACTCCTAATTGTAGTTCTCATTCCCATTTGGGGGTGAAACTCGGCAAAGACTTCCAGGAAAAATTCCCCTGCTCTGCCTTCAGCAAAACAGGAATTGACATTTCTTTATAAAGTTTGGTGGGTCAATGCCAAAGTCAATCTTATTGTTGTCATCAAAACTTTCTGAGGTGTGTGTGTCTTCTGCAGTACTTGTAATCTATAATCCAACATAGCATTTTAAGTAGATCTGTGTATAAATATTTGGAGACAAGTTACTTGATTAATTCATTCTACTTAAAACAGAAATCTCAAAATATTTTAAAAACCACACATACTTTTAATTTATCTAAGGTAGTGATTTTCAACCAATGTGCCACCGAATTTTTTAGAACATGCAACACCTGACAATTTAGTCATGGGCACTGAGCTCTTTTCCTCAAAATTGTCAAATTTAAAAAAAATGACAAAACCCAACACAATAGCCATCCAGTGTGAATGAGTCAAAATTATATGTTACTATTTTTTGACAGATAGGCAAAAATAGCTATATTCTTTGGTGTACCACAGAATTTTAGTAATTAGTTTATGTATGCTATGAGACGAAAAAGCTTAAAAAGCGCTGGTCTAAAGCCTTGAACACATCATTTTGGTAAGTGATTACTACAAGGTGGCTGAGGAGGGCTCGCGTTGCTATCTGATAGGCATCTTGGCAAAACAGAAATAAAGAGATGGCACTAATATAATGTTAAACAAAACACAACTTCCATAGCTGAAAGACTTAAAAAAAAAAAAAAAAAACGTTCATTAGGACATAAAGAATCAGGTCTTAAGGCATGAAGTCTAAACCATCAGCAACAACTTTGGGTGGAAAAGTTAATATGTCCACATCTTGGAGTTAAGGAATATTTTTATATATTACTAGGGGCCCAGATACAAAATTGTCCAAGTCCCAAACCAGCTGTGCCTTCAAGATCCCAGACCCTCCATGCACGCATAGCTCACTTTTATGAGCCTCCACATCATGAGCCAAGAGCCCCTCCATGCCACAGGAGACACAAGTCCTGCCTCACCATGCCAGCTGTGAATCCTGCCTCATCTCTGCGAGCAGCTCGCAGGCCAGGGTGCTCCATGAACCTCCTGGTAACTGATCATTTGGTCATTCTGGCATTCTCATGTTATGACCACTGGCCTTTTATAATATAAACTAGAGGCCTGGTGCACAATATTTGTGAATGGGGGGGGTGTCCCTCGGGGTGGGATTGGGCCTAAACAGGCAGTCAGACACGCCTCTCACAATCCAGAACTGCTGGCTCCCAACTGCTTGCCTACATGCATGATTGCCCCACCCACTTCTGCCTGCCAGTATGATCACTCCTTAGCCACTTCTGCCTGCCAGCCTGATTGATGCCAAACTGCTCCCCTGCCAGCCTGATTGCCCCCCAACTGCCCTTCCCTGAAGGCCTCTTTGCCCCTAGCTGTCCTCCCTGTAGGCCTGGTCACTCCCAACATTCCTGCCCTGCTGTCCATGTCACCCTTAACTACCCTCCCTGCAGGCCTGATTGCCCTCAACTACCCTCCCTTGCAGGTCTGGTCCCTCCCAAATACCCTCCCCTGTGGGCCATCTTGTGGTGGCCATCTTGTGTCCACATGAGGGCAGCCATTTTGTGTTGGAGTGATTGTCAATTTGCATATTGGTTCTTTATTAGATAGAATGTCTTGGAAAGAAAGATGTGAGTTGCTTTGAAAGAATATATGTTGAATACAGTCAAGGGGTACAGGACAAATTAAAGCAAGGTGGTTCTAAGATAGGATCATTGTCTGTAATTAAGGAATATTTGCTACTTCTGATTGGTTACAGGCAATCATCCTAAAACTTCCTGAATGTAGCCTATTTAGTTCATGGCCCACCTACTTGGCTATTAGATGTCTGGCTACTGATTCAAAGCTCCCATATACATTCTGGAAAGTGAGCGGCCTTTTGTCAGCTGGCCACCAGTTAACACCAGGCTAAGTACTCTTTTGCACTCATTCTTCAGCCCAACATAATTTAATTCAGAGCATCTCTGAATTGTTGTTCTTAAAAAAAAAAAAAAAAATATATATATATATATATATATATATATATATATATATATATATATAATTGCTTTTTTTACAGAGAGGAAGAGAGAGGGATAGTGAGTTAGAAACATCAATGAGAGAGAATCATTGATCAGCTGCCTCTTGCACACCCACTACTGGCTATGTGCCCACAACTAAGGCACATGCCCTTGACTGGAATCAAACCTGGGACCTTTCAGTCCACAGGCTGACGCTCCATCCACTGAGCCAAACCGGTTTCAGCTGAATTGTTTTTCTTGTCAAGAGAATATATTACATGTTGACTTGTATGTGTTTCAGATACATTTTTGTAATAAAACTGATATTATGCTTTTTCCTTACTTTCTCTGCCTACACTTACAAATCACTTTGTTTCAACACACTAAGCTATTTCCCCCAGACTCAATTTCTTCTCCTGTAAAATTGGGGCGTATTTTACCATACAAATATTAATTTGATTATGAACTAGGCACTGCACTAGGTGTTAGTATACAGATGTAAATTAAACATATTATTTGTCTTCCCCAAAATAGAAGAAATGTGTAAACTTTATAAGAAAATAAAAATACTATCTACACATCATTTTGCAGTTAAGGAAAAAGTGCTGAGTTTCAACACACAAGGAAGCTGCCAGATTTTGGAAAGGTTCAGAATAAATAGAATATGGAATTTACAAGTAGAGATGTCTAGAAGCCATTGAAAATATGTCTGCAGCTCAATAAGATATTTAAGTAGCTAAACACGGTTGGGGATCGAATGAGATTATGAATGTGAGAGTATTTTGGAGACTATAACATCATGCAAATGTGAGTTCTATATTTGTGCTGCCAGGCAAGCAATACAAATGTGAATTATTATTACATATGTGAGGTTGGCACTAAATTCACTTTTTTACGTTGATTTTAAAGTACTTGATCTTTAATGTTAGTAGAATATTCTGACTTATGAAGTTAAATACAAGCTTCTCTAAGGCAAATCATTTTATTTAAGCATCCTTTACACATAATACAAATGTTCTATACATGTTGTTGTCTTGCCGAAACCAGTTTGGCTCAGTGGAAAGAGCATCTGCCTGCGAACTGAAAGGTCCCAGGTTCGATTTCAGTAAAGAGCACATCATCAGTAGGGGGTATGCAGGAGGCAGCTGATCGATGTTTCTCTCTTATAGATGTTTCTAGCTCTCTATCCCTCTCTGTAAAAAATCAATATAAAATGTTGTTGTCTTATTAACAAATGGAAGAGAGTTTTACACAATGATAAAAGAAAAAAAATTAAAACAAAGTTTTTGCCAAATGTGTCCAAATATGTACCACTGAGATCTCTATGTTTATGTCACACTATCCAAAATATGGAATTTTTAAGGGATCACAAAATCTAATCATTACAATATTATCATAATCTTATATTAATATTTATAGAGCATTTATTATACACAAGGCTCTTTTCTGTAGACTTAATAGGAATAAACTAATTGATTCCTGACCAAAGCCCTGGAGGATGATGTGCTGTAGGTGGTAGATGTAGACTCAAAAGGGCTAATTTACAAAAGGCTCTATAGCTTATTAGAAGTGATGATTAGAGCAATTAGCTTCTCTGTGCTACAGTATCTTTACCAGTATAATGTATAATAATGGTATCTTTCTCCTAGAGGTTTCTAAATTTGAAATGAATTACTTTATGTAAGGAACATCGAACAATGACTACTATATAGTTTTTATAAATACTAGCTATTAGGCTACATTGTTTTTCTATTCCCTTTGGCCATACATAAAATTTTTATTAATGTATCTAAGTTAACATGTACAAATTAAGAGATCTACTTAACCAGATTTAAGGGATTTTTTTTTTTTTGCTTTCACTTTCTTCATTTGAGCGATATTATATCTTTAAAATACTTCCATTCAGACACTCATTTTTGAAAGTACATATATTCACTTTTTAAACTGGTAACAGATTTAGGATAAATATGATTGGGAAACAATGAGTTATTTGTAGCCAAAGAATTATAAAGCAATGAATGGAATGATTTATTGAGTCTTCCTCCCAGGAGAAATATCAGAAAAGAACTAGTAACTATCTGTCCCTCAAGACATTCAGAATATATATCAGATTAGCTGATCCCTGGTGGCAATTCCTAACTTTAAGATTCTGTGATTTAAGTAATTCAGAATGAATACAACATGTCAATGCATCTATCTGTAGGTTGATGTAAAAGCAGCATATATTTATATGAAAAACTATCATACCTTGCACTTGCATCTGATTTAATAAGCATTCATTAGATTTTGGTAAGAATTTCTGACCCAAAGTTTAGTATTACTTTTACTTACCATATATTTTCTCATATAGAAATGATTCAAGTTGCTACTGAAGAAGTGCTTAAGATATTGTACTCCTATTTAATTAGTTATCTTAATGGGAATATTAAAAAGTCAAAACACTGGCAAAATAGCATGTTTTCTAGTATTTAAAAATTAAAAGTACTACATACAAAAATGTAGTACAAGCAAACCTCTATTAGAAATTACCTACCACAAGCCTCACAAATCATACAGAACCTCCTCACTTTTTATAGTCTATCAATGATATTAACACTTCACTGATGACTTCACATTTTAACTTAAGCTGTATTAAAATTTCTCTGAATCTGCTTTAGTTCTTATCACCTTTGGCAGCTGGTTCCCAAGTCCTCACTATCATTATACCAGATCCTTTTGCGTTTTGTCTATTTGACAGATGAGATGAGTTTATGGTGATCCCTTTCTCTTAGGCTCAAAATATTAAGTTTAAATCTAAACATGGTTTGCAAATAATGAGGGGGTCTATTGCAAACAATATTTAATACACTGAACTATAGCTTTAGCAGTTGCATGTCCATACAGGAAAGAGATTACCGTAGTTTGCTCAAATAAGCCACAGTGACGTATTTTTATAGTCTCCTGAAGGACTAACCTGCAAGTTAGCCTAAAGACAATTTTTAAAAATTTCATTAAAAAATAATCACCTTACCTTTCTCTTTAGGATTAAAAATAAATTTTATAATAAATCTGAGAGAAAATATAATTTATGGGCTAACATTCTGTGTGGTTTTGTGAAGGAGAGTGAATACTAATGATATGGGGAATGAGGTAAAGATAAATTTCAAAATAACCTTCTAAATCCTTATTAAATTTAAGAATAATAAAAAAAAATCTCTCCCTACCACCTAATAAAAATAAACAAACCGGTCCCCATTGTAGGCCATTCCATTTCTTTGATGCCAACCCTGTTTCTTCCCCTTTACTGACTGCATCATAGAAAAAAAGTCATTTAAAATTGCTGATACTGGTTTGGCTCAGTGGATAGAGTGTCGACCTGTGGACTGAAATGTCCCAGGTTCGATTCCAGTCAAGGGCATGTACCTTGGTTGTGGGCACATCCCCAATGGGGGGTGTGTAGGAGGCAGCTGACCAATTTTTCTCTCTCATTGATGTTTCTAACTCTCTATATCCCTCTCTTCCTCTCTGGAAAAAAAATCAATAAAATATGTAAAAAACAACAAAAATATGTAAAACTATGCTAAGACACTAGAAATAGTTCCACTTGTATAAGATGGGACAAGGAATAATATCATTGAATGTAATATTTAAATAAATGAGATTATGTTTAACATATATTGAGCATTATTTTCAAAGAATTTGGCTATAAATACGCTGTATATATAACCCAAAAATATAAGCTCCCCCTATTCAGTTAAAATCTGACATTTTTTCCATTCCTATTATAAACCCTATTCTGAAGTTCCATATTACCTTATTATATCAAAGAAGCAGAATAATCCATATACATTTACGAAAAGTTTGATTAACTAAATAAATTTGATTTAAATTTATTTTTATCTTTTATGTAATCTTTCTCAGATAAGCAGGGAAACAGATATGCAAGATGAGATGATCGCATTGCTTTTTCAATTATTTAGAATTCCAGAGCCAAAAAAGAGTAGTATTAACAACCCAACTCTGACTCCCCAAATCTTCATTACTGTATTCTTATCTACCTGTGCAGTGGCAGCACTGTATGAAACCTACAATTCTTGGAAAGATTGAAACATTAGTCAATACTTTAAAAGTTCTTTATAAAGCCATAATGAGTGAGGTGATGAGTTCTTCTAAGCATTTAATTGATTCACTTGTGAAAATAATTTATTATGATAAGAGTTTGTTATTATGATATGTGAATTGTGAATATAATTAAATTCATTATTTTTATTCTAACAAGCAAAGATGTTGGCTCCTCTCAGTGTATCTATTTCAGCACTGAAACATATAATCATATATGGCAAACTATTCTCATTCACAGTGTGACATATCAATTTTAGATAATGGTCCATTATTGAAGTTGAATTTCATTCAATCAGTCAACATTTATGTATTGCATACCTAATATGTGTAAGGCATTCTTTTTCTAAAAAGAATATGATAATGAACAAGGCAGAGAGAGTTCCTGATCTAGACTTATTCTGGATGGGAATCTGAAGCTACTCTTAGTGATTAAGTTTCTTCGGTCTTGCCTTTACTTACACAATCAAGTCCAAATGTTAGAATCTGGCCCTCTGTATTTCATTCCAAATAAAAATTCTGTTAGATCTCCTAGTCCAGTCTGCATTCACAGCCAGTTCTTTGAAGGCTCTGTAACGTTCCCCCTTCCTTAAGTACCACATTTCAGGTAAATGTCTCCTTTCTAATTTGTTTCACTACTTCTACCAACTCCTTGGTTACTTCTCTAAGAAGAAGAAATTTTCTGTGCTTTCATAGCATTTTGTATGTATTCCAAATATGATTCTTTTCACATTGCCTTGTAATCGTCTATGCTTATCCTTTTCATTGGTCTCTAAGCTTAAAAACAAAGATTACATTCTCTTTACTTTAATGTTCCTAACAAATACCTCAATACATGGTACATATAAGACAATAAAAAATGTTTGATGAGTAAGGTAATTAACAATAAGCTAAATTCACATTTAGCAAAGTTCTCATGGAATTTACTGATTAGAAACTATTATTGAAATTCTCATAAAATATACAGTAAAAGAACAACATACTAATGTTTTTCCTTCGTAAGGATATTAAGTATATACTGAAATTTGATTCCATCCCCTACACAGATGGGTTATAAATGATCTGAGACCTCCATATTCTGTGCTACTCAATGGAAGACCTAGGTGATCATTCTGATCAGAATAAGCCCTATGATAACTAACATTGGTCACACAACTACTAATGATTGACCTCCATCACTACCAAGAGTTAAAAGAGTCCACATTATTTGTTAACAGTCAATAACTATCATTTGCATTTGTCCAGAGCCTCTAGAAATCAAAACACCACTTTGCAGAATCTAATGATGAAGGATGTTGCTAAAAGTCACCAAATTGG
Source organism: Vespertilio murinus (assembly GCA_963924515.1). Lineage (NCBI taxonomy): Eukaryota > Metazoa > Chordata > Mammalia > Chiroptera > Vespertilionidae > Vespertilio > Vespertilio murinus. The sequence continues at coordinate 56,652,722 of OZ004706.1, forward strand.
AAATATAAAAGAGGCCAGAAATAGAGGTTTTTTTAAGACCCTAATAGGAGCTAACATGTTTTAAAAGAAACAGTTTCCTGGAAAAATAAGTAATTTTCGAAGCTGTTTCAAATTTTTCAAAAAATATGGTCAAATAGTCCAAATAATGTGAAAATTTATAAGTTAATCAAAGGATAACTTTCTGAAGAAAAGAGTTATAGTCAAATATACCATGGGAATTTGTTTTTCAATATTTAAAAGAACAAGTAATATCCCATGCAATTTAAAGTGTTCCTGGTCATAAAAGGTGGAAAGTTTAATATTGAAATAGGTAAAATAGTAAATATTTATGAATCTACATATAATTATATAATTCAATCTTATTTATCATAGGGGAAAATTTAAACTAATGTAACATGTCAAATAATAGGAATTAGTTTTAAAATTATGGCATTCAAGAGAAGGCTAAACACAAAGTTATACTATAAAAGTATTTAATAACATGATGAAATGTTTATAAAATACTTGTTTTGAAAAGTTATAAAGCATCATAAAAAGTATGATGACACCTATGATAAAATAAAATTTGAGTGTGCTTACATATTTGTAATAATTGAATGCACTGAAAAATACCTGTAAAGTTTTATTACAAAATGTTAAATATTTTATCTCTTGAAAGTTAAAACATTATCATAACAAAAGCATATCTAAGAAAAACAGATACAGCTTTTAAGGTGTTGAGCACAATGCCTCACATAAAGTGAACTGATTCTAAATTTAGTTTTATTATAAACAATGAAATATTGTTTATAAGCATTGATTTTCATCTCTATACTTTTCTCTATTCTAACTTTCCTAGAATTAATTCATATTTATTTGTTGCTAGAAAAAGCATTAAATAATATTATAACCGTTATGAACAGATTACAGGAAAACACATACCTTACAAAAATGCTACAAATATGACAAAAGAAACATATTTAGGAAGCAATTATCCTATACCTTACTTTCTCTCCTACAGAAGTCAACTTTTTCTAGGAATTACTCCCTAAATTCTCTATTTTTTTTTCTTTTCTCCATCTTTTAAGATACCATTTAAAAGAAAATGGATCATGTAAAAAGAAATAGCCCCACCAACATAATTAAAACAGGACTTTAAACCTAGTAAATTACCATCATATGGGTCACTTTAAAATGTTAGTTAGGGCCTGGCTGGCATGGACCAATGATTGAGCATAGGCCTATGAACCAGCTAGTCATGGCTCAGTTCCTGGCCAGGGCACATACCCAGAGTGTGGGCTAGAGCCCCAGTGTGAAGTGCACAGGAGGAAGCCAATCAATGAATCTCTCTCATCATTGATGTTTCCAGATCTCTCTCCTTCCATTTATTTCTGAAATCAGTAAGAAATATATTTTAAAAAATAAAATAATAAAATATTGGCTTAGGTACTGGCCAAATGACCATCCATATAGGCAAAAACATGGCATATATTGAACCCTGTGATGCATGTCCCATAGTCTTAAGACTATGTCAGACTTATAGTTATCCCCTTATGGTAGCCATTTTTCCGACAATTTTTGTCTTCTCCTTATTACTGTCAATGTTATTTTATTAACATCTGTAATTCGAATACAGTAATCTCATTCAAGGCATTAATTTGGTGCAAATTGGATTACATTTCAAGAGGTAAAGTCCACATGTGAAGCTCATATCCATTTGTTAATTTGAGTGCCTGGGACTTTTCAGCAACTTATAAAACTAAAAGTACTTATACCAACCTGAAAGGAATCTGTTTCTCCCTCTGGAAAACACTTTTGAAATTACTCAGTTCCCCAAGTAGTACTTTTGGGATATACACATACTGGGAGAAAAGAAGTCTATTGACTGTTATTTTTCAATTTTATTTTTCTTTTCCATTTTGTTTCCAAATTGCATTTCATTGCTAAGATATTTCTTTTTTTGTGTGTAACTTGAAGATGGAAAGAGTAGATTTTTTTGTAAGTCAATTCTGAGTGCTCTGGATATTCTTTAACCTCATTATTTTATCAGATTGCAACAATTCATATTTTTCCATCATGAAACAGAACATTAAGCATCAGTTGGGAGTAGTGCAGAAACAGACTTTTAGGAGCACTCTTATGAGAAAAATTCGAATTTTTCATGAGTTGTTTTTCTGGGGAGAAAAAGCAAGGACTAATTACCTTAGACTTAGTAGCACTTGGATAATTTCTCAGTAAAAGGAACTATGCAAACTGAGGTGTTTCTTGCTAAAAAGGAAATCAGAATCCATATGCAATACAGTTGGAAAGTCAGAATTCATTTTCAACATGTAGCTACCAGCCTGTAAATTTTAATTGACAGGATGTGGAATAAGATAATTAAGTAGAAAGATTTGGTAAAATAAGGAAAGAAGTTCACGTAAATCACAGAACAACAAGGTTAGAGTATAACAACTTGGCTTTTTAAATGACAATATCACAGAAGATGTTAAATATGGAAATGCTCATTAACTCTTAGTCATGAGCTTTTCATTGTAGCTGCATTTCCCCACCCTCGTTTTTTTGTTGTTGTTTGGTTTTTGGTTTTTGGTTTCTTTTTTACTTAAGAGAAGTGAAAAATATTATTTTTATTTCAGTATGGCTGATATTGACAAACTCTAAGACGTCACATTAACAATGCCTAGGTACCACAACCCAGTCCTGAATGTTTCCACAAAGGAGCATTCTACTAACAGCCATTCTGCAAGGGGTTCTGGATGAATCTCCGTGATTTGGATTCAGTATCACTGTGTGTAGATGTAAACACACTCTATACTACTCAAAATGTAGAAAGGCCATTAGTGACAGTGCAACTATAGTGGAAGACAAATGGAACAGAAAGATTATAAACATATTTAGCAGACAAAATTCAGAATGGAACCCAATGTATATACACATCATCAGTCAGCCTCTCTTGCCATGAGCAATGGACACTTTTTTCACCTGTTACTAGCCCGAGTCTTTTACTAGCTAAAGTCTTTCACCAACCCAGGTGGCTTCCTTTGTTTCAACATTAAAGGTCTCATTTTTAAACTGTGGTTTGATTTTTTTTTTCTGTAGTAACTGACTCCTCATTTTAAAGGCATCCCAAATACAGAGATTCAAACAGGTACCCCAATACCAATAATTCTTGCCTTTGCCTCCCAATGTTAGTTTAAGAATAACTGTCCTCTTTTTTTGGGAAAAATATTTATTTATTTATTTCAGAGAGAAAAGGAGAGGGGGATAGAGATAGAACCATCAATGATGAGAAAGAAATCATTGATTGCCTGCCTCTTGCAGGCCCTCCATTGGGGATCTAGCCTGCAACCCGGGCATGTTCACTGACTGGAATGGAACCCTGACCTCCTGGTTCATAGGTCCGCACTCAACCACTAAGCCATACCAGCCAGACCAGAGTAACTGTCTTTAACACACATGCAAATATAACTTGTCTCCTTACAATCTGATCTATGAGAAGAATAGAAAAATAATTATTGAGAGAAAGTTGAATTGACTGGCAACAACATTCTCTCTGCAGCCATTTACAAATCATTTGGAAGTCTATAAATGACTGTGGCACTTTCATATCAACACTCTAAAACCAACTAGCCATTACACTTAATGCTTTAGATTTCTGACCATTTAATTATGAATGCATATTTCTGGGTGTTTACTCGGCAGAGATGGAAGCTATACATATCTTTCTAGCCAACTTCTCCCTGCTCAGATCCTGCACCTGTCTCTCCACCATATTTTAACAACTTATTTTCAGTACTCTGTTTTCCCCAGTATATTTTTAATGACACAGACTCTTAAAACATCTGGCATTATTTTTAGCTCACCTATTATAATGAAATTATGAGGTGAAAACTGCTATTTTCTTATTCATTCTTCGACTTATATGTTCATGGGTTATTGCTTAGAATTAGACTCATAGGCAAAAGAGGAATTTTCCACTTGCAAAGAAAAACAGTTTTGTTGGGGCTGGGAGAGAAACAATAATATAAAATAATTCTGAATGCTAGAGAATTTCTAAATTTTGAGCTTCTAAGCGTTGCTCTTCAACAGACTAAGATGTTCAGCCAAAAATTTGTTCATCTGTCTTCTGCAGAGAAAAACAACAAAAACAAAAAATGCACTAGGAATATCTTGTAGTGTTTTTTTCATGTGCAAATCTGCTTTATAGGAGCACGCCACATATGTTTCAATGCTTACGTTGTCATTGTTTCTTCTTTTTTTCCTTTTCCAACTGGGCATACATTATGCACCCAACATACCTATAAAAGGTTGACTGAAAAATCACATTTTATAGTCTGCCAAAGGAATGTTTGTATTAAATTGCTTCAGATGGAGAAAGTTTCATTGTGATCAGAACCCAGGAGATATAGAAGGGCCATAAAGTTTGGGTCATAACGTGAGTTTATAAGCCTGGCTTCTACTTAATTTAAATTATAGTGGCAGTGCAAGAAATTGTGGTTTACCAATCGTACTAGGCCTCAGGCCAAACACTTTCGTTCCGCTAGCTGCCTCCATATCCTCCCTCTGTTGGAAAGAGGTACCTGCCTAGCACAGATATTTCTTACAACTCGTCATTTGAGAAAAATAAAACTTAGCAATCACACATGGGCACATGTATTACTGTAGTTTGCAATTATGAAGCAGCAAGTAGGGTGTAGTGTAGACTCCTTTTCATGAACCTTTTTTGTTGTTGTTTATTCATGTTTTATTTCTTTTGCTTTGCTTTTTCATTTCTGGATCAATGCCAGCCTTCAAATATCTGCTTAGAGCTGGTACATGAGCTTTTGAAAGAATGGATGTAGCATCCCCACTTAAAATTAAGGTTTACCTTAGAATTTGGTCCAATTTGACTGACTGTATTTGTGATTTATAGATTCTCCTAGTGGAAACTATAAGTCAAAATTACATTTACATTGAGATGAATCATGTTCTTGTTTTCTACTCTATCTATTTGACTTTTAAAGCATAAAGCTTTCTATGCAGAAGATGTTGAAACAAAACATAAACTCAGCTGCCTAATCTTTGACCATATGTGTTTGGTGGGATTTTTAAGACATGAAAATGACAAAAAGGGCTTTGACCAAATCCAGTCAGTTTTAGCATTGATCCCAGAGTCTAATATCATAGCACACTAGCAGACAAAGAAAAAAGTAGGGAAAATAATCTCATTTTATTATTATTGTTCTCCCCCAAACAAACAAACAGACAAACAAACAAACAAACAAAACAAAATAAAAAAGCACAACACATTGAATTATAGTTTATACATTTTAAATAATAATCTGAGGTTAATCTCATTATGCGAATAATGTCAGAAGTACACTGAAAAAAGATGTAATAGATGCAAATACCTGGAAAGGAAACAGAGTTTAAACATCACCATAACATCTCTTCATATATTTTAATTATTTTATAAATGGAAATAGTTTTGTTTTTAATTTAGTTCAGTAAAACGTTTCCCAAATAAGTCTCCTATAATTAAAATACATGGTAGACAATAAATAATGATCTATAGATGTCACAGCAGGCAAAAATGTATATTCCATGCCAAAACCAGTTTGGCTCAGTGGATAGAGCATGTTTCTCTCTCATCGATGTTTCTAACTATCTATCCCTCTCTCTTCCTCTCTGTAAAAACTCAATAAAATATATTTGAAAAAAATGTATATTCCAATTATATATTTAGGTAATAAAACTTAAATTATGGTAAAGATATTGGCTTATTAGCTGTATAGTCATCACTCACGTAATGCCTAATTCCTGTTCTTAATTTGATTCTTGAAATATGTTGCAACTTGTAAGGAAGCTGAGAGGTTACCAATTCAACCTGTCATTCAGTAAAGAACTATTTTTTTTTATAACTGTAATTTGAATTTCTAGTATCTTCTTACTTTTGGTATAAGTAAACTCACTCCCTGGAAAAATGTCCAGTCTGCTTTTTAAGAGTTCCAATTAACATGTTCCTTTTATTGGTACAGAGGTGGCCTCTCCTCAACTTCCTTTCAGAAGTTTACTTGAATCACCAAATATATATTACAAAAAAAAAGTTAAAAATAAAAATAGCCTGGCCTGTGTGGTTCAGTGGTTGAGCATCAACCTATGAACCAGGAGGTCATATTTCCACTCATGGTCGGGGCACATGCCTGGGTTGCAAGCTTGATCCCCAGTAAGATGTGGTTTCTGAAACAACAAGTGGTTTTATATCCAAAAGTCTACTTGTTGTCACAGGGCCAACTGCAACAGTCTCATGGAAAGTGGTGAAAGTGAAGTTCAGATTTCATAATTCCATTTGTCTAGTGTTAGCCTTGTACCAGGGTTGTGAAGAGGGAAAAAACAGGCATCGTCATTCATAATCCATGATCCACTTCCTTCTCTCTTTCCTTATTCATATCCATTGTAAGAGCATGGCTAAGCTTTTGTGCAATATACTACAGTGATTAAAAGCATTGAAATCAGCTAGATCTAGACTTGAATAGCAGCTCTGCTCCTCTGACTGTGTCATCAGGAAAATTTGAAATGTGTAATTCTTCTATCCAAGTCTAGTTGTAATATTTGTGGGACCCAATAAAATATAAAAATGTAAAAGCCCTTGTTAAAAAAAAAAAAAAACAAAGAAAGAAAAAACAACAACAACAACAAAAAAACACATGCCGAAACCAGTTTGGCTCAGTGGTAGAGTGTCGGTCTGCGGACTGAAGGGTCCCGGGTTCAATTCCAGTCAAGGGCATGTACATTGGTTGCGGGCACATCCCTGGTAGGGGTGTGCAAGAGGCAGCTAGTTGATGTTTCTCTGTCATCGACGTTTCTAGCTCTCTATCTCTCTCCCTTCCTCTCTGTAAAATATCAATAAAATATATTTTTAAAAAAACATGAAAAAATTGCCACTAAAAGTATTTTTCCCTTTACTCCATAATCTCCCTTTCTCTCTCTCTCTCTCTCTCTCTCTCCCTCTCTCTCTCTCTCTCTCTCTCAATTTGTCATTATGTTTATTTGCTACTGAATAGTATTCTACTTTTAAAAATATAAACATTTAAATTATAACTAAATGAATTTTACCATTCTTCTTTATGTTGTATCATAACAGCTTTAAGTGCAAATATGGAAATATTTAAGTCATATACAAAATTAACTGAAATTATATATTTTATATTTCATAGCTTGTGCAAGCTTAGGTATTTTGTTCCTAACAAAACAATGAAAAAATTAAACAAAACTATCTCATTTTTAATAGAAATAATAAATTCTACTTATATTCTCTATCTCCATCTTATTGATAAGTAAGGAAGAACTGACAAAAAAAGAAACTATGGTTGCTCCATCTTTCTCTTTACTTCTGAATCAACATATACAAGTACCTAGTTGGTTAATTCAGGGAAGTAATATGAGAAAAAGGATATGATTTGGTTTCCTTGACTATTTATGCTCTTATAACATCACTGCCTTCTTTCTGTGTTTGAAGCAAGTTCTGGTTTGAACAGAAAATATGACCACGCAGGACTCTAGATATACTCACTCAGTCATGACATAACAATTATCTTGTGCTCTTTTTGAGCTTGTTAAACTCTTAGGCATAATGAACCCACTGGAATTCTGTGTCCATGGGGTGTCACTATCATTATATGCCAATGAGGAAACAAGGAATGACAACCAACAAAACATGGTGCATTACTCATACACTCACATGCATACTCCATGGTTCCAATGCACTTCACATACAAAGTACACATGGGTAAATAAAATCATTAAGAATCTTCAGACAGTGAGAGCATAGCATTAAACTAATCATGAAATGTTCTGTGGGACCGAATTTGGCCCTACCACTATCATAGTGATTAACTGTTGGTTTTCTTTTCTGCCACCAATGAGCTCTAACTTTTGCTTAGAACTATCATTCTAGTGCCTTTGTAAGCATTCATTATTTTTGATTGAATAAATAAATCTTATATAATAAAAGAATAATATGCAAATTGACTGTCACTTCAACACACAAGATGGCTGCCCCATGTGGACACAAGATGGCCAGCGGGGGAGGGAAGTTAGGAGGGACCAGGCCTGCAGGGGAGGGCAGGTAAGGGCAATCAGGCTGGCAGGGGAGCAGTTAGGCATTAATTAGGCTGGTTAGGGGCGATCAGGCTTGTAGGCAGAAGCATTTAGGGGCAATCCAGAAGGCAGACAGACTGACAGTTGGGAGCCAGCAGTCCTGGATTGTGAGAGGGATGTCTGACTTCCCGTTTAGGCTTGATCCCAGTAGAATCGGGCCTAAACAGGCAGCTGGACATCCCTCAAGATGTTCCAAATTGGAAAAGGTGCAGGCTTGCCTGAGGAACACCCTTCTACCCTCCTCATCCACAAATTTCATGCACCAGGCCTCTAGTTAATTAATTAATCCATGGCATTTAACCTAATCATTTTCTTCATTATCAAACAGAAAATTTTTACAAGTAAATAGGAAAATAAAATAATTAAGTGAGGCATTATCAAATATATGGGAAAATCCAGATTACATATTATGTCCAATATGGTATAAAATCTAAAATATCAGCCAAGGAAAATAAAGTAAATTAATAGGGGCAGAAATTCTTAAATTATCCTCTTGAGTCTGAATGCAGGTGTGAAGTGATATATATGCCAGTTAAATAACCATGTTGATACAAGGCATTTTCCATCAGGGTAATGGTTGTCTCTCTTTAGTTTTTTATTCCCAATACATCTCTAAATATAGTGATCCATTATTATTCACTGAATGAAATATATAATAAATAAGTGAGAACTTGTAACATGATGGTCAAGTAAAATTAATGTAATTAAATTCATATCAATAGGATTTTGTGAGAAAGGATTCTAATTTAGATGTTAATTATAAAATTAAATGATGACAGCAAGAATTTCTCAGCTCATAGTATATTTTCCTTCCCTGGGTCTACAAACTCATTAGGAAGTCACTCACTTTTTTGATTATCCAGAAAATCTTCTCTAAAGATCCAAGAAAGGAGTGGCTGAAAGAAGAATAAAAGGGGAGGACATAATCAACCTCTTAAAACTGAATAAGTTTATAATTATTTTCTTTTTAACTAGTCATCAATTATTCTGAAGTGAGTAGTCCTGTTAATATTTACTTGTGTCATACAAAAAAGTAATCAACTGCCCATGACCTATTGCCCTGCTATGTTTTAAGAGAAAAGCTTTGTCTAGATAGTAATAGATTCTTTCCCTATGACTCATACATTACCCAGAGACTTTTGGCTTCCTGGAATTTCTGTTCAAAATTTCAGATCTCTTGGCAATAATCCCCTCTTTTTATAAGAAAAGCTCTAACTTTAAGAAAAAATAAACATTGCAAAAATTGATTAAAAATATATTTATAGTTCTTGGCGCCATCAAATGTTCATGCCAAAATAAAATTGCCTACTTTTGATATGTGAAGTGGAGTCATAATTTTGCATACATGGGTCATCTGTAACAAAGTGTCCATATTGAACACTAACATTAGTAGATTCTACCTTCCTTATCAAAACTCATAATCTACGTCACATTTTTTTCATATTGAAGTTAGGAATACATAGTTACATATAAAGCCTAATAATACACACTCCATCTCTCCATTTTTAAGTACCAACAGTTATGAGAGCTTGATAGTTGTCTTTCCAAACCTTGCTATCACAAAGATCATAATAGTCTACATCCTGGACTCTGCATCTTTCTCTTTTTAGTTAATATCATGGAAATTTCCTTGAGTCAATACATATAGCTCCAACTCAATCTTTTAATAGCTGACTATGTGGACATACATCCTAACTTTTTAACCATTCTGCCATCAATAGACACTCAAGATGCTTCCAGGAGTCATAGTCATTACTGAAATGAAGCCACATAGTCAGCTATTAAAAAAGAATATGTATATATGTATATATATATATATATATATATATATATATATATATATATATATACTTCCACATTGGTGATTCTATTAACAATTCCTAAATATAAAAAATGCTATTTCACAGATATATGCATATTTTAATGTTAATAGATACTAAAAAATTACTTTTCAAAATAATTATAGCAGTCTATATCCCCAACAGCACTATTTATTTATTTATTTATTTATTTATGTCCTCACCAGCACTACTTGAATAAGCATTTCTATGCTCTTCTTAACAAGATCGAAATGGTATCAATACCACTTACTTTTGCTTATCTGATATGTTTTTGCTTTATTTTTATAATATGACATGTTATTGTTTCAATTTACTTTTCCCTAACTAGATAGTTGGTATATTTTTTAAGATCCATCATAGTCTCTTTTGATAATGGCAGTAGAACCCTATACAAAATACTTTTACCTTTCTTTGACAAAGAATAACTCTTTTGCCATTTTTGTCCAGTGAGTCCTTACCATATGATGTGTAAGAAGATATTTTAATCTAGATCATGTACAGGAAATGATTTATAATTTCATCCAATGTAGATTTCAATTTGTAATGAATCTTTAGTATATAACCATTTGCAGTTATATTTGCATTTCAAAGGGGGAATAGCCTACAGAAATGAAATGCCAATGAAAGCATTTCTGTATGGAAACATTAGTGTAGTAATTATAAGTCTTCCTTAAAAAGGACAGAATAGGAGGTAAAAAAGAAATATAAGTGAGGGGGAGTCTTACGTTAAAAACAAATGAAGAGAAGGGAAGGATTAATCATGGGACTTCCAATTCTAGAAGCTGTCATCAATATGCTTGTATGCATTAGAAAAAAATAAAGTTGCCAGGCCCGAGTGGCTCAGTTGTTGAGCATTGACCTATGAACCAGGAGATCATGATTCCTTTCCCAGTCAGGGTACATGCCTGGGTTGCCCGCTCAATCCCCAGTAGGGGGTGTGCAGGAGGCAGCCAACCAATGATTCTCTCTCATTATTGATGTCTCTCTCTCTCTCTTCCTCTTCCTAACTCTCTCTCATTTCATATATATGGAAATATATATGAAATATATATATATATATATATATATATATATATATGGAAGAAAATAACATCATTCAAAATTATTATTATGGTTCCTATGTAAGGGAAGAAATTAATACTAATTCTAATAATATAAAACTTATTCCAGTCCATTCTTTTCATATATATATATATATATATATATATATATATATATATAATTTTAGAGAGAGAGGAAGGGAGAGGGATAGAGAGATAGGAACATTGATATAAGACATCTCTTGCACTTCCCCTTCTAGGAATTGAGCCCACAACCTGGATATGTGCCTTGACTGAGGATCCAACTGGCAACCTCATGGTTCATGAGTGGACGCTCAACCAATGAGACACAACAATTGGGCTCCAGCTCATTCTTAGTTAATATAGATGATTATTGAAATTCTAATCAATGTGTTTTTCACACTGGACCAAATGAGGTAAACAATCCTATATAATAAAATAGTAATATGCAAATTAACCTTAACAGCACAACAAAGTGGAATGACCCGTCGCTATGATGAACACTGACCACCAGGGGGCAGATGCTCAATGCAGGAGCTTCCCTCTGATGGTCAGTATGCTTCCACATGGGGAGCACTGCTCAGCCAGAAGCAGGCTCATGCCTGGCCAGCACAGCAGCGGTGGTAGGAGCCTCTCCATGGAGGAACGGACCTAAGCCATTAGTCAGAGATCCCCTAAAGGCTCCCGAGCTGCCAGGGATGTCTGACAGTTGGCTTAGGTCCGTTCCCCTTCGGGAGCAGGCCTAATCCATCAGTCAGACATCCCATGAGGGGTCCCATACTGCGAGAGGGCACAGGCCAGGTGCAGGGACGCCCTCAAGGACACAAATTTTCATGTACCACACTCTAGTTTAAATTATAAATGGATAGATGTAAAATGAGGATCAGTCTCTCATTTGTTTGAGAAAGTAGCTTCACAAAATGAAGTTTTCTCAAAGTTCATTTTTCCTTCAATTTCTATATTTAACATGTCACTAAGTTTATTATATTTTATGTCCTTAATATCTTATAAGTGCTTTTCTCTAGCACAGTCTGATTCTCTCTCACTGAGATGCTTCTAATAACATCCTAATTTAACTCATTGACTCAAATGTCTCCAATTTGTATTTTGAATCTTGTTAGGTCTTTTTACTTAAAAGAGTCATCAGAAGACCATTTATACAAAAATTCTTTAGTGCTTATTTTTATAAAAATGTAGATCTGGCACTACTCCACACAAGTACTGAACCCTAATTCTCTGAGGAAATGCACACAAAACTGAATCCTTAAGAATTTTTCCAGGTATCAATTACTGTAGTTTTTTGTTTTTTTTTTACCCAGTCATCTATGGATGGACACTTGGGCTGTTTCCAGATCTTATCTGTGGAATACTATGAAGCTGTAAAAATGAAGGAAATTGTTGTTCTTTGCGATAGCATGGATGCACATGGAGATTATTATGCTAAGCAAAATAAGCCAGTTAGAGAAAGACAAATATCACATGATCTCACGTATATATGGAATCTAATTAACAAAATAAACTTACAAACAAAATGGTATGGATGCATGGTACAAATGGACAGAGACAAAGATAAGATACATTTGAATAAAAGTATTGATGCTCTTCTGGAGAAGGTAAGATGCAAAAAGCAGGAATCATAGCCATTACTGAGAACAAGCCACAGACTGAGATAACGTATCTATAGAACATAAACAGTACTTTAACAATCTGAAATATTTATTATAACTCCTACAAATCAATGAGAAAAATAAAACTAGAAACAACTGAAAATATAGGCAGTCATTTCACAGAAAAGGAAACTCAAACAGCAAATGTGTGGAAAGATGTGCAAATTCATTAGAAATCCAAACTAAGCACATAATGAGATGCTACCCTACATTCTAGGGTTGGCATTGTCTCTGAAATACTGACTGTAAGAGAGGATGCACATCAATATAAACTCATAGGCATTCTTGGTGGGAGTATGAATGAAAGAAATCCTCATGGAAAGCATTCTGGCAGCATCTGAAGAGCTATGGGTTCTTAAACTCTATGATCCTGTGACACTACTTCTAGGTATATCGCTTGTGCATTAGGTGTATAGCTTGAACCAAGAAAAATGTACACAAATGTTCATAGCAGCATTATCATAATAGGGGAAAAACTGAAAAAGACAATTATCCATTGGTGGGAAAAATGAATAAATAAATATTAGAAGAATATGGCATATTAAAAGGATAGTACATTTCAGAGCAGTAACAGTGAATGACTCTTAGCTGCCTGTTGAACCTGATGATTCCTAGGAACAAAATATTGAATTTTCTTTTTTGTGAACTTTTCCAAAAAAATTGTATTATGCCGTATGTCATATTGTGGTACTTACTTGGGAATGAGAACTTTTTTTAGGGCTGAACAAATTTTACTAATAGTGAGTGGGTGATTCCATTTGCCACACCTATGTGTTTGAATGGCTTTTGCCCAAGATTTCTAGCTGTTTTTGATTATATACATTTCAGCTATAAACATATTTTTAAAGGTAAGTCAATGATAAACAATAAATTAAAATAATGGTATCTCTCTAGAGGAGAGATTGGAATAAGGAAGATCTCAAAAGTGGCAATGCCTTGAATGTTGAGTAGTGCTTCATGGGGATTTGTCACATTTTATATTTTACATATAAATTTAGGTGTTCATTTATCAAACATTACCTTCAAGAATATAGTCAATGATGGAATAAAAGGAGACAGGCAAGAATAAAGAGGTGGAAGAGGTGGAGATAGAGGAAGGAAATAGAGTGGGAAAGGAGAGAAAGGAGACATGTAAAAAGCAAGAACTATGGAATCAGACATCAATTCAGATCCTTATTCTAACAATTAATGAATGTTTGAAATTTGACAAGTTCTTTAACATCCCTGAGAGTTAGTAATACCAACAATAAAAATTCACTTAAGGGGTTGAGATTAATTCTTATAACACGTTCAGTTATTTCTACTACACACTTCTGTTTACCCCTTTCTGTACTTAGAAGAAACAGAAAACTGAGGGGTGCAGGAAAAGGGAGAAGGAGATGGTGGAACTAATTACTACTCTTCTCCTGGCCATCATTTCTTCAGGAAGGACAGCGCCCACAACTGCAAAGTAAGTGATGGCTACCACAGCGACCTCTGGACCCCATCTTCTCAGACGTCCAATGATCTTAGATTCTAGAATACAGTGCTTTTAACTTCTCCATGGTCTGAATAAAACCCAGTGTTTTCAAAGACTGAATATATATGTGTGTGTATATACACACACATATATATATAATTTTAATTATATACACACACACACACATATATATATATATATATATATATATAATTTTTAAGATGTGAATATGGTTTTATGTTCACATGAGGGAGGGGTTACATTCTCAAAGAGAAATTTGTCAACTAAAATGAATCTGTAAGTGGTGAAATGTGAGCTGGAAGTACTGGTGAGTACAGGTACACCCAACCCCCCACTTGTCCTTTTCTAGTCTGCCACTACTAATCACCTTGGCAGCTGCCAAGAACTCCTACTTCTAACAAGACAAGCCTTAAAGGCTCAATAAACACAAACATTCACCAAATCAAAAACTCCAAACATCCATGGTGGCAGATACCTTACCACCAAGGTGAGTCTAGTTCAGAGGTTTCTAACTGGGGCTGGGAGTGGGGTTGGTTATAGCTTCCAGAGGCCATTGGGCAATTTTGAAGAAACTTGCGATGCAACAAAAGAGGCACAGTGATTCCTGGCAGCTAGTGGGTGAAGGTGACATAGATCCTAGTAACCTATAGTGCACAGGACAGATAGAACAACAAATAATTATACAACCTTAATATGTCAACAGTGCTGCTGATGAAAAATCCTGGTTAGTTCTATATGAGCCACATTGAGCTGCCTGTTGTCTAACCAGGGATCCCCAAGCTAGCTGTGTACTGCAAAGGAATTGTATGTCACGAGGCTCATAATAGCTTATGCAAAGGTTATTAAGTCAAAGATCCATGTATTGGCTTAAGGCAGTTTATAAAATCCATGAAATTATATGCAAATTTGGTTCATATGTACAGTTTTTAGACAAGGGTTAAAGTTAAAAACTATCATGGTGTCAGGGGCTGAAGTAGAGGCAGTTAGGGGCAATCAGGCAAGCAAGCAGAGCGGTTAGGGGTGATCAGGTTGGCAGGGAAAAGCAGTTAGGGGCAATCAGGCCAGCCTAGGAGAGTGGTTAGGGGCATCAGTCAGGCAGGCAGAGGCAGTTAGGGGTGATCAGGCAGTCAGGCAGGTGAGTGGTTAGAAGCCAGTGATCCCAAGAGGTATATTCTATTGCCATCTTAGGCTCAATCCCACACCAGCAGTATGGGATATGCCCTGAGGGGTCTTAGATTGACCAGGCTGAGGGACAGCCCCCATGCCTGAATTTTGTGCACCAGGCCTCTAGTATTTTAATATTAAAAAAAAAACACACACACACACAACCTCTTATCTGAAATTCTTAGCAAATTAATGAATATATTTAAAAATAGTGACATTTAATTTTGGATATAAAGTTAAGAAGATGGTATTTAAACTCAGATCTGTATTTGCAATGTAGCCACATGGCATTTGAGTGTGTTTCCAAAAGTATATATTTAATAAATCATTATTTAGATTTAATTAATGCTAATTAATTTACCTAGTCACAGCAAGTACTTAGTAAACAGTAGTTATTGTTTTGTTGTTAAAAATAATCTGGCTTTAAAACTTTGCCTGTAAAAGATTGTAGATAGAATAAAACATAATCATACAGCAATATTTTAGGGATTATTTATTCACTGAGTTGACAGAAAGAGGAGGAAAAGCAAAATATTTGTATAGAGATTGATGAGGTATTTTAATACTCTCTCTCTCTCTCTTTCACACACACATACAAATACACAAACACACAAACACATATGGAGACTCAAATCCAGATGCTCAGATTATAAAGCCTAAATTATTTTCATTTTCCTTCTAGAAAGAGTAGGCCCTTTGCTATTCAGAGATATTTTGAAGGGAGGAACAATAACCCAGACGATGCATTGTTTTATTAGAAAGATACCTAGGCAAACACTGGAGCTGGAAATGTTAATAGAGAGCCTTGAAGAAAGGAGTTCTGAATAGAAAAAAAACATTTGTTGAAAATGAAAAGATTCAACTTTGAAGGAGTTCAGAACTACCCTCCCCCATAATGTGCCACATTGGCACATGGATTATTTTTAGCTGAAGGAAATCAAGACCCAGCACACTGAAGAAAACTTTTTACCTCACCTAATACTACCTGAAAGAATTTAGATAGGGAACCTGATCTTGATTTAAAAAAGAAAAAAAAAGATAGTATCAGAAATAACTTTTACCATTTTATCTGTTTATCTGAATGACCTATCCCATGGTATAACAAGGATCTAATTAATAAACCTCTGCCCTTAGATGCATCACCCTGCCCCATAGAAGCCCCTATGCCATTTCTTAGCCCAAGAGAACATGCAAGCTTCAACTGTCCAAAGTGTCCTAAACTTCCTATCCTTATGGGTGCACCCCACCCTTGCATATAATTAAACTAGAGGCTTGGTGCACAAAATTTGTGCATGGGTAGGGCCTGATCTGTGGAGTGACTGGCTGGGCAATCAGGGTGGCCCTACTGGCACCCATCTTCCCTAGCCTGGGGCCTGAGGGCTGGGGGCAGCTCCTGCACTAAGCATCTTCCCCCTGATGATCTCTAAGCATCATAGTGACCAGTTGTTCCACAGGTGGTTGCACTCTTTGGTCAATTTTCATATTAGGCTTTTATTATATAGGACTTGCTTTTCTCCTGTAGTCTGTCTTATATTGATTTGATTATTAGACCAAATACCCTAGAAAAGTAGAAGGAAACATTTCCTTCCTGACAACATCAACCAGTTTCAAAATCTTTTAAGCCAAGCCTGGCTATTCAACATTGGAAGTCACTTCTGCTCACTTCTCACTCTCTTCTAGCCCTGAGGGTCTCCTAATTGCCTCTGTGTGCACCTTTCATTTCCCCCTCGTTTCTGCTTACTCGGAGCTACCAAAGTCAAAGTGAAGATGAAGTTTGGACCCAGTGAGTATGACGTGGGGGGTAAAGAGGGAAGTCGGAGAAAAATGAGACCTCATGTCTCTATCCTATGTGTGGGTTGCCCAACCCAGTTTTGTTAAGTATCTGAGGTTGATTGACTGGACTCAAAAAAAGCCACTTAAAATAATAAAGTCGTGTCATAATCTAGAATCTTAAGGAAAAGCTTATTAAAGTTTTCCTTCCCTTCCTTCCTTCCTTCCTTCCTTCCTTCCTTCCTTCCTTCCTTCCTTCCTTCTTTCCTTCCTTCCTTCCTTCCTTCCTTCCTTTCTTCCTTCCGCTCTGCTTCATATACTCAATCATTTTTTCAACAAATATTGAATACTTGCAACATAAGCCAGCTACTCTGCTCACCAAGAATACACAAGAAACAAACTTGACACCATACCAGCCTACTTAGAGTGCTGTCTATTGGAGAAGACAAATATTAGGCCGATAGCCCTCACTTTATTATTACACACCTAATTACTTAATTTTGTAACAGGATCTACATGGTAGAAGTACAAGGCTCTATGAGAACTCATAAAGGGAACACAATAAACTCTAGAGCATCTGTTTTGACAGGCTTTTCGAAGGAATTTGGCAAAAGAAGGAGCAGAAGAATGTTCCTGGAAGAAAGAACTGTATCTTCAAAGACAAAGTGAGGGGGGGGGGGGAAGACGGATAAAGAAAGATAACTTGTTACCAAGTTACACTATGTGGAAACATTTATGCAACCCCAGATGTCTTAAAGACTTCAAAGAGTTTCTCAGCTTTCACTCTGATAACATGGAAAGTAAAAAAATGAGTCCTTCAACTCTCCATTATCAGTGATTTTGTTATTATGTGAACCAATGTCAGGGTTAAAAGGAAGACCACAAGTTAAAAAAGAAAAAAGTTCAAGGAGCAACTAAACACCTTCTGTGGTGATCTGAACTCGTGAGCCCATTTAAAACGATGTTCCTGCTTCTACCAGCGGGTCTTGTTAGCCTGGTGCTGCGGGCCCACCTGGCTGGGCTGGGTGGCTGTGGCTCCTGATAGAGGGAAAGAACTATCCCTGCAGCTTGATCCCCAGGATGTGGAGGTGGCCAAAGGGTCACAGGAACAGAAGCTGGGCCATTACAGACACGGGTAATCCTCAGACAGGAAAATCCACTCCCAGGTCATTTGGAGCCAAATGGAGGCCTGCTAAGCTCAGGGAATCACCAGCTGGGTTTCAATTTGAAATGTGTAATCATCAGATGCACTCAAAGCCAGACCCCACATGGAAACCTTGTGGTGCGCCATATGTCTGGGACACTTTTGGTGTTTGCTAATGCCCCAGGACTGTGAAGCAGAAGATCCACCAGAGAGAACGCGGGCACTCAGAACAGAGAGCGCAAGGAGCTTGGAAGAGAGCCCCTTTGTTTGTGGGTAAGTGATCAAAGCTGAGAGCTTTTCAACAGTGAGCTACTGTGCTGAACACAGGAAAGCAAAACCCTTTCAAGTGAGCCCCGTTCAGGTTTCGCAGCACAACTCTTTAGGAATTAGCTTATTCCTGAGAAATTGTGTGGCGTTGTTTTATATTTTAGCTTCCCTAGTTAGTTTAATGTGCGCGCGTGTGCACACACACACACACACACACACACACACACACACACGACCTCTGCGTAATCATGACCAAAAAAAAAAAAAAAAAATGACATGATCATTTTGGATTTGAGAGGACTGATTACAAGCATTTCTGAAATCTGAGATATTTCCTTTTTGTGTCCCTAAAAGGACTTTGAGGGAAACAGAAGACTGTATACGTTTCCTGGACACAAGGAAAAGTCTGATGAAAGCCATTTTACATTTTATGGCCACGCCGTGAATGAATATTCACGCTATTCAGACTACCGCAGCAATCTGGTTCTCCAGTTAAACCACCAACCAACCGCCGGTCCACTGGGGTGAAAAAAAAATTATTTTGATGCACTGTGACATTTTTAACTTGTAAAACATTGCAAATGTAGGTGGTAGTTCTCACAGTCTGGTGTATTTTTGGAGTTTCATAATCCTTCTAGCCAGAGTTCAGAGGCTGCTTTTTTTCAACATTTTGGCATGCTGTGGCCTTTTCTCCATAATTGGACATGTTTAAAAAATAAATCTTTTTTTCCCCCTCACTGTTCTTCCAGTCCTCCTGTTGAAAGGCAATGGAATGGGAAATTAAACACACACACATTTACACACTTGATCTTGACCTATTCTCTTCCTTTCTCTCTTTGCCTCTCCTCATTCTTCCCTCCTCTTTATCTCTTACTTTCTCTCATCCTTTCTACTCCCTCACATAAATTTCTGAGATTTGCCTTGATTTTCAAAATTCTGAAGTTCTATTTCAAAATATTTTTTTTCTTTTTCATTATGCTAGTGCTAGTCAATGGTTATTCAAATAATATTTTATTTATATTTGATTGTGAATTATGGTTCAAATCATGTAAGCAGTGAGTTAAATTTTGGTCAATTATGATTATCAAAATGATGATAAGATAATAACTGCTTGAAAATGTGAGAATCTACGTTTTTATTTCATTTATAGAATTCAATGCTACATGACAAATTTTCTCCAAATTGAACCACAACTCCAAGGAATTGGTCAAGTTCCCTACTTGATGAAAGCACGAGGAAAGGTGCAGTCAGAGAATTCTAACTGTACTATAAATAAGGTGGCTAGACTTCCCGCTTTTGGCAGGACAGTTCTGATTTTTAACAATTTGTCACATGTCCCGCGGCATTTTAAAAAAGTCCCAATTTTTGGAAAGAATGCACGACAAACTAGGGAACGGCGGGAGAACGGGAAGGGAATATACGGTTTTCGGCAGCCATGTGGCTATTGAGCCAGGATATGAGTTTTATATTATTTTTTTAATAATATTAAACTTTAATAATAACAAATAATTATTGAGAACTGATTATTGAGAACTGCTTATCAAAGTTCGCATTGTTGATCAGTTGTTAGAATTCGACCACCATTATTTGGACTAAATGAACAATGGCATTTTTTGGGATTGGCAACGATGAAAACATTTTGTAACTCTCTCTCAGACAACACACATTGTACTGTGTGCTAGTAAGGTAGTTAAACAAGTGATGTCATTACAAATCTGCTATTCAGATAATTTAGGTAAATAATTTATTATTTCATAAATACATAAATTTTCTTGAATTTATCAGACAGTACTCGTATTATTTATATTTTATAGTGGCGGCAAAAAGTCTAGCACTGGTCTTGAAAGTGACATGACTATACATAATTTTTATTTATTTATTATATTTATAAATTGTACTTATGTTGAAATTTTAAAAAATACATTACAGTACTATTTTTGCATTCTATGAAAATTTTTGTTGCTCCATATAGGCCAAATTTTTAATTAAGAACTCTCCCCTCCCCCACCCCTACCTCGTCAATGGTGTCCTGCTTTACCAATGTTAAAATCTGGTCACCTTAACTATGAAGCTGTATGGTCCAGAGAAATCTACTACAACTATTGAGAAATGAATAACCACTATGCACTTCAGTGGTTTCAGAAAATGACCAAACTCATTCTATTTGGGGGTATTGTTAGAAATTCTTTTATTCTAAAATCAGTCTCACTGTCCTACCACTAACCTCTACTTGTCCCAGTTCTGCCTTCTACAGCGAGACAGAGTGTTGTGGACCATGTCCTTCCCTGAATATAGATCCCCATTTCTTAATTTCAGACCTAGAAGTATTTCACTTCAATATTTCATCATCTATCATGACCCTCTATTATTGGGGTAACCCTCTTTTGAGAATGTTCTAGTTTATCAGTATTCTGCCTGTTGCCCTGTTACCATAAGAACTGGTTGCTCTGGGCACATCTATTATTTCTTATCCAACCCAACTGATTCTTTTAAGTATTGATCAACATTTATTTAGTGAAACAGAGAGACACTTATTATAGGTTAATATAAATTATATATGCATTTCTTAATATTTGGAAATAACATATGTCAGTTGTCCTTTTCTATGAGCTCTTCCAAAAATAACCTCTGCTCACCCGTGAGCAATGTTTACTTTTCTAAAGGTTTATTTGTTGGAATGAAAGGAAGAAGATAAGCTGAACACATCACAGCATGTTTCTTGCAGTTTCTCAATTAGACAAGGCTTCTCTGGGTCTTGCTGACATCAGTTTTCCTCTCTCTTCCCTAAATTTCAACATTCCTAGCCATTGCCTCTTTTTCTCCACCTCTGATTTTTTTTCATTCATACCTCCTACTTCCCAAATCCTTCCCCAGTTCTTCAGTCACTGTAATTTAGTTCTGTCTTGCTTCAATCTCCAACACTCTACACCCCCTGCCCACTGCTGTTTTTAAGTGTGCCAGAGACCATTAGGATGAAGATGGCAATCTTGTGTGTGAATGCTCAACAAACAAAAGACCCTATAGTTAGTACAACTCACCGGTCTTAGAAAGCAATGGGAGGTTATAAATAACGTTTTCCCCCCATGTCACACGTTCAGATTCAAATAAGAGATTTCTTACATGCTCTGGTGCTGGATCATTTTCTTTTCTGACAGCTATGTTAGCAGTTGCTGGTGCGAACCCAAGTTAACTAGAACCATATTTCTGGCTATTTCCAAAGAACAGATTTTTAACACCTCTCAGAGACTGGCTGTCCAGGAAGTTACCAGTCTGGTATACCTTAGTATCAGCAATGGCAACAAACACCAAGGTAATGTAATCTGGCAATAAAGAACACAAAGGGATTTTGCACTCTACAATTGGCATGATACTTCCAATAACTAAATAGTTGTTGGATTAGTTTTACTTCTTTGTAGCTCTCCCAACAGTTTTAATGTCGATTGCTTACACCATTATGTACTCATGAAACTGATTTTTAAGTACCCAATTATTTACATCTAAACTCACTCTGTTTTCCTTTTATTTGATATGTAAAGTCTAACCTAGAGGGATTATATTTCATTGCAATTTAGAAGCATTAAGCATATTTTTTTTCTTCCTCAGGTTTGGTTGGCTCATCACAATGCCAGCAGATTCCAATGTCCTTATAGAGAAGCCTGATTTCCTTTTAATGTCATCAGAACTGAGCAAAGGATTATCTGCCATAACAATTATGACCCTGTTCAATGTCACTTCCATCCAGTATTAGAGAATCTAGATCTACAAAAGTGCTATGGATGATGTTTGCTGAAAATAGCTTAGGTTTAAAACATTCTTTTTTTTGAAACCTGAAGATTTATGTCTTGAGACATTATTGGAAATAATATCACTTTTTTTAGTAGAGGAGCTATTCTATAACTCAAAATTATCAAGAAGAAGAAAAAAATACTAAGGTAAGCAAAACTTATGTGTCCAGTATAGTGTATTGTTTTGACCACATTTCAAACATGTTCTAAATAAGTGAAATACAAGCTTGACAACCTTAGAAATGATACAGGTAACTCTGGATCAGAATTTTCGCATATACATCATGACACTAAAGAAGATTGGGACAACCAGAAATGGTTTATTTAAAACCAAACCTACAGCTAACTATTCATCCCTGCCCTCCACCCTACCCCTAAAAAAGCAGGAGATCTTTTCCAAAGGATGTCTCAATGTCATCAAGTAAGAGATGGGATTATTTGAAGATGGAGAAGTCAGAAGAACTATTTTCAGGGAGCTTATAAATGTTGTTTTACATTCCTCAGGCAAGTAGACTTAGAAACAATTTATTGACAGTGTGGAAAACTTACACAAATGTATACTTTGGACTCAATGATAATACCATGAATACATGTTATATTTTGAAAGAGTCTTTAAATATAAGTTCAAATAGTAACATTTTTCAATTTTTTATGGTTCCATTGTTTCTGTTTATGAGGTGTTAGTTTGATAACTAGAGGCCCAGTGCACAAAATTCATGCACGGGGGGGTGTCCCTTAGCCAAGCCTGCACCCTCTCACAATCCAGGACCTCTCAGGGAATGTCCAACTGCCAGTTTAGTAATTTTGCATGCATTTTACACAGTACTAAAAAAAGTTCAATGTTTACCTTAAAATACTGAAAATCATTTATACATTTTCAACATAAAAAGTGAGCATTAAAATATAA
The DNA here is from genome assembly GCA_963924515.1 of Vespertilio murinus. Classification (NCBI taxonomy): domain Eukaryota; kingdom Metazoa; phylum Chordata; class Mammalia; order Chiroptera; family Vespertilionidae; genus Vespertilio; species Vespertilio murinus. The sequence continues at coordinate 56,675,926 of OZ004706.1, forward strand.
ACTAAAACAATAAGTATTAAGTGATGCATTCTTCTTTAAAACAATTTTACAGATGATTAATAGAAATAAAGTATCTATAATAATAAAGCATAATATGCTAAAATGGCAGTTGGACATGCCTCTCACAATCCAGATCACTGGCTCCTAACCACTAGCCTGCCTGCCTGCTTGATCATCCCTAACCACTTCTCTGCCTGCCTCATCACCTCTAACCACTTCTCTGCCTGCCTGTCTGCCTGATTGCCCCTAACCACTCACCTGCCTGCCTTGATCACCCCTAATCGCCTCTGCCTTGGCCTCCACTGCCGTGGCTACACCTGGAAGGTCATTTGGCTGTCTAGTCTAATTAGCATATTATATTTATATTATTATAGATACATTAGTTTCTATTAATCATCTGTAAACTTGTTTTAAAGATTGCATCATTTAATACCTATTATTTTAGTTTATATTTTAATGCTCACTTTTTATGTTGAAAATGTATAAATGTTTTCAATATTTTAAGGTAAACATTGAACTTTTTTTATTACTGTTTAAAATGCATGCCAAATTACTAAATATTCTATTTTGCACAGTTGTTGTAATCATAATAATATTGAATGATTTTGCTTTTTGTTCACAGCTGCATATTCAGTGAAAAATACAATAATTCAAATCACACACCATTATTATTAAATTCAACAAAGATGCTGCAAAAGATTGTTAAACTCTTTGAAACATCACTCATACTTTCTTGATTTTGCAAATTAGTCATCACAAAAGCTAAGTGAAGATTGGTTCGTAGCAGTCAATATATTATTTTCTTAATTTTTACACACTGTTAATTTTAGATGAAAAATGATGTCTACCTTCACTGGAATTGAAAAAGAAAAAAAGAAATGCCATGTTATGTATTCAATAGGAAAATATATAAGATATGGATACGATCTAGTATTGGTCACTGAAGATGGGAATATTATTCTCTCTCTTGATGCTATGTTGTACCACCCATTAAAATTTTAAATGTACATTGTTTTTACCCAAAATTATCTTGCTGCATCATTCTATCAGTAATACTAAAAAGTGTTTTCTGGAGCATAGGCCTGGGACATGGGTCTAAGTTGTGTCATTTGAAACAACTTATTAAACCATGTTAAGCCATGCTATAGGACAATTTTAGCCATAGTGCCATAATAGTATGGTAGTATGATTCAAGAGAAAACAACTTGGATAAGAGGATTTTTCAAACACCTGGGTGGCTCAATCTATAGTGCGTATCAGCCATGGTATCCAAACATCCTGCATGGGCATTTGACTTCATAAGCATATTGACTTCATGTATAATATTCTATTCTCTTTCCATATTCTCTAACATCTCCAGAGAGATAAGCAAGTTATGGCATCCCTATTCTTTTTAGCACTCTGAAATATTTACAGGATCAGAAATATGTTTTGTTCTGAAAATAAGATGTATTGCACAGCGTCCAATTTGAGGGCTATTTTTCCAGAAAAGGATAAAAGCAAAAAAGAAATTTTATCTCCCAAGTAATGATAACATCATTCCTACCCCTAACGAGGAAACCTCTTCTTTCCTTATGGTTCTTCATGTAGTTTTTCAAAGATCTCCTTTTTTGAATCTTTGGATTTTCCCTAGAGCATCCATTCATGCAGAAACTTACCATTTGATCATATTTATTGTAAAGTATCTTGTAGACATCATCACCTTTCCATCAGATCACACTCCCAACTCAAACACTTCTCTAGCCATTTCAAAAATAAACAAGTAGCTCAGCCATGTGGCTCAGTGGTTGACCCTTGACCTATGAACCAGGAGGCAAGGCTTCCATTTCCAATCAGGGCACGTGCCCAGGTCGTGGGCTCAATCCCCAGTGTGGGGTGTGCAGGAGGCAGCCAATCAATGATTCTCTCTCATCATTGATGTTTCTACCTCTCTTTGCCTCTCCATTCCTCTCTAATGTTTATATATATATATATATATATATATATATATATATATATATATATATATGTGTGTATATATATATATATATATATATATTTATATATTTATATATTTATATATATATGAAAAGTAAGTAAATTTTCTTTTTAGAAAAAATTTTAAAACATCTGACCTGGAAAAAGTAAAAAAGAAAATACCCTCAATACCTCTTTGATATATTAATAATATTCCAAGTTTGAAATGCAAATCATTTGTATAGATTTCTACAAGCTTTGCTCTTTTCAAATTGTTTAATGGGCCACTGAAATAATGGCCACGGCATCTGGGGGACTTCTCTTCTGGTAGAGATGTTTGTTGACAGTGTTCAGACTTCTGGAATGCCTGAGGGAAATAAACACTTTCCAAACAGCCTCTTTTTAATATCTGTTTTGAGGGAAAGAGGGACGTTGGTGATGCTGAGATGAGGAGATTTTTATTTCCATAATTTAGTTTGAGTGTCTCAAAGCACAGTTAGTTTATTTGTCTTCTTAGATCCCAGACCACAGGTGTTTCCCATTAAGACAAGCAAGCTGGCTTTAACGGAATCCCGCAGAGCAGTGGGCACAGGATGCCTTCTGTGAACTGCCAATAATTATTTGTCCTGGCTTTGTTTCTGGAGATTCTACTTAAATTGGTTCAAAAGCTGGTAATCTGTTTCATCCCAAAAGATTAACCCCTTTTTAAAAAAAAGAGTGTGCTTCCATGTAATTGGACTGAATAAAAGGGCTCTTTAATATCATTGTTAAATTAGAGAATGATTTTTAAAGTGTGATAAAAGGAAGCTTCGTACGAGCACTCAATATGTAGCACTACTAATAAAATAGCTTCATCAATTCTCTCAGTCTTCGCAGCAGACAATGGGGTGAGCAATGCATCTAAACTGCTTGTACCTAAATGCTTATATTATAAAACATGCTGACTTCTGCGTCTGCTCTGAATTTAAACTGAAGACACCATTTACAAACTTATTCTAATTTGCAGTCCTCTGTAAAACCAAGAGGCACTTTTTAAAACTTGCTTCTCAGCAATTGACTCATCCTAAAGTGGTCATAGTCTCTTCTCAAAGGATGAACAAAATAGACATGCTTCAACACCCATAATGGACCTGGTCAGCCAATGCCAGGTGGACTTTACTGTAGCCCACTTTTTCCTCCTTTCATTTAAATTCCATTGCTCAGCTTTTCCTACAGTAGGCTTAGGTGAGTCCATCTCTTTAAATATAACTGATCTTGAAAGAAAATCAATGCTTATTTATTGTCTCAGGAAGAAAAGAAGATCCTGCATATACTCATGGCTTCTTGTTATAGTAGAGTCACTATTGCAAGATAGTCATTTGAAGCATAGTTCTTGGAGGAATCTCAGGAAGATTTATCAGAATGAGATTATTTTTATGATAAAATTACAACTATCTTGAAATGCTTTAACATCGTTCTTTATGCCTTACTAATAAATTTGCACTAACATATATGACCAACATAAATTCCTTAAAAATCTCATTCATCTTTTTCAAAAAAAAAAAAAATCTCATTCATGGTGCAAGTTTAGCTTGAAAGCACATTTTTTTTTTTAGTTCAAGAAATTTAAAATATTTTCATAAGAACTAAAAAGGTAAAAACTAATTTAGAATCCAAATTACTGGCAAAAAGAAAACGTTGTTTCATTCACTGCTCTTTTATTATTTCGTGATACACAGTCTACAAATATGCCTAAGAAACCACTGGACCCCAGCACTGATAGAAAGGTGGAAAGTTCATAATTATTTTAAATTAGTTTACTTTTCAGATCAATCAGTCAATATGTAAAACTTCCAGGAGACCAAGAATTAGCAAGAAGTATCTCGGAACTATTGCAGAGACTCTGAATAATTATAGAGAATGAGAGTATTATTGAAAAACAACATGGAAAGGCAGATATCCAAAATTTTAAAACAAGGGAAAAATGGGAAGATCTTTGAAATTATGAGCAACTATTATGAGAAACTTATATTTCTGTGGAAAAACAATGTGATGTAATCATTCACCAAATGGTTTCCATATATTGAGACTATAAAGAGGTCACTAATCAAAATCAGGGGCATCAGAGGAGTAAGGGTTAGATATTAGTAGGTAGTCCAGTGCATATTGAAGACTACATATTTGGCTTTCAGCAAGAAATCCATTATTTCTCACATTAATCTTAGAGATAAGATAGAAAGATTTGGGTCTGTAGGTCAACTGTCACTAAGGACTTTAACATGCAACTACACTTCTTTTCTTTATCATAGACGTTCAACGCAAGACTAGATACTACTTACATCAATTTCTCCTTTCAGCAAGGGCTGTAATGATCAGCTCTGTGGGGCTTCACACCATTTTCACTCACATGCACCTCCCCTTGAGTCCACCACATGCACTCCCGCCTCCCACTGTTGAATTTTTCTGTGGACTCCACTTTGCGGGATGTCTTAAAACTTCATTTGGCACCCCACAAGCAGAACCCAGCATTTCAAGGAATTAACACTCTATGAG